>CM035628.1:66807635-67379435 GCA_020496765.1 Gossypium stocksii
TAATTTCTTATAATAGAAAATGTTAAAATAATCATTAGTAATGGTGCATGGCCGGCCACTTTCAAATAAAAAAAAAGAAAATTTACATGCAAACCCAATTATCTCAAACTTTCCTTATTTTAGTCATTAAAAATTGTCCATCTAAGTTTCTAAGTTTCTCAACTAAGCCCTTGTTAATAAATTCACATCTAATTTGTCAAATTCAAGCATAAAGAAAAAATTTCGCACACACATTTAGCACATAATTTAGACATAAGAAATTAAAATCAACTAGTTCAAGGTTTCGGTTTAGTGGTCCCGAAACTACTTCCCGACTAGGGTCGAAAAATAGAGCTGTCACAATTCTCCCCCCTTTAAGGATTTTCGTCCTCGAAAATCTTACCCGAAAATAGATTTGGATATTTTTCTTTCAATGCGTTCTTGGGCTCCCAAGTTGCTTCCTCGATACCGTGCTTGAGCCACAAAACTTTTACTAACGGAACCTTTTTATTTCGAAACTCTTTCACCTCACGAGCTAAAATACGTATCAGTTCCTCTTCGTAACTCAAATCAGATTGGATTTCAACTTCTGACGGATTTAATGTATGCGAAGGA
This sequence comes from Gossypium stocksii, assembly GCA_020496765.1. Classification (NCBI taxonomy): domain Eukaryota; kingdom Viridiplantae; phylum Streptophyta; class Magnoliopsida; order Malvales; family Malvaceae; genus Gossypium; species Gossypium stocksii. The sequence goes on from CM035628.1 coordinate 66,808,230, forward strand.
TCGGATCTATACTGACAGAGCATCGATACATGGAAAACATTGTGGATCTTTTCAAGTTCAGGAGGCAAAATCAATCTATAAGCAACCGGCCCAATCCGTTCTGATATCTCATACGGTCCAATGAATCTCGGGCTCAGCTTACCTTTACGGCCAAAACAGAGTATCTTTTTCCATGGTGAAACTTTCAGAAACCCTTATCACCCACTCGATACTCAATGTCTTTACGTTTTAGGTCCGCGTACGATTTCTGACGATCGGATGCCATTCTCAAACTATCACGAATTATCTTCACTTTCTGCTCTGCTTCTTTGACTAAATCAACTCCAAGAATCTTACCTTCACTAAGTTCAGTCCAAAATAGAGGTGTACGGCATTTTTTATCGTAAAGAGCTTCATAGGGTGCCATCTAAATACTCGATTGGAAGCTATTATTATACGCGAATTCAATCAAAGGTAAGTATTTCTCCCACGATCCGCTGAACACAAGAACGCAACACCTCAACATGTCCTCGAGTATTTGGATAACCCACTCAGATTAACCATCAGTCTGAGGATGAAAAGCGGTACTAAAATGGAGTTTAGTGCCCAATGCTTCGTGTAGCTTATTCCAAAATCTCGAAGTAAATCGGGGGTCTCGATCAGAAACAATAGAAGTCGGCACTCCATGCAATCGTACAATCTGAGAAACGTATAATTCTGCTAACTATCAAGTGAAAAGTCGGTACGAACCGGGATGAAATGGGCTGATTTCGTTAATCGATCAACAACAACCCAAATGGAGTCTTTCTTGCTCGTCGTCAACGGTAAGCCCGACACAAAGTCCATTGTAACGCGATCCCACTTCCACTCGGGTCTCAAAATCGGCTGCAGTAATCCCGACGGCAACTGATGTTCCGCTTTCACTTGCTGACATACTAGGCACTTAGATACAAAATTAGAGATGTCTCGTTTCATGCCGTGCCACCAATATTAACGTTTCAAATCATTATACATTTTCGTACTACCCAGATGAACTGACATTCGGCTATTATGGGCTTCATCCAAAATCATCGAAACTAGCTCGGACTTCTTCAGAACACACAATCGGTCTTAAATCTCAAACAATCATTTTTGTCGACCCGAAACTCTGAATTCTCATTCAAATCACACTAAACTCGCTTGGCAACTAAGTCGTCATCGACTTTTTGAGCTTCACAAATCTGTCGAAGTAACACGGGTCTTGCTTCCAGTTCAGCAATCAACACCTCATCTGCCGACATCATTAGTTTCACATTCAAAGCTCGCAAAGAAAATAGGGATTTTCGGCTAAGAGCATCTGCAACCATGTTAGCTTTTCCAGGGTGATAGTCAATAACAAGTTCATAGTCCTTAAGCAATTCTAGCCACCGCCTTTGTCTCAAATTTAAATCCCTTTACGTCATTAGATACTTGAGACTTTTGTGATCGGAGAATATGTGGCATTTCTCACCGAACAAATAGTGTCGCCAGATTTTTAGAGCGAAAACAATAGCGGCCAATTCAAGATCATGGGTCAGATAATTTCGCTCGTGGGGCTTCAGCTGCCTTGAAGCGTAAGCGACAACCCGACTTTCTTGCATTAAAATGCAGCCTAGACCTTTTAAAGACGCATCGCTAAAAACTACAAACTCTTTACCGGATTTTGGCTGGACTAATACTGGAGCTTCCGTCAAAAGGGTTTTCAGCTGGTCAAAACTTTGCTGACATTTATCAGACCACTCAAACTTGATATCCTTTTGCAGTAGCCTTGTCAAAGGAGTCGCAATCATTGAAAAACCCTTGACGAATCGTCGGTAATAACCGGCGAGTCCTAAAAAGCTTCGAACCTCAGAAACATTTTTAGGGGGTTTCCAGTCGAGTATAGCCAAAATTTTATTCGGATCAACTCGAATACCCGAAGCAGATACTGTATGCCCCAAGAAGCCGACCTCACGCAACCAGAACTCGCACTTGCTAAATTTCGCATACAATTGATTTTCACGTAAAGTCTGGAGTACAAGTCTCAAATGCTTGGCATGCTCGATCTCATCGCGAGAGTAAATCAAAATATCATCTATGAACACTACCACAAAACGGTCCAAATACGGTCTAAACACCCGATTCATCAAATCCATGAAGACCGCAGGGGCATTAGTGAGTCCAAATGGCATCACTAAGAACTTGTAGAGACCGTATCTCGTTCTGAATGCTTCTTCGGCACGTCGGAATCTCTAACTCTCAACTGATAATAGCCGGATCGCAAGTCAATCTTCGAGAAAACTAAAGCTCCTTTCAACTGATCGAACAAGTCGTCAATTCGAGGCAACGGATATTTATTCTTTACAGTGGCTTTATTCAGCTGTTGATAGTCGATGCACATTCTCATAGTCCCATCTTTCTTTTTCACAAACAAAACTGGTGCACCCCAAGGTGAAAAACTAGGTCGCGCGAAGCCTCTGTCTGTTAACTCTTGTAGCTGAGACTTCAATTCTTTTAACTCGGTAGGTGCCATACGATACGGGGCAATCGAAATCGACGTCGTACCTGGAATCAACTCTATACCGAACTTGATCTCTCTTACAGGCGGCAATCCCGATAATTCTTCGGGAAACACATCTGAAAACTCGCAGACTACAGGCACTGTCTCAAGTTCTCGTTTGGAAACTTTGTTATCTAATACATAAGCCAAATACGCTTCATACCCTTTTCTCACGTATTTGTGAGCTGACATGGTCGTAATTATGGTAGGTGACCCGTTTAGATCAATGGACTCAATTTGGATTATTTCATTATTCGAACATCGCAAATCAATAGTTTTTTGCTTGCAATTCACTATTGCGTCATGAACGGTTAAACAGTCCATTCCGAGAATAATGTCAAATTCGTCGAATGGTAGAAGCATCAAGTCAGTCGGAAAATAGAAATCTCGAACCATTAGGGGGCATTTCTTGCATATTTTATCAACCAGAACACAACGACCTAAAGGGTTCGACACTCGAATTACAAACTCAGTAGACTCAACAGGAAGAGTCTTACTGGAGGCTAAAGTTTCACACACATATGAATGGGTCGAACCAGGATCAATCAGGGCAATAACATCAGTGTTAAAGAGTGTAAAAGTACCAGTAATAACATCCGGAGAAGAAGCTTCCTCTCGGGCACGGATAGCATACGCTCTGGCAGGTGCTCGAGCCTCGGATCTAACTGCAGTGTCTCTAGTCCCTCTCTGACTACCTCCACGCCGCGGTGGTCTACCCCGCAAGCCGTGCCGCTAGGTCCCTGACTCGGTTCGAAAGTGCGTTCATCATTTCTCGGACAATCTTTAATAAAATGGTCGGCAGATCCACATCTGAAACAAGAGCGGTCACGATGCCTACAACTCCCCGGGTGCCATTTACCACAATACTTGCAATCTGATCTATCCTGACGTTCATTTCCAACACTGGCGATGGAAGTGGTTCGCGAACTCGCGGGAGGTCGAGGACGCTCATGTCTAGGAAAACTCGATGTGTATTTAGATCGGCCCAAGTCATCTTTAGTCTTTTTGGATGATTGCTGACTAGATTTTCCCGCAGATCTCTTACGGAACTCTCTAGCTCCCTCCTCGGCTTTTCTTTTCTCATTTCTGAGCTCTTCGGCTTTACAAGCTCGCTCGACTAGCACGACAAATTCTTTAATTTCTAGAATTCCCACCAGCAGTCTAATTTCTTCATTTAACCCGTCCTCGAAACGTTTACACATAATAGCCTCAGAGGATACACATTCACGAGCATAACGGCTAAGACGCACGAATTCTCTCTCGTATTCGGTTACTGACATCTGGCCTTGTTTGAGTTCTAGAAATTCCTTCCGTTTTTGATCGATGAATCTCTGGCTGATATATTTCTTACGAAACTTGGTTTGGAAAAACTCCCAGGAGACCCGTTCTTTCGGAACAACAGAAACCAAATTATTCCACCAGTAGTAGGCAGCATCACGTAGCAGAGACACCGCGCATTTCAGACACTCCTCGTGTGACAGCCCTATTTTTGACCCTAGTCGGGAAGTGGTTTCGTGACCGCTAAACCGAGTCCTTAAAATAGTTAATATTAATATTAATTTTTTTATTTTTTTCTTTTTCAATGCTTAAATTATGTGTTTAATGCATGTGTGAAAGTTGTGGATTTGAATTTGACAAATTCAATATGAATTTATTGAAAAGGGATTAGTTGAAAAACTTAGAAATTTAGCTAGACAATTTTGGAATGACTAAAATAAGATAGGCTAAAAACAAGTGGGTTTGCATGCCAATTTTCCCCTTTGAAGAAAGTGGCCGGCCGTGCATTTGACTCCATTGGTTCTGACATTATTTTATAATTTTATAAACTTAAGTTAGTGGATGATATCATAATAGAAAAATAAATTAATGAAAGAAAAGAATTTTGAAGGAATTGTTGTTCTTTTTGCCGTGATTTGAAGAAGGTAGAAAGGGGGAAAGTTTTAAGCTTCCATTCGGTCATACTTGGCTAAAATCAAAGGTAAGAAATCTTGTTAGTTTGTTTAAAATTTATGAATTCAAGTTGAATGGTAAGCATATGGGTTAGCCCATGCATAAATTTTTGAGTTGGTGGTATAAACTCCATTCGGTCAAAGCAAAACCGTAAAGGATTTTGGCTAACTTTGAGTTCTATTATCATGTAAGACAATATGGAGTCTTGAGAAGTGTTTTTAGTCTTAAAACTTCAAGAATTCATGAAGGCATTGTTTAAATTCTATTTATCTTGTTTTGGATGGTACTTAAATCAAAGAAAGCATTCGGCCATGAGGATTGAATAACCGTATAAATATTTTGATGTTTTTAGTGTAATATTTGTTGTTTAATTAATAAGAAGAGCTATTTGAAGATGGGTTTATATGCTAGTATTTTGTTTTGTGTGGGCACCCTTAATAGCCGAATGAGTTTTGAGATAGTAAGCCAATAGTTTTCGGCTTTAATATATATTTAATTATCCATGCATGTTTTGAAATTGGTTAAATGTTTGGTAATTGGGTTGTAGTTAACAATTGGTGGTAAGTTTTGTGATGGCCGAATGAAATTTTGGGAGGTTGAGAATTTGAACAATCGGTTTTAAAATAAATATGTTTATGTGTACAATGAAGTATGTTATTAAATTTGAAATAAGTTTATTATAGGTATTTTTTTTGGGCTATGGCCGAATGGGATTTGGAAATCCATTTAAGGAAGTGGTACCTTAAATAGGTACAAATACTTGTAATCAAATAAGGCATTTGTGTGATTATATATATATATATACATATATTGATCTCTTGAGATGCATTCGGCATGTGGTTGGTGATTGTGAATTGTGAACCGGTTAAAGATAGATTTATATTTAATGTATAGTTGAATGCTGAGTGACATCAACCTTTGGGTACATACCTACCTAGCTATAGTTTAATTGTAATGTAAGGGAATAGGCATTTTGCTGAAGAAGGGTACACGTATATATGTGTTTGTGTAATAAAGGGATTGCTTTCATATCCCTTATCTTGCTCAAGTATGGAGGATGATTGGTTAATGAAATTTAATTTTTTTTGTTATTCAAAATCAAAGCTCAAGAAATTGGAGGAACGGCATTGGATAAGGGGAAAGCAAAGGTGACGGAATAGCCGACCCGTAATATTACCGAAAAGTTCGATGTAAGTTTAAGTATTAAATTTCTCTCATGTTTGTTAAATTAACATGGCATATGCTTTTGGCTACTCATGAAGATAAATTGTTTACTTAAGTGACCTAAGGTAAGCGTAATACGTAAGAGATGAGCAATTTAGCTGAAAGTCATTCTTACCTATTAAGCCTTTAGTAAGCAAGTTGATTGTACTTTACTTATATGTCTTTAGACCAAATTTTATACCTTGAAAGTGCCATGATTTGTGTTAATGTGAGAAGTGAATGAATGAATGATGCTTTGTAATTAATTTGGTAATAAGGTCATGCACTGAATTTAACCATATGTGAATCTGTATTTCAAAGTCGGGTTAAATCCCGAAGAGCCTTAGGGCTAGAGTTCAAAGCTGGGTTAAATCCCGAAGAGCCTTAGGGCTAGAGTTCAAATCTGGGTTAAATCCCGAAGAGCCTTAGGGCTAGAGTTCAAAGCCGGGTTAAATCCCGAAGAGCCTTAGGGCTAGAGTTTCAAAGCCGGGGCAAATCCCGAAGAGCCGTAGGGCTAACGATAAGAACTCGGTTTTATCAACCTCTGTTAATGGGACATCTACTATAAAATGACCAGGTACGTGAGTTATATAATAGTGAACAATTTCCTATTGAATTATCTTACAAAGGAGTGATGTTTAGTGCTAACAATGGTCTTAAGGAGATTGTGACAATCTGTGGCTACTTTGCCCTATGTGTGAACTTATAAATTATGTGAGCATGTATTTTTGTGGACTACTAGCATATTCGAATAAAAAGGGGGAACAAATTTAGTATAGGCACATTCGGCTAAGGTGAAGTCTTTTTAAATGAGCAAATTGAAAATGTCTTAAATTTAATAAATTGAATTGTTTTTATTACTTGAACTTACTAAGCATAGAAATGCTTACTCTGTTGCTCTGCATCTTCTGTTTTATAGATTTTTGTTCGTCAGCTACGGTCTCGGGAACCTCAAGCTCGAAGTCATCTCTACTATCAAAGCCTTGTTCGGTACCTAATTAGCTAAACTCTTGTGAATGGCATGTATAGGCTTAACTCTCCTTTTGAAACAAGTTATATTTTGGTTATGTAAATATTAAAGCCATGCGAAGGTGGCTGGTTCTTTTGATTAGTAAAGTCCCATGATTGTTTTAATGTTTGTGAAATGATCTAGTTAGATGACATAATAGGTTAAGGTCTATATATATATATGTGCAGATTCAGTGGTTGTTATATTTATTGAATTACCAATGATGACAAATGGTTCTTTTATCATGTACTTATTGTATGTTCTTGTAAGTCACTTTTGTGCATAAACTAAAAAGAAAGCTTGATTGGATAATGCTTATGTCATTACTTAGATGCATAAGTTATATTGAGTTAAAGTCAAGATTTGTTTTATTTATTTGTTTTCATTGGTCACCTGAAAATGGTTCCTATGTTATTCCGTATTTGTCCTAAGGTTGTATTAAATGGTTAATACCCAATGACCTATTCCGGCTACGGATGAGGGTTATAGGGTGTTACACCTCGGGTGTACAGGACAGTTCATCAAACACTCGAATGGTATTGTCGAGCCAAAACTCGGCCCGCTTGGCATCGTCGCTAGGGGTAGCCCGAAACTCTTCAGCCCCATATTTTCTAATTTTATCAACAGGGGGCCTACTCAATCTCATTGGATCTGTCACAGGAGGAGCCATATAAGTCGGAAGCAGAGTATTCGGGGGTAGAGGTTGCGGAACAGCCGGATTTGATCTAATAAATTGAGCGAACCAGTCACTCATCATTGCATAAAAAGCTTGTCGGGTGTCATCATCTCGATGACTGACATTTGGCTGAGAGTTAGGCGGCGCTGTCCCTTGCGCGGGAGTAGGCGCTACACTCTCTACATCGTCTGCTACGATTCGATCGGGTTCGGGATCCATTCTACAGCAAAAATCACATTTCAGATGTCAGAAGTCATCTCACTATCAAGAAGACGCTAAATGGCATGTATAGTCAGACTCATACTTACTACGGTAGTCCGAGAATCGACTAAACCATAGCTCTGATACCAATAAAATTGTAACACCCCAAGACCCGTATATGTCGCAAGAGGGTCGAGAGGCATTATCTGACATTCCCACAAACAACCAAACAAATACTCGTACAATATGTTCAAACGTTTATGGAAAAGACTATTCATGCAATTCAAAAACTCAAACCGAAATCCATACATGTCCCTAGGTTAATGATAAAAATTCGCACCTAGCTACTGAAAACCTTTACTTTTCAACTTAAAAAGACATCTACGGAATTCTCTTCCTTTTTAATTGTGCGTATAACTAAAATCAATTAGTAACCAAATTTTTGATAGCAATAGCCGAATATACTAACTTAATTATAAGACTTATTCAAACTAAACATATCTAATCATTTAGCCATTAAACTTATTTAACAAATTTCGGAAGTGATGGTTTATCAAAGAACTTAGCTGGATCTTTTAATGACGTGGTAACTACCATCTAGTCATACTAAGCATTTTTACTATTGAAACTTATAATACTTCATTCAAAATACATTTATAACTAGAGTGGGAGCAAGCCATATTCGCATGGCATAAACATATATATACATACTCAAAAATAAAGATTTCTTAATTTAACGACCACGAAATACTTCCTATACATGCCATTCACAAGGTTTAACTACTAAGTACCGAAAAGATTTTGATAGCATGGATGACTTCGATCTTGAGACTCCCGAGACCGTAGCTAATGAACGAGATCTATAAAACACAGAAATAACAGAAACAGAGTAAGCATTTCTATGCTTAGTAAGTCGTAAGTAATAAAATTATTAAAAGATCAAAGCATAATTGTCTTAAAGCATGTCATCTCCTCTTTGGCCGAATGTAAAAATAACAAAATATATTACCATTGATCGTTTTATATCATTTCAAATATCCTTACAAATAAATTCATATCACATGAATGATTCCTTTTATCTAACAAACTTCGTCATTTGGCCGATTGAAATCAATGCAATTGCTTGACTAAATTTTTACATAACGCCTTATCACATATACATGTTATTTTACCCTTCAACCACTTATATTCACAAACTCAAAGCAATTCTCATCTTAATACTACTAGCATCGAAGTTCATATATCATAAGTAATTCATGGATTTTCATATAATCTCAAACAATGACCAGAGTATTGCTAACCGAATAAATATTCACAATCTAAAACGAATCAAATTCACGGACAAGTGTGGGGTACGCACCTGAATAACTTAGGGTAGTAAGCATGTTAGTTAACAATATTACGGTAAAAATCAATTATTTCCAATGTATATGCCTTCGGGCTTGGCCCGATTATAAATCTAGTGCTAAGGCCTTTCGGGACTTAGCTCGGAATATAACGCTGGCATGAATGCCCTTCGGGATTAAGCCCGGATACAACACTAGCTCAAATGCCCTTCGGGACTATGCCCGGATATAACACTGGCTCAAATGCCCTTCGGGACTATGCCCGGATATAACACTGGCTCAAATGCCCTTCGAGACTATGCCCGGATCATAGCACAGATGCGTATATATATTTAGATTCGTAACTTAATACAAAACATGGCACTTTCATTACATAGTCGGTCAATGGCATTTAAATAAGTCACACATTAAATTGTTTTAAATGCCTTCATAAATCTAAGAAACTTTCGGCTATATCATTTTGAAACTTAAAGCTTAGAACTTACAACTTACCTTGATGGTCGATAATGTTTCATGAACCGACTATTCCACCACCTTTGCCTTTCCTTTGTCCGATTGTGACTCTCTTAGCTCTTGAGCTAAAATAATCAAGTTTACCGTTCAAAATCTATTACCGAAATCATATAATTATTATTTAATTAATCTAAGCTTAACCGAATACACATATATATATACAACTCATTCACAAACTTTCTCAATATACTTTTACTAGCTGTACTCACTTACAAAAATCGAAAATTTTCATATAAGCCGAAACCCATTTGCCGTTTCAAAATCACAAAGTCATTGTGAGACTAATTATAAGCATTATACAAAATTCGCACTTGGTTTTCACTCACTAGATCATTCAGCCCCAACATGAATTTATAACACATATGTTTTCTATTTCAAAACATCAAAACACCAAAGGCAGACACATAACTACACTAGCCAAGTGCTATTTATCACCTAATTCATCCTTCAATTTATCACAAGTAAGCAAAGAACTTACTCTTGCATTAGTTAAAGCACATTCGGTCATTCAAATAAAACAACCAATTCAACATTCGATTATCTTTACCCAAGCATCTATGACTTATCCAAATTTTCATTTTCTAAATATCATAATCGAATTTATAAGTTAACAAACATAGTTCACTATTTTCTATTTTCAATTTCTTATTAACACACAATTGGTTCATAAACACTTTAATGGATGTTCGGCAATTATTAATGTATGTATCTAAACTCTAAAGCACTTTAAGTTCATTACACAAATCAGCACCCCACATAACAACCATATAAAAACATGTTCATATAAATTCTTTAATAGCCGTGCAGCCTCCTAGTACACACACCCACATTTTCCCCAAGTTCCTTATTTCTCTATTCGGCCAACACCAAATTGTTAATTAGTGTAATCAAATTCATCTAAACCATCACTATGTCTCATTTTTGACATGTTTAAACCTCCCCTATTCACCCAAACTCCTAAAGACCTAGACGTCACCATTTCTCATACTCAAGGTCATGGCCGAATGCTCAATTCACTATAAAACTCAAAATTCCAAAATGGGCTAAACTAAACACTTGATTTTTAATCACATTTTAGAAATTCAAATGAAATAACAAAGATTTCATACCTTAATCAAGCCAACAATGAATGGCCGAATGCCAAACTTTCTTCTTCTTCTTTCGGCAAAATGGAAGAAAAACAAAAATGATGAATAATCCTTTACTTTGTTATTTTCACCATTTTTCTTTTATTATTTAATTTCCATTATGCTAACCACCAATTACTAATTTCTTATAATAGAAAATGTCAAAATAATCATTACTAATGGTGCATGGCCGGCCACTTTCAAATAAAAAAAAAAGAAAATTGACATGCAAACCCAATTATCTCAAACTTTCCTTATTTTAGTCATTAAATATTGTCCATCTAAGTTTCTAAGTTTCTCAACTAAGCCCTTGTTAATAAATTCACATCTAATTTGTCAAATTCAAGCATAAAGAAAAAATTTCGCACACACATTTAGCACATAATTTAGACATAGGAAATTAAAATCAACTAGTTCAAGGTTTCGGTTTAGTGGTCCCGAAACCACTTCCCGACTAGGGTCAAAAAATAGAGCTGTCACATGCCTACTTCATAAGACATCCTTAATAATTACTAAAATTATGAACTATTTCATAAAATTCGTAATCAGACAATACGCGACATCAATATGAGTACAAGAGCTATACGCGAAAGGGGCCATGGTAGAGGCTGAGGATGTGCCTGGGCTGGATCTTCAGCATTGAGACATATGCCTACTAGATAGGCACTGGCATCGCCAGCGACTGAGACAGGATCTCACGATCGGGCTACAAGAGACGATGCATTGTTTCAAGTGATGCTCTGAGTGTTAGAAAGAGTTGCTAGAGCAAGTACTGGGTCCGTGGGTCGTAGATCGATTTCTGAGCTGCTCCGAGCTAATGGAGAAGAGATTTTTAGGGGTTAATCTGGCGTAGCCCTGAATGTGGCCGAGTACTGGTTAGAGGCCACGGAGCGAATAATGGACAATCTCGACTGCTCGATAAAGCAGAAGCTGAAAGGAGTAGTGTCTTTACTACGTGACGAGGCCTACCAGTGGTGGCTCACTGTGAGAGATGGTACACCGGCTGATCGGTTGACATGGGATCTCTTCAAGACGGCTTTTTAAGAAAAGTATGTCGGGGCGAGTTGTGTGGATGCCCGGAGGAAAGAATTTTTAAGTATGACCCAGGGGAACAAGTCTGTAGCAGAATACAAGGCAAAGTTTTTTAGATGAAGTCGATATGCCCGTGGGACTGTTGCTACTAAATACAAGCACAGTGTGCATTCGAAGATGGTCTCAGAGATGAACTGCGAGTGCTTATTGCTCCACAGAGGGAGCGTGATTTTGCCGCCTTGGTGGAAAAAGCTAAAATAGCTAAAGATGCAAAGCGCTTAGAGTGCCAGAATCGAGAGAAAGATAGGGGCAGGTTCAAAAGGGATTCAGGGCCTTCAAGTACTTCAAGGAGGCCTGTTAAGAAGCCCAGAGTTGATGAGCCAGTTTGAGCAGTTTCGATGACTATGGTTAGACCTCAGATGTGTGCTGATTGTGGAGAAACTCATCAGGGTGAGTGTTAGAGGCGTAGTGGGTCGTGTTTCAGATATGGGTCCAGGGATGATCGGGTCAGAGATTGCCCTCAGAAGCCGGCACAGATGGAAGCAGTAGAGTAGAGGGTTACTCGGCCAGTTAGAGGTAGTCAGCAGCCACCGAGAGGCCATGGCAAGGCTAGAGGCAGAAACAGTAATAGATGTGGTCGTGGAGCACGGGGCAGAGTTGCTTGTAATACTAAGGCGGGACAACCAGCTTTCATCTATGCTTCTCATCGTTGAGAGGATGGTGATGCCCCCGACATCATAATTAGTATGTTTTTACTTCATAACATGCCATACACTGCCTTGATTGATATTAGGTCTACACACTCATATGTTGCATGTGATGTGCCTGGGATGTTGGGTATGCAATATGAGAGTATCTTTAGTGAGATGTCAGTAATTAGCCCACTAGGACACTCGGTTAGGGTAGACAAAGTTTTTAGAGATGTGCCCTTAGAAGTGCAAGGTAGAATCTTTCCTGCGAATCTGATGGAACTACCGTTTGGAGAATTCGATCTTATTTTCGGGATGGACTGTAACACCCCAAACCTGGCCCAGACATTATGGCCAAGTCTGGTATGTCACATCAACGACGGATTAATCATGTTCCTTAGCTATTGCGTTTAGGGTGAGTTTTGCAAAATCGTTACTTATGTTTGATAAGAAAATTCCAGGCTTAGTTTATGACCATCCTATCCACTACCAGTTCAAAATTTATTTTGTTACAATATCTTGTTCGTCTATTTGTTATCCATTTGATACGTGAGTTTCATTTTGAAAACGTTGTTTAATTTTAATGAAAAACCCGCGCAACCTTAATCTACCCATTTAAATCAAATTATAAATAAAGAATTAAAAACCCAAATTAAAATACTTAAAGCGGCCTTATTACAAACCCAAATAAAATCAAAATTAATTTAAGTAAAAATACTGAAAAATGAATTAATTAAAGCAAATTGTCCAACTGCAGTCCACGTGGCCACTCCAAATCCCTCCAGCTCCAAGTCCACTAGCTTAGGGCTGACCTGCATAGATGAAAGGAAGGGGTGAGTTTGGGAAACTCAGTGTGTAAAAAAAGCCCAACCAGTGCCCAAATCAGCCAAAGCTTACTGGGCCTAAGCCCTATCCAGTTTCAGTCAATAACTGGGCTAAAGCCCTATTCAAATCCAGTTAACTGGGCCATAGCCCTATTCAGATTTAGTATTTACTAGGCCTTAGCCCTTAACAGTAAGCAGTGCGGCCCATAGCCCCATTACAGTAACAGAACAGAATAATGTATGTATGGAAAGCCCAGCCCATGTCCAGCCCTACACACCACCCGTACCGGCCCTACACACCATGTGAGGAATAACTCAACCCACCCAGCCCTACACACCACAGTCACATCATTGCTGCTTAATCAGATAACGTGGCCAAGCCACTAATAGTAAAATTGAGGCAAAGCCCCTTTCAGTAAACGTGGAAATGCCACTTAGCACTTCCTCCATCAATAACCCAGTCCCATGCAACAGTTAAACATGTCATGGCATACAGTGAACAGATAAAGTATAGCATGCATTTCAGTCAAATTTAGCCCTAGAGGTATAGTGGTCATTTTGCACCTAGGGGTAAAACCATAGTTTTCCACCCATAAGGGGTATTTCAGTAATTATACCATTTTTTTAGGGTTTTATGCACATTCCAATTATTAACAGTCCAGTTACCATCTAAGAAGTGTTTCTAGCCCATTTTAGCAACTTAAAGTTATTGGGCGCTAAAGCCCCTAATGGGCCCTACAGTGTCTACTAGCTATTTTGGGCCACGAAGCCCGAGTTTTATGGCCGGTTTAACAGTTTTAGCATATAGATCATCAGAACCCACTTATCGCCAGTTTTTACCCAAATGGGCCCGTAAGCCTATTGGGCCCAAATTCAGCCCATCGAGGCCCAAATGCACCAAGGTGCACGAAATTGCGCACACATCAGCTTTACCGATTTTGATTACAGATCTTATCGCTTTCAACTGACCCACAAGCGCTCGTATGCTCGCAAGCCCACGAAATGCCAGAATTTTGGCTTTTCAGCTTTTGTCGATTTAGTCTACTAGAGGGTGTTCATTTACACACCTAATTTGCGACAGACGTAGACGAAATCTCCCATGCGATTATCCTAAAGTCATTTCAATCCACATGTCACTACAGATCGAATTGAATAACCAAAACCAAACCAACATACCTATTCGAACATCACCATCTAAGGCTCTTAGTTACTTACCTTTGCCGAAAATAGTGACTAGATCTAGATCTAGTCATCCAAATGATCCAAACCTTCCACACACCCCTCGATCGGTAGCCTTAAGTCCACACTAGCATAAAACAAATCAAATAATAACACCAATGAACTCTTTAACCTTAGTCGATAGCCACCCTATGCACATAAGGGTTTTCAGCTTTTCTTAAATCCTGAAATAACGAATGGAAAGGAGTTTCAAACACTTACCAAAGATCTACTAGACAAGAATGCTTCCGGCCCTTTTCTATCTCAGATCTAACGCAAATCTAGCCTCAAGATACGAGCAAAGAATAGATCTCAGATTTGACTTTTAGAACCTACTCTAAGGTTTGTTTCCTTCGGTTTGCGAAGTGAATAGAATAAGAAGACGATTCAAGAGTTATGAGTTTGGAGAATTGATGTCGACAGGGTTATGATATTGGGTTTCGGCTTTTGAAAGGGTTGGGTTGAAAAGAATAATAGAGTTTCGGTCAAAGAAGCAAACGGCAACACAGGTTCGATTTCAGCTTTTATGGTAGTTGACAGAAGGCTTGAGAAGAAGGATTGCTTTAATTGGATTCGCTTGAAAAGATAATAGGAAAGAAAAGAAGAAAAGATGAAGAAAAACGAAAAAGATGAAAAAGGGTGAAAAAAGAGATAATTAGTTCGGCTCCTTAGGTAAAACGGCACAAAGTTTGTAGGCCTTACCTTCGGCTTTTAGAACATATGAGAGGAAGAAAAAGAGAGGTAGGGGTGCTATACCTAATCCGCAACAAGACAAAGTCCCACTTGACCAAAATCCCGAAGGCTAGCTACTAGGGAAAATCGGCACTTACCACTCTCAATTGCCGAAAACAATGCCTCCCAAAAGTCCTAGTCGACTATGCACTCCAACCTTTCCCAATCGGCCACACACTCTTCCTTGTCAAACTTCCTAAAATCTCTCCCCTTATCCATCCTTGACTCAATTCCATGAGTACCTCAAACTCTTTCCAACAGACTTCCACTTGAAATCCATCACATGACTAGCACATGCAGTAAAAAAAACTAAAATACCGTACTGCTTACCTTGTGACTTGAACCTTGGCCCTTGCACACATCCACATGCCACTTTCTTATGCCCTAAGTGGCGCCACATTGCCACCTTACCAAGGGCTCACTTGCGTCTTAACTTACTTTTTCGTAAAAGCCAACCTACTTTAGTCCCATTCACTTTAAGTCTAAAATTCGATATTTCTACCGGGTTTTAATTTAGGCTTGGGCCTTCTAAAGGCCCACTAACACACTTAAAACATAAATTCCATAATCTAACAACAAAATTTCATGCTTACACCAAAATTGCAAAAATCTTGAAAAATCTTAAAAATTAGGGCATTAAATGGACGGCCCAGACTGATCTATTTTCTGTATAGGGCTTCGGCCCAGTCTGTTCTGTTATTGGTTGGGGAAGTTGCACACTGAGTTTTCACAAACTCATCTTTATTTTAAATCTGCAGGTAACCCCCAGCTATAGATAATTAGGAGCTGCGAGGACCTAGGGTGGCCACATGACTTCTGCTTTTGAATACCTTTTTATTTAATTTCAGTTTGGGTATTATTTTTGTAATAAGCCATTTTGGGTATTTTTGCTACCTTTACTTTATTACACTGTTAACTCCTTTTAAACAGGTAGATTAGGATATTCGGGTTTTTCAAAGCTAATAACATATGTTTTCAAATAAATCCCGCGTAAATTTTTCAAATGTAAAGATAACTTCATCTAATTGAATACAACAAATATGGCTAACATTTTTATATATATACATATTCAAAGTTATAAAAATAGTTTTAACCTGATTTCGTTCAACATCCAAAATTCTAAACAAGGCTTTTGAAATAGAGGGAACTTTTTATCGAAGTGTCTGACTTCAAACGTTAATTCCATGTGACATGCCAGATCTAGCCATAGCATTTGGGCCGGGTTAGGGGTGTTACATCAGTCCTTAAACTGTCATCTGGTAAGATTTTTGAGGACGAAAATCCCTAAGGGGGGAGAAATGTAACATCCTGAAAGAGGGCCTAAGCAAAATAGTAGCTGCAAAACCACAAATACGAGACAGAAAAGTTTATTACGATGAATTATCTTGATTTACCGATTGATTAGATGCATGTGTTAGACTACCGATAAGAAATTTTATGGATTGCATGTTTAATTTGTCTATTAGGGCTTATTTGCAAAAGTTGCAAAATATGTATTCTAGTTTATAAAGTACTTGATTGAAATGGAGGTTTAAAGTAGAGGTCCTTAAATAGTCATTAGATCATTAAAGTTTTATGGAGAAAAATAGACATGGTTAGTAAGTAAGGTATTTAAGGGCATTTTGGTAAAATGCCTTAATTGATGAATAAAGACAAAATAACATGAAATAAGCTATCATCTTCTTCATTTCTTTTCTCCATGGTTGAATGTAGCAAGGGAACACCATGGCTGGGTTTGCTCTTTACATTTTTGGAATCCCGATAACTTGATTAAGCTAATTCTACCATTAATTCGAGCTAGGTTTTATATTTGGAAAATTACCCATAGGTGAAAAGTGTGTATTTTGATGTTTTATGACAAAATATGAAGCTTAGAATTATGTTAACGACTTTTGCTAAGCGATTTTTAGTGAGAATGAGTAAAATGACATAATCGGTAAAAATTATTACTGTTCCTAAGTGCATGTTAGGGCGAGAATTTGATGGCCATAGAAGGAAAAAATGATCAGCGTGTCCTGGAACATAAGAATTAGGGATAAAGTTTCATTTCAGAGCTTTGGGGCAAAAGTATAAATATGCAAAAGTTGAAGGGCAGAAATGTAAATTTTGTAAAAATATATTTTAGGTCCGAAATGATTAGTGGATTCATTACATAAGTGAGATATGATGTTTTAGATCCTGAAAAATGAAATTTGGACCTAGAACGGGAGAAAAACTAAAAAATCGGGAAAGTTGGTCAAAATGGTCGTGTTGGTATCGGGGTAAGTTCATGTGTTTAATAAGCATTCAATTAAGCATGTTTGAACGCTAAATTGATATATTAGTTATAAATGGTTTAGTATTGATTTTTGAATATAATGACAATAATTGAGAAATGATTCGACATTAAAAGTGAGAATTCGAATAAGTTTACTGATAAGACCGTAGTGGTAATGTGGCTTTGTATAAGATCAAGAAAGTATCCAATAGCATAATTTGAGGAAAGTAAGATAAATTGAGGATATGATGAGATTAAGAATGTAAGTATGTAAGCTGAGTGGCATTTTATTATTACGAAATTGTTGCTATTATTATTATTGAGTTATGTGACTGACCTTGAGAATTTTGAATAAGTATGTTTTAGCTATGAATTGCCAAGGCATTAATATTTCAAAGTCTATGTTTATAACATGGCAATTAAGGAAGACTTGACGAAAAAGTCCATGTTTATAACATGGCAATTAAGCAACAATTGATGGAAAAAGACCATGGTTGGCCCATGGCAACATAAGATAAGGATACCAAGTAAGACCATGCTAAGGCATGGCATTGGTAAGTTTTACAAGGCAAGGAAATCATGTAAGACCATGTCAAGACATGGCATTGATAAGTTACTATAAGGCAAAGATTCCATGTAAGACCATGTCAAGACATGGCATTGACAAGTTAGTATAAGGCAAAAATCCCATGTAAGACCATGCCACGTAAGACTTGGAATTGGTGTAGTAAATATTAGACTAGACTAGGTAAATCTCATATCTGTGGCTAGATTTGGGCTAAAAGGGCCACTCGAGCATGTGGGCCCATTTGGGCCGAGAATGGGCCTTAGGCCCATTCGCATTGCTATCTCTGTTTAGAATACTTTAGTTTACTAAATTACTGAAATACGCTTGGGTTACAAAATTACTAAAATACCCTCGACTTGTAAAATTACCAAAGCACCCCCGATTTATAGAATTATCGTTTTACCCTTGATTTACAAAATTACTGAAATACTATAGATTTATAAAATTACTAAAATACCCTTAATTTATAAAATTACTGAAATACCATTGGTTTACAAAATTACTGAAATACTATAGGGTAGAACTACTGTAATACCCCCGATTTGTAAAAGTGCTCTTTTCCCCCTGATTTATAAAACTACCGTTTTACCCTAATTTGTAAAATTACTGTTTTACCCCTGATTTGTAAAATTATCGTTTTACCCCTGATTTTTAAAATTACCATTTTACCCCTGATTTGTAAAATTACCGTTTTACCCCTGATTTGTAAAATTACCATTTTACCCCTGATTTGTAAAATTGTCGTTTTACCCTTAACTTGTAAAATTACCATTTTACCCCTGATTTGTAAAATTATCGTGTTACCCTTAATTTGTGAAATTACTGAAACACCCTTGTAGGGTAGAATTACCGAAATACCCCTGTAGGGTAGAATTACCGAAATACCCCTGTAGGTAAAATGACAATTTTGCCCCTAGCGTGTAAAATGATTGTTTTGCCCTTGTAGGAAAGTGACTGACTTGGTTGGTGTATTTGATTGAATTGACTGTTTTCGTATTACAGTATTTTGACTGATGTAACTATGGTTGTGTGACTGGTAGGTTTTAATATATGTTTGAATGACTGATAATGAGCATGGCCATTCTGCATACACATTTGATGATTGAGCATAGCATACACGGCATATTACATGGGGTTGGGTTTGATATGGAGAAAGTGCTATAGAGTGGCTCTGCCACATAATCTGCTTAGAGGCTCTGCCTCGTATTTCTGCTCTGGTGGCTCTGCCACGATTTCTGTATTAGTAGCTCTACTACGTCTGTGGTGTGTAGGGCTGGGTGGGTTGAGTTATTCCCCACATGGTGTGTAGGGCTGGACTGGGCCTGGGCATTGCATTCACATTCTAATTCTGATTCTGATACTAATATTGATTCTGATTCTGATTTTGATTCTAATTCTAATTTTGATTCTGATTATGATTTTGATTTTGATTTTGATTCTGATTCTGATACTGATTCTGGTTCAGATAATGTCTCTGATTTTGTAATGGGCTAAGGCCCATCTGGTACTGCCTTTTATAATAGGCTAAGGCCCAATTGATACTAGAACTATGGTAGGGCAAACTTTTTAATTCTTTTATATGACTAGCTGTTCGTATTTGTAGTTGGGGATTACACACTAAGTTTTCATAAAACTCACCTCGTTTACTAACTGTGCAGGTAATCCCTAGCCTTAGACAGACCGGAGCTGCGAGGGACTCAGAGAAGGCCACACACTGCTTATGTTTCTGTTTTGATTATTTACTCTCAAGTACTATATTTTGGGTTTCGTTTGTAATAAGGCTTTTTATAATTTTTGGATTTTTATTTTAGGGTTTTTATTTACTTTGAATTATATCTGCTAGAGGTGAATCGCAATTTTCCAAAATGTTGACTGTTTTCGAACACTACGTCTTCCGCAGCTAATTAAATTAAGCTTTCGCAACAAAGAAGGTTTTAAAGGTAATAATGATTTTTAAAAGGGATTAACTTTTAGTTGACCACGTTTTGAAAATAACAAACACAAGTTCTAGTTGGCAACAAGTTTTAAATAAGAAGGGTTTCATTGAAAACATGGTTTTCGAAAAACACTTCAATGTGACACACGGGTATGGGGTGTTACATTTCTCTTTATTAGGAACAACATAAGCGAAGTCGAAGCCTTTATGAAAATCATTAGGGAGTTCGCGTAAGTTTTGGGACAAAAAATTAACCTTGATAAATCCATGGTGTTCTTTAGCCCAAATACCCCAATGGACCAACGTTAACTTTATGATGATATGCTTTGAATGGGAGTGGTCGATAACTTGGAAATTTATCTTGGGTTACCCCTCTCCATTGGAAAAAAGAAATCTATGGCTTTCCATAACATCCTTAACCATTTTTCTTGTAGGATAAATAGTTGGCCCAATAGGCTATTCTCTTACAGTGGTAAAGAAATCTTTATAAAATCTATTCTACAATCACTCTTGACTTATGCATTATCTATCTTCCTTACTCTTAGGGTTACTTTAGAGGACATGCAACCTAAAGTACGTCAAATGTGGTGGGCATAGAAAGAAAAAGGAAGAGGCTGGGCAATACTTGCTTGGGACAATGTTTGCCTTCCCGAAGGCATGGAATGGCTTGGCTTTAAAGACTTACACCTTTTTACCTTGGCTCTCCTTCTCAAACAAGTGTGGAGGCTCCTCAGACTTAAAGACACGTTGTGTTATCATGTGATTAGCTCAAAATATTTCCCTAATGGTGATATTTTCCACCCTAAAAAAAGTTGATAAACTATCTTACACCTGGACTAGCACCTTTACAGTAGCTAAGGCTCTTGAAAATGGTTTCAGCTAGTAGGTTGGGGATGGGAACAACATCAATAGTTGTAAAGATAAATGGAGCTTTGAAGGTTTAAATCATGAGTCCCTGTGCTTCACTTCTTTGACTATTCTCGAAAGAAAAGTGCACGATTTATGGATTAATAACCATACAAGCTAGGACAAGGATCAAGCCTGTGAACTTTATGGTTGCTCTATGGGGGATCAAATTTTTAATTTACTTATTATTTTCAATGGCCTGAACGAGAAAATGATTTGGTTCCATAATCCCCATGGCTTCTACACCTCTAAGTCTGCCTATTTGTGGCTTCTTCTAAAGCAGTTGGGTTTTGGTCCTCATAGATTTTTTTAGAAAATAGTTTGGAAGTTCAAAACCCTTCTAAAAAATTAGGTTTTTGATTGGCATGTGGGTCATGAGCTTTTTTTTACAAATGCTAATATTTCCTCAATAAATATTACCTTTTTTTGCATTGATTGGCTTGAAGATGTCATGTGTATCTTGGATAGAAAAGTTGTTGAAGGCTTTATAGTGATGCTTTACAATAGCTAGAACAACTAGAACAATTTTGTTTTTCGAGGGAAGGAGGATGAAGCTCGGGTCATTTGGGATAGGGCTAAAACACGTTTTCATGATTTTTTGATTCATAATATGGTAAACAAGTCAGTGCTTCCATTAACTCCTGCTATTCAAAAATGGGAGAAGCCACCATGCCAGGATGTGAAAATTAATATTTATGCTACTGTCTTCAACAACAAAATAGGTTTTGGTGTGATTATTTGTGATTCGATGGCTTCGTTCTTTGTGGGGTGGTGGCTTCAAAGATGAGGAAATAACGACAAAATGGGTGGAGCTTTATGCTTTCGATGAAGGCCGTAAGATTGTGTGTTCTCTAAATATTGCTAACGCCATCTTTAAAACCGATTGTGCCAGTCTCGTGAATAGGTTCAAGAAACATAAAGATGATATTATGATTATTGGATATTGCACGAAGGAGACCTTTAAAACTTTTTGGAGATGTTTACTACTGCTATTGTTAAGTGGGCCAATCATAGTTGTAACAAGGTTGTGGACTTCATGTGCAAATATGCTATTTTGAATAATTGTAACATGGTATTTGGTGTGGATTACCCTAGGGAAATCCATGATATTGTAATTTGTGATTCTATTAATTGAGTTTTGACCATTCTAGGTCTTTTGTCAAAAAAAAAAAAAAGACAATTTCACTTTTTAACACATATTATTCACTTTTACACTTAGGCATGTAAACATACTCTCATAATAACATATCACTTATTGATCATTTATAATCACTTTAACATGCTTTTCACATTAGATCATGGATCTCAAATTTATACATACACACATATATATATATCACATGCTTGAAATCATCTAAAGTATCACACATGTCATGTATCACATAACATAAGGATGAGATTTACTCATATATCACAATCACAGTTATCGTCACATTATATATCATGCTTTCATAGAATTGTTTGGTTAGGTTTACTTACTTGGTCTTTCTTCTTAATGAATTTTTCAACTTTCCTTTGTATTACTTAATATACTTGGGTTTGATCATATTTTTATTACTTATATACTTATTTAACACCATATTATATTTAATTTAATAGTATTGAACCCACACCTTTTTTGTAACTCCGATATGCCACAATCCCCTAGTAGTGATTTCGCTTGGATCTAAATTCGAAAGACGTATCTAACGTAAAAATAACATATTCTAGTTAGGATCCATCGAAGACCTTTTATTACTATAGATTAATCACTAAAAATCTCACCATATACTTAACCCACGGTTTGCCCACTTGAATCAATGATCTTTGATCCGAAGTTAAGGATTTCTCCTATTGTTATCGATTAGACCTTTAAAGAGCATAAGGAATAATATTAACATGTAAATAAATAAATAAAATCCATGGTCAATATACCATTCAACCAAGAGAGGAAAACACTAAGAGGGGAAGTTGATGATAAGATAACCCATACTTACACAACTTAATCAATTTGGGATGGTTGGTGGATCAATATAGGTATGAGATCAGAGAGTTGGGTGATCTAAAAGAATTATTAAAGAAAAGAGGGTATAAGATCATCTATAATAAAAATAATGGCAAAGAAATAGAGAGAGAAAAAGAGGAAAAACCCAACCACTAGCGGTGGCAGGGGCAGCAATTAGTGAAGGGTGAAGTAAAAAGAAATCCAGGATGGCATGCGGTAGTGGTCATGGTAGTGAGCGGCCACTACAAGAAAGAGAAAGAGGAGAATGAAGCAATATGAAGGAAGAAGAAAATTGGTTGCTAACAAAGAAGGAGAAAATGGATGAGCAAAGGAGATAAAAGGAGAGAAAATAGGAGAGTTGGAGGAAGGGACGACAATGAGAGGTAGGGAGTGAGGGGAAAGGGTTGTCAACCTAGTCTAGGTTCAATGAACCACTTCTATGGCAATAGTGAGAAGAAATGGAAAGAGAGGGAGACATGGGGTAAAAAAGAGGGATCATGTTACCTCAACTTATGGTAAGTTTGACTCTTTAAAAAGGAAAGAATCCTCCTAGCATAGTAACAAAAGGGGTGGACGGCAAGCATATAATGCACATTGGAAAATGTGTTAAAAAATTAAATAAAAAGATGAGAACAATGGGACTCAAACTTAGGACCTCTAAGATAGCTTAGGAGAACTTCACCACTTGACCACTTCACTTTCTTGTTTTTATTTTTTATCTACTAATAATAAAAATTTGGAATATTACATCCATAGTGTGAATAGGTGTCAATAAGCTTACACTCTACCTTCACTATGGAAGGTCGAATATGAGGTATGGAAAAGCTATGGCACTGTAACAGTGCAAATATAGCTAAGGCTCAAAGAAACCACATAAGGGCAAAACACATTGATACAAAGTATCATAAAGGAGACAAAAGTGTTTGACAAAATAGTGGATTAGTCAAAGATTATATATGAGGACAAACCTTGGGGATTTGTTTTGCCAAGATTCTACTAGCTAGAGAGCTCTTTGGGAAACATATAGAGGGGCAAAAAAATGTAAGACTTGACTCATCTACTTCATTAAGGCAAGTGGAAGACTGTTAGGATCTGGTGCCCTAAGTGTAATATTTTCATCTAAGTACACGTGTAATTTTTTTAACAAATTTGTTAATAAAACTATTCATGAATTACATTAATACTTTGTATATTGTCCTCATATTGTTTTTTCTTGCAAAGAAAAATGGAAGCAACTGTCGCTCACTGGTTGCCCATTGTTTAACTAATATTTAGCGGCATGGTCGGAACGTAATTCAGAAAGATAGCTTGTATTAGTAGACGAACCTAAACATGTCCTCATTCTAATCGAGAATGAGCAAACTAATTGAAAGACTAGTATGTCATCTATCAGGTTTAATTAAGGAGATGTTTTTGGGTATTGGAGCAGATGACTCCTAGAACATAAAGACATTGATGTGATTAACTAGACTGATAGTGTCACATCCCAAGTTCAGGTCCAAAAGTTTTGGCTATGCAAAGTGAAGGCTTGCCAGAGTTCCAACAAAATGGGATCACCAATCAGTTGGGTGAACAGGGGTTCGCCAAGATTTAGGCAAGCTAAGTGTTCAACAAGGGAGTTCGATGAGCAGTAGTGTCCACTAAACGAAGTGGTAAGGTGTTTGCCAATTTCACTACGAGGCATGTTCACTAATGTGTTGGTGAGCTAGGAGATCGCTAGTCTATTTGGCGAGTTGGGTTCGCCAGTCTGTGTAGCGAACAATGTTTGCCAGGTGAGTTGCGAACTAGATTCCCCGGTTAAAGATACGGTCAGACTCAAACTAGGAAAAAGTGATTTAGTGTATCTAGGAATACTTTACTTGGAAGCAATGACTTTCTTAAGTCAAATAGGGTATCCAAAGATACCTAGGACTCTTAGGTCAATAAATAAGACCCTTGATTTTGTTAAATTCTTCACTGAATATTCTGCCATTAAAGTCTCTTTTCTGAAAAAATTTTTTGCAACAATCCAGGTAAGCCCTTATCTTGTTAGGGTTAATCATCCTTAAGGCTAGGTTTGTATGCATGTGTGAATTCTACATGCTCTATTAGTAATATGTTTGTTTGTTATGAACCAGCCAGACCATCTTCTAGCAAGGACAAAGACAAAACAAAAATTATTTAAGTTATCCATTTCTAGTGAATGGTTTGAAATTATTTTGATTATGTTAATTGTTATAGTTTTCCTAAAAGAAACATTGACTTCAAACCCAAGGTAAGTTTTCCAAAAAAGTTTTGTTTAAGCTACGAAACTTTGTTCTCGAAATATAATTTTGAAAAGTGATTTTAAAAGCATAATTTTATGCAAGCTCCTATGCGAGCCTCTAGTTAGAAGAATGAATTAAAAAGAATGATTCTGAACTATTTTTTTTGGCACTTTTTTGCAAACTATACAAACAAATGTTTTAGTTCCGCTTTTTGTGAGCTCTATGATAAGTTTGCTTTATGCTAGCTCTCTCATTAGCTTTGCCTTAGTGCGAGCTTTCTATTCTGTGAAGCACCTAGTGAGCCTTCTAATTTGGTTACCAAGGGTTGAGAATACCCCCTCATGTTAAGCCTAACTCTATGTGCTCCTTGAGAGCATGGGCATTTGTGAAATTTATGTTATGTGTGTGATGAACTAGGCCTGTGACCTAAGGCTGACTCTGTTTGTGATTTTTGTTATGTGCGAATTGCTCTTGTAGCTCTGTTAAACTCAATTTTGGAAAGGGCATAGCCAGGAGGCTAGCAGGGGCCTCAACCCCCTAAAAATGGAAAATTTTCCATTTGGGCCTTTTAATTTTTTTAAATTTTAAATTAGTAAAGGTAAAATTACACTTTGTCCCCCTAAAAATGATAAAAAATTGATTTAATCTTTTAAAAATTATAAAGTTGTAGGATATTCAAATGGTGAAATTGTATTTTTATTATCTTAAAAATTAAAATTAGTTTCGACCCCCTTAAAATTTAATTACACTTTGGCACCTGACTGATATCTGCAAACCATAAAGATGGGTGATGGGTTATGTTATGCAATTTTGTAGAATAGTTATATCATTGATTTGATCACCTGAACAATTTGTTTAAGGAAGAGTTTAGTATGTTTTATTTTAATCTTATTCCTGCAAACCATGTCTTGAAATAATCTGCTCTATTTCTTTATCAATATATCAATGCTATTTATGCATAATTATTTTGCTGTATTGTAACACCCGAATTAGGGCCTAAACGGAACAGTGGTTTCGGAACCATAAATCTAAAGTTAAAATATTGATTTTCTGATTATTTTAAGGTCTATGGTGTGATTGAATGCTTTCAACTTCCAAGCATCATAGTAAGTGCCTCTAAGCCCTATTTTTAATGTTTTTTACATTTTTGAAGTCCTAATAGCTTGATTTACCTATTTCTACCATTATTTTGAACTAGGATTCATATTAAAAAATTTACACATGTATGACATGCATGTATTTTGATGTCTAATGGTAGAAAATGAATGTTAGTTGTGTAATAAATGACTTTTACTAGTGATTTTCGGTGAAAACGTCCAGAAGGACCTAATTGTTAAAGTTGTAAAATAGGTGGTAAAAATCTAATTTGATATAAGATGTGGGCTGTTACAAGCTTGAGATAGCTTTGACTAGGCTTGGGTTTTGAGAAAATTGAATAATTTCATTTTACGAGCCTAGGGACTAAAGTGTAAATAAGTAAAAAGTTAGGGGCAAAAATGTAAATTTGCCTTAAGATGATTTTTGGGTCAAATTGAATAATGTGAGTAATAAATGAGCTAAATGTGTTATGATAGAGTAAGAAAGACGTGGAATCGACCTTGATTGGGTGTAACACCCCAAACCCGGCCCAAACGTCATGGCCAAATCTGACATGTCATATTGAAAACATTAAAACACAAGTTCTGATCTTAAACCTTTCTTAAAGAATTTGACGATAATTTTTAAAAGACTAAAGTGAATGGAAGCTGTGCACCAGGTAGGTATCCGAACAGAGGAGGTGAGCCATGAAGGCTGCTTAAATACCAAGCTCTTGATTGGATCCAATCCTCGACATGCCCACAACCATTGCCACACTTTAGGTTATTGATAATTTTGAAAATATCTCGAGATGGAGTTTGTTCAAAGTGATGTCTTAGTTAAAATGTTATATTTTATCTTTGTAAGATTTGAAAACCGAGAGTTGTTTAAAAACGTAACCTAGATCTAGCCCATTTTAAGATATAAATAATAACGCAGAATTCAAAGTTCAAAACCAACTAAATCCAGAAAGAATTTAGTTAAAATGGCCTTATTACAACCCAAAAATAATTAATAAAATTTAAATAAAACTTTTAAAAGAAAGTCCAATTGCACATCATGGCCACTCTGAATTCCCACCGGCTCCAAGTTTCCAATCAAGGCTCTCCTGCAAGGTTGAAGAAAGGGGGTGAGTTGAAAACTCAGTGTGCAACAAGCCCTTTCAGAGCCCAAATCCACACTTGCACAAATTTTAATTCTCCAACATATACTGGGCCGTAGCCTTTCGATTAACTGTTACTGGGCCGAAGCCTTTCTGTACACGGTATGGCCCTTAGGCCTATTTCAATATCACATATGACAAAACATGTATGTATGCAAAACCCGTTTGGGGAGACTACTCAACCCACCATCCTCTACTCTCCACCCGTACCAACCAAACTCTCCATGTGGGGAATAACTCAACCCACCCAGCCAAACTCTCCACTGGCAGCATAGCTGCTTAATCATGTAACTGGAGGCCAAGCCTCTTTTAATAACTGGGGCAAAAGCCCTTTTCGGTAAACTGGGGCAAAAGCCCTTTCGGTAAACTGGGGCAAAAGCCCTTTAACACTTCCTCCATCGAATAATCCCAACCCATGTATGTAATGAGTAAAAACATGGCATATCGTGCATGTGTCATAGCATATCATGTGCATATCATGTCATAGCATGTAAAATAACAATATCACAATCATCATATTCAGAATGAAACCCTAAGGGTAAAATAGACATTTTCATATAGGGGCAAAATAGTCATTTTCCATGCTTAGGGGTAATTTCGTAATTTTACCAACTATTATGGTTTTCCATGTTTATTCATCAATTCCAAGTGTTTAAACAACAGTTTTTAGCCCATTATAGCGCATTCAAGTTATTGGGCCCAAAACCCCTAATGGGCCCTTCGTAGCCTATTTAGTCATTTAGGTCCTTTTTAGCCTAAGTTACGCAACGGTACTAAAAGTTTAACATGCAATTCTATCAGATTCCATTTTTACCAATTTTACCCAAATGGGCCCACAAGCCCATTGGGCCCTATTTTAGCCCATCGAGGCCCAACGTACCAAACTGCACGAAACCGTGCTCTTACCTGTTCCATCACTCTCGTTTACTGTGTTCATCGCAATTGAACTCATCCACACATCATCTCGTATGTACCGGTTACATCAACAACATAATCCGATGTTTCGGCTTTTATGCAATATGGACCTAGGCTATTACAGGGTATGTTACACACCTGTTAATGACGATCGCTTCCTCCAAATCTACCGAGTACTTATCCTACATTCGTTATTTGACATGTCAAGTTTCGAAAACCAAATAGAAGTTAATACAATCTTATCAATACTATTCGGCCACTACCCTTAATGCCATAGGTTGCTTACCTTCACAGGATTCGACGATTCGTACTAAGCTTATTCCAATGCTGCTTCCAAAACTTGCTGCTTCTCCGAATTTATCTACCTTGCCATAATATAACCAAAGAAACGAATGAAAAAGCCCAATAAGGCCTAAAACTCCAATCGGCAACCTCCCTAATTTTGGGGAGTCTCCGGCCTAATTAACATCTAAAATACCGAATTGAATGGGGATGTAAGTACTTACCACGAATACCCTTCTGAACCACTCCTGTTTCGAAGCAACCCAAGTTCCCAATTGCTAGCCGAAACCTCCTCACAGCAATCCTAGAATTCGGCCACCCAACATGCCCTCCAAGGGTGATGTGCTTTTGGCTTTTGATTTAAGGAAGAAGAAAGTGTTTTGGGATGGTTTAATCGGTAGGGGATTGTAGGCTTAGAGGTTGTAAGATTCGGCCACAAAAGATGAAAGAGATTGAGGGTTGTAGCTTAAAAGAAACAGCACAAGATGGCTTTCGGGATTTGGCTTGCTTTAGAGTATTCGGCTATCAAGAAGAAATGGGGAGGGAATATGGTTCGGCTTTTACTAGAAATTAATGGAAGAAAGAAATGAGAGGAAGAAAGTTTGTGGGAGAAAGAAATGGAAGAAAAATGAAAGAGTTTGGCTTATGGGCAATCGGCACAAGTGAAAGAGAAAGAAAAATGAGTCAATTCACACCTAACTGCCGAATTAACACTCAAACTCACCCTAGGCCGGCCACACCCTTTTCCCATTTCAAAAATCCTAAAATCCCTCCTAGATACGCTCCCCCTTATCTCTCCACTATCCATGCACTTGACCGATTCAAACCTTTAACCAATAGAGTTCCATTCAGCTTCAAATTCTTGCATACACAAAACATAAAAATAACTATGCAATTGTCCACCCAGAGAATCGATC
Source organism: Gossypium stocksii (assembly GCA_020496765.1). Lineage (NCBI taxonomy): Eukaryota > Viridiplantae > Streptophyta > Magnoliopsida > Malvales > Malvaceae > Gossypium > Gossypium stocksii. The sequence continues at coordinate 66,837,536 of CM035628.1, forward strand.
CTTGGCCCTCTCTCCTCATTTACACGCCACCTTTTTAGGAGACTAGTGCCGTCACTTAGCCACTCTACCAAGGCTCCTTTTGTGATACATTTTACCCACATATTTTGATAAGGCCTCCTAACCAGAGCCCCTAATTCTTTAAGTCCAAAATTCAAAAATTCTACCGGGTTTTGGCCAACTCATGGGCCTTTCATAGGCCCATTTATACACTTTGAACATGAATTTCACAACCACATCTCGACATTTTAAAATTCCACCAAACATCTTACAAAATTACTAAGCCCCAAAAATTAGGATGTTACATTGGGGGAAAGAAAAGGTCGTAGACTAAATCGCAAAAATAATCATTTTGTATCGAGGTAAGTTTGTATGTAAATAATGCGCTGTTATGTAACACCCCAAACTCGACCCAAACATTATGGCCAAATTTTGTGGCGTCGCATTAAAGGGTGGAACGTAAAATTCGATGTTGTTGGAAACCTCGAAATCATTTGGTCAATTTACTGTTAAATAGTATCTTCAAAACGGGTTTTCATTTTCAAAACAAGCGTCGTTTATTGAGTTAATAGCTTTTAAGTCTAATGTCATTGAAAATCCAAACTGGGTTTAACCTCTTTGAGTATATTAAGGGTTGATTAAAAACCTTATGTTGTTAACAAAACTCTTAGTCTTTAAAAACGTTATTAAACTTTCAAAATTCATTTACAGCGGAAGCTTTTCTCTGAGAACATCTGTGTACTTACGTTTGATTTGTAAAACGTTGTTTTCTTTTTAAAACCCAAGACCTAAGCTAGAAGTTAAAATCCAAAAAAAAATAAAAACCCAAAAATTAAAATAAAATCCAGAGAGGACTTATTACAACAAAAACCCAAATCATGAAATCGGAAATAGTATAAAGTACTAAAAATGTAGTTGTTCTTAGTGTGGCCACCTTTGAGTCTTTTGATGCGTCAAACCGTTTATCACTGGGGGTTACCTACACATTCAAGCAGAGGGGTGAGGTTACGAAAACTCAGTGTGCATTTCCCCAATAAACAAATAATCTGTAACGGATCAATCTAGACCTAAGCCTATTATAGTAATAGTGGCAATTGGGCCTTAACCCATTACAGCCTCGTTTGGGCCTTAGCCCATGACAGTATCGTAAATAAGAAAATGTGATGCATATAACCCCAACCAACCCTGCACTCCATCTCCTATCTAGCCTTACACTCCTTTGGGGATTAAATCGACCCACCCATCCTTACACTCCCAATGTAAGCACCGGTTGCGACACTAACTAAAATTGTAGCAAAGGTGCCAACCATATAAGCGGCTTTAAGCAATCAGAAGGTCCACAGTCGTCTCGTGCGACCTGTGTGACCCTAACAGATCAATCCTTTCCTCCATTTATAATATCCCATCCCCATGCAGCATAACATCATGCATGTATGCAAATAAAAAAATATATATATTAGATGGCATGTTTAATCAAACACACATCGCATAAAGTCACCATACAGATTTTACTCTATAGGGGCATAACAGTCATTTCTTAGTTGACGTATGGGTACACTTACCACCCCATTAGTAGGTCCACAGTCATCTCGTACGACCCGTGCAACCCTTAACAGTCAAACATATTTATTAGGTCTAAAGCCCATTATAAGAATCAAGAGGGCCCACATGTCCGTGTGTCCCACGAATTCTAGAAACAGCCCTGGACATGTCAAAAACATAGCTGGGTGCATTAATCCCCACACATCCGTGATATTTTCTCGTGTAGGGCCCACGAGCCCATTGGGCCCACACGACCTATTTCAGCTCACGTGGCTCTAAGTCCATGAGATCGCTCATGGTGACCTCTACAGTCATATGCCCACGTTTCGTGGGCTCGAATCACCACACATGCACTCGCATGCCCGTGTGGCACCAATTGCCGTACTTTTCAGTTTTTTGGCTTTTGCTGTTCTACTGTTAAAATAGTGTGAGAACACATACCTGTTTACAAAAATGTGCTACGATCCGCTAGCACCGAACCTACATTCATTCAGGACATACAGTCAGTCTACCCATCCATAAGGGTTCACAAAACACTTAATTTCCAAAACGTTGATTATTACCCACCTTAATTGAATATTAGACGGCTTAATTCTTCTTAGATCACTGGCTAGCGTTGACCCATTGTCCCTTATTGATTATCTGCATTACAAGCAGATTCAATTAACTAAATAGATTAATCAAGTGGCTTACACCCACTTATGATGACTACAGATCAACAGAACCCCGAAATAAGGAAAGATAACATTCGACCTTACCCAAGGTTGCCAGACAAGGTACTTACCTCCAATCGGAAGATGAGAGAGAGGTTCCAACCGCTTCAAAATTTTGATAAACTCCCCCACCCTCAAGAGGTTCTAAAACTTGATAACACCCCACCTAACAGAAAGGAATAAGAATCGGCAACAAGAAAGAGAGGGGTAAGGTACATTTGGCCTTTAAGTAGTACAATAGTAGGGTGCTTTGAAAATGATTAGGAAAATAGAAGAGAGTCAAGTCCACTTACCGATTGGCAGAGACCAATTGTCAATCCAAAGACATATTAAAGAGATGAAAAGGGATAAAAGTCAGTAGAGACTGTAAACAAAGATTGAAAGCCGAATAATAAAGGGGATGCTATATTCGGCCAAGGAATAAGGTGCTAAGAAAAGGATAGAAACTGTAATAGTTTGGGGAAAGGAAGGTTGGTTCGACCAAGTTAAGAAAAGAAGGAGGAGGAGGTGTATTCGGCTAGAAAAATAATGCCAAAATTGAAAGACTTCTGTGTAGAAAAGGTATTCGGCCTCAGAGCAAAGTGAAAAAAAAACTGAAAATAAGAGTATTCTCGAGAAGAAAATAAAATGGAAAAAGAGAACACAAAAGTCACTCGGTAAAACCGACTCCCAAAAGATACCAAAATTCAAAAAGCAGAGGAAAGAATTGCCACAACCTCCCCACAACCACACAAAGCCAAAATCAAGTGCTTAGAGTCCCACTTCGCACTACTTCCCTTCTAACACAAAATCCCTTGATTTTCTCCCATTATCCCTCCTAAAATCCCTCCTCCAACCACTCCAAGGCCGATTCAAACTCCCACCTCTTTAGTAGTGTTCGATTCAAACTCCACTACTCATACAACAAAGGAGTAAAATGAATACTCCTTTGTGCACAGGGTGACTCAAAACCAATTCCCCCTTAGAAAGAGAACACGCCACCTACCACTAAGCCATAGGCTCTTTTTGTGTCATACTTGGTCACAATTATTTAAAAGGCTACACGCTAGAGTCAGGGCTCCTTTGAGCAAAAAAATAAAAAATTTTGTACAAGCCCAGGCTTGAACCCAGGGCTTCTTAGAGACTCCCAAACACTCTTAATCCAATTAGCCATTAGAGCAACCATCCATTTTATGTCACAACATACAAAAATTAAATCCTTATATTTTTGGGGCGTTACATATTATATTTGTGTTTTAAATGCTTTAATATTTTATATATTGTGAATAACGATCTAAATGTGTATATCGACCAAGTAGCGATAAGTGAGAAGATCTCAATTGAACCTTAGGAATCAAATAGGATACAAGTGACATGTCAGTAGGAAACCAAATGATTAAGTGATTAAGTGATCCGGGTGCTGGTCTAGTACGTCCTACCAGCGGCTAGGTAATCTAGCATGTGTTGTGGAGACCCATCAGCTTGTGTGAGTAGTAGTGTCTAACTACATCACAACTGTCACCTTGTGTGAGCAGACCCGTGATTAGCTCGAGAGTGAGCCTTTAAGTGATACGTGATAAGTTGTAGCTTTGGCTACAAATAAGTGTGGCACTTATGTGTGAAACTTCTGAGTATCCTTTAGTATTCCAAGTGGTTCAACGGGTAGTTAAATGATACGGCATAGGATGAAAGCAAGTGGAAATGGTTGTATAATGAGCTAATGCAGGTATGAGTGTGAATTTCATAAGCAATGTGATTGATGTGTATATTGGACCTTTGGTAAGGTTGAAATGAGTAAGTGTGAACATAAATCCTTAGTGCGAATTATGCAAATTCTTTCATATTAATTGTATGTTTTATATGTTTTAAATGTCCATTATTTGCATATAGACTTACTAAGCTAAGTAGCTTACTCCCTTTCTTTTCTCTTATCCCTATAGAGTTGTCAAGCTAGCTCGAGGTCCGAAGATCAATGGCTTTGGTATTTTGATTTCGATATTTGAGATTATGGCATGTATAGATGACTTATTCATTTTGTTATGTGTCATAATTGTTTTCGCCAAAATTATTGGCTACTAATGTTGATTGTTCCATTTGGAATTGGCCAATATTAGTTATGTCTAAGCTTCACATGTTAATGTGGTTAAGAAGGTGCAAGCTTTTATGATTAAGTTGGGTAATGTCTGATATGTATTTGATGTGTGGATGTCTTAATTTATGAATATTTGGTTGTATAATTATGCCTTACTATGTGTTGTTGAAATTAGTATGAACATGTTTATGTTTCATGGTGGCAAATGGCTTGGTCAATAGCTTTATTTTTGTCCACATGGGTAGACACACGGGCATGTGTATATGTTGTGTATGACACACAGTCAGCCCCACAGGTGTGTGAATATGCCGTGTGTCCTCTACATCCTAATTTTGCAAAACAGAATGTCCAGTAGTAAACACACGGGCAGAGACACGGCTGTGTGTCTTATCCGTGTGAAGGACACGGCCTTAAGACATGGGTGGTGCCTAGGCCGTGTAAAGCCTATACCTTAAATGCGAAAATTAAATTCGCCACATGGCCTAGCACACGGGCGTCTGACCCTAAATGGATGATGACATTATAAACAATATGCTCAATGTTTTTCACACGGGTTGGGACTCGGGCGTGTGTGACCACACATCCTGCCCACACGGGCGTGTCCTAAGTCACACGGGCGTGTGACACTGTTTTGATGAAAAATTTTCTAAGTGTTCCAAAGCTCTCGGTTAAGTCCTGAATTGCTTCCAAAGTATGTTTGGGGCCTCGTAGGCTCATTTTAGGGACGATAAGAAATAATGTGAAAAGTTTTAAAATTGGACACAAATTTTATGGCTCAAAATTATACTTGTGTTTGTGTTCAATTCCAGTAATGCCTCGTACCATATTCTAGTGTGGATAAGGGTAAGGGGTGTTACGTTTAGTGGTATCAAAGCAATGGTTTAGTCGTTTCTTGGACTAACATAGCATGTGTGAGTCTAGCTATACATGCCATAAATATAAATTTTGATAGTGTGATGGTTCCTGACCGTTTTAAACTGTGTTTTCATATAGTAAATAGATTTCGACCGAGCTGTAGGTGATGACGTAGAAAGTAATAGGCTAGCTCCTGCCCAAGGGACCGCGCTACCCAGTAGTAGATGTAACGCCTCAAAATTAGGCCTGGAAGAATGGGTCGTGTGGGCCCAATGGGCTTGTGGGCCCACACGAGTCATTGATTTTAGACTTACAGGAATTGGTGGACCAGCTGTGTCATACACGTGGCTATGGGTAAATCTGGGTTAGCGGGCCATGCGAGCACATGGGCTGCACTTGGGTTGTGTAATGGGCCCCGGGCCCATATTCACTTAATGGCTTGTTGGTGTAATGGCTAAGAGGTTTGGGAGTGTTGGAGAAGTCCTGGGTTCAAACCTGGGCCTTAGTAAAAATTTATGTGTTTCTCTTATGGGAGCCTTGACGTTAGTGGGTAGGCTTTAAGAATATTTTTGGTGAAAGCATGACACAAAAAGGAGTGTGGTGTAGTGGCAAAGTGGCGCCACTTAGGGGACAAGTGACGCCATAAAGGAAGCAAGGGGGTCCAAGGTTCACGTCTTGGCTATTGCAATTTATTTTGGTTTCCCTTTTAAATAAATCTAGAAGCGAGTAGGCAGGGTTTAAAGTTAAATGTGTTGGACTGATGACACAAAGAAGCTTGTGTCCTAGTGATGGTGGCGTGACATGGTTATTGAGAGGACTATGGTTCGAATCCCTTTGCATGCAAAGGTTGATTATTTTGCTAATGCTTTAATTTTGGGGGATTGATGGAGAATCCCACATCGGGAAGCTAACATGAGAATAGGTGAGGAGCTGGCTTTAAATAGAGCAAACCATGAGGAAAGTAGGCATACCTTTCTTGGCTTATCCCTTTAGCTTTGTAGCGTGTTCATTGGGTTAGACATTGGATCATTTGTTGATCTTTATACCGTTGGGTCACAGTGGTGGTGACCGAAGTTGATCAATACACTCCTTGGGAGTGAAGGGTGCAATTACTGTAGGCTTCTAGGCATAGCAGTGTTCAGAGCATGGATAAACTTCAAATTCCTATCAAGTGTGTACTTCTAACCCTTATTTGATAGGCCAAAATGGGCCAAATGGGCCCGACGGGCCCCTGGGCCCAAATAAGTAAGAATTGGTAGATTGGTAATAAATGACGAGCTGATTAAGTGTGTTGTATGGCTTGGAATACATTTGGGCCTTAGGGGCCGTATAAATGTGAATGGGCCTGATGGGCCATATAAATGTGATTGGGCCTGATGGACTATATGAATGTATGTGACTCGTTAGGGTTTTGTAGTGGACTTTTGGGCTAGTACCTAATAATTGTTTAAGCAGACATAAAACTTAACTAATCAATTAAGTGTGACTATGGACAACTCATAGGGTTGAAGTGTGGCAATGGGTATATGCATGTCTAGGATTGGATCTAGGGAGAGCTTGGTACTTAAGCGGTCTTAATAACTCACCTCCTCTTCTCTAGAATCCTACCTGGTGCGTAGTATCTGTTCACTTTAGCCAACGAGGACTTATTGACGGGCCAAGGTGCGTAATTAGACCCATAGTGTTAACAAATTACAAAAATACCCTTAATTTGTAAAATTACCAAAATATCCTTGATTTGTAAAATTACCGAAATACCCTCAGTTTGCAAAATTACCAAAATACCCCTGGTTTATAAAATTATAGAAATACCCCCACTTTGCGAAATTCCTGAAATACCCCTGATTTGCAAAATTACCAAAATACCCTCTAATTGCAAAATTACAGAAATACCCCTGATTTGTGAAATTACTAAAAGACCTTCGAATTGCGAAATTACTAAAATACCCCTAATTCGTAAAATTATCGAAATACCTCCAATTTGTGTAAAACTATCGAAACACCCCTGGATTGCAAAATTACCGAAATAGCCCGGATTGTGAATTTACTGAAATACCTTTGTAGTGTAAGATTACCAAAATACCCCTGTAGGGTAGAATTACCAAAATACCCCTGTAGGTTAGAATTACGATTATGCCCTCGAGGGTAGGTAACTGGTTTTTAACTATTTTAAGCTATGAATGTGACTGTCTTTTGTAAGCATGCTATGTGATATACATATTAATGTATAGGCCCACATTGGGCTATGTAACGAGCTTTTAGGCCCAGTCAATTTGTAACTTTAATAATAGTAACTTAAATGCTCTGGATAAATATAAAATTGTTAATGGGCTAGAATGTGTACGTGGGCCCACAATGAGATGATGACCGATATGCCTAAGGGTAAAATGGCTAAATTGCCCTTGTGTGATATATGTACGATTTGTATGTCATATGTGTATTATGATGCATTCATGAGATATTATGCTGCATTTGGGCAGGGATTTTGAGACGGAGGAAGATATGTGGGGATCGCATAGTCGCTTGATGACCGTGGATCCAACGGTGGCTTTTAAGCCCATTATATGACTAGTAGCTCTGCTGCAACAATTGAGTTAGTGCCGCAACCGGTGCTACCATTGAAGTGTAGGGATGGGTGGGTTGATATTTATATCCCCACAAGAGTACAGGGTTGGAAGGGAAAATGGAGTGCAGAGTTGGATTGAGATGGGAGCATTGCATACATATGATATTGATGTGATATGGGCTCAGGCCCAACTGAAGCCACTATGGGCTAAGGCCCAAAGGCCACCGATATTGAATAAGCTTAGGCCGGCCTGATTCTGTTAAAAGGCTCCAGCCTAGATTGATTCTGTTTCTATTTCTGTTTACTGATTGTTACTCTAATAAGAGGATTACACACTGAGTTTTTGCAAACTCACCCCGTTTATTAACCTTCAGGTAATTCCCGGCCTTAGATGGATCGGAGCTACGAGGGACTCGGAGAAGGCTACACATCTGCTTCTATATTTCTATTAAATTATTCATGAGTGCTTTAATTTGGCTTTGAGTTGTAATAAGGCCTTTATAATTTCTGAATTTTAACTTTGGTTTTTTTTTTATTTACTTTGATTTATATCTGTTAGAGGTAAATCACGATTTTCCAAAAATGTTAACTATTTTTCTTAAAACATCTTATTTTCGTAAATCGGTTTCTTTTAAATAAAGCTTTCGCTAAAAATAGGGTTTAAAAGGGTAATAACGTTTTACAGTAGAATAGTTTTTAATAAATCATGTTTTGAAAATAAGCAAACGAAATTTGAGATATTATGCAAGGTTTAAATGGCAACAATTTTTAAGAAGAGTTTTCAATGGAAGCAAGGTTTGTGAAAAACACTTCAATGTGACACGCCAGATTTGGGCCTAACTTCTGGGTCAAGTTTAGGGTGTTATAGTAGACACATGACAACTAGTCACGGAGGAGAGGAGAGGCTCAGAAAGCCTTTCTCTATATGATGAACTAGTGGTATACAGAGTTTATTCAAGTGAACCCAAATGCTCAACCTCCTCCACCCCCTCTCATTCCTTAACTAGTTCCTGTAGCTCCCCAAGGTGTGGAGATGGTAAGATTGTATAAGCCTTCGGTTGATAAAATTTGTAAGTAGGGAGCCAAAGAATTCAGGGCTATTGTAGATAATGACCCTGAAAGGGAAGAGTTCTGGCTAGAGAACACTATCAGGGTGTTTGATGAGCTTTCATGTACACCTAAAGAATCTTTAAAGTGTGCTATATCACTTCTGAGGGATTCGACATATCAGTGGTGGAAAACTTTAGTATTAGTGGTACCAAAGGAAAGAGTCACTTGGGATTTCTTCCAAGAGGAATTCTGAAAGAAGTATGTAAGTTAGCGGTTTATTGATCAGAAAAAAAGAGAATTCTTAGAGTTGAAACAAGGTCAAATGACCATATCTGAGTACAAGTGAGAGTTTGTTAGACTCAGTAAGTACGCTCATGAATGTGTTTCCACAGAGGCTATTATGTGTAAGAGGTTTGAGGATGGCTTGAATGAAAACATAAGACTTTTTGTTGGAATTCTAGAGCTAAGGGAATTTTTTGTGTTAGTTGACCGAGCTTGGAAGGCGGAAGAATTGTGTAAGGAAAAGAGGAAAGCTAAGCTTGATGCTAGAGATACGAGAAAGAGAACAATGAGTAAGTCTTTCCAGTCTTCATCAAATAAATCGAAGGATATGCACACCCGCTCGAATGTTTCAGTTAAAAACCCTAACAGAGATTGTGGGAAGCAATATTCAAGTTCTAAGGCTCATATTACATTTATAGCTAGTGTTAATGTGAGATTTAAAAAGTCTGAATGCCAACACTGTGGTAGCCAACACCCTAGTGAATGTTGGATGATCACCTGGCTTGTTGTAAATGTGGCTCCCAAGATCAATTCATTAAAGATTGTTCTGAATTAGTTGAAAAATAAAATACTCAAAATGCTAAATCAAGCAACACTACTACTAGAGGGAGGCCAGTGAGAAGTAGAAGAGATGGGGCCAGTAGCAAAAGTGTATCTAAAGATTCAGCTGCAAGATCGGAAGCTAGAACGCCTGCGAGAACTTATGCTATCCGTACTTGGGAAGATGCATCATCCCCTGATGTGATCAGTAGTATATTTTCTCTTTGTGATACTAATGCCATTGCTTTGATTGATCCTGGGTCTACACATTCTTATATTTGCATGAACTTGGTAACTAATATGATTTTACTTGATGAGTCTACTAAGTTTGTGATTAAAGTGTCAAACTCTTTAGGCAAGTGTGTGCTAGTTGATAAGATTTGTAAGAATTGTCCTTTGATGATTCGAGATCACTGTTGCCGTCTAACTTAATGTTGCTGCCATTTGATGAGTTTGATGCTATTTTGGGTATGGATTGGTTGACATCGCATGATGCCAAGGTGAATTTTAGGCAGAAAATTATTGAATTGAAATGTGAAAATGGTGAGGTTCTTCGGGTTTAAAAGATAAATCCAATGAACTAGATGTTGTGATTTCATCTATATTGGCTCAGAAGTGTGTGAGAAAGGGTTGCGAAGCTTTTCTTGCATATGTATTGAACATCAAAGTGTCGAAATTAAGGATTGAATCTGTGTTGGTAGTATGTGTGTATCCAGATGTGTTTCTAGAAGAGTTGCTTGGTTTGCCTCCAATTAGGGAAATTGAGTTTGCTATCGATTTGGTACCGGGAACTGCTCCGATATCAATTGCTTCGTACAAAATTGCTCCAAATGAATTGAAAGAGCTAAAATCTCAATTGCTAGAGTTGACAGATAAGGGATTTGCGGGATCGAGTTTTTCTCCTTGGGGTGCTCCGGTATTATTCATTAAGAATAAGTATCCTTTGTTGAGAATTAACAATTTGTTCGACCAATTGAAAGGAGTGACATTGTTTTTGAAAATAGATTTGAGATCCAGCTACTACCAATTGAGGGTTAAAGACTTGAATGTGTCAAAAATTGCGTTCAGAATGAGGTATGGACGGTATGAGTTTCTCGTTATGCCATTTGGACTTCCAAATGCTCCTACTGTATTCATGGATTTAATGAACTGTATTTTTCGACCGTACTTGGATAAATTTGTTGTTGTTTTTATTGATGACATACTGATTTATTCTCGTGATGAGATTGAACATGCTAAACACTTGACAACGGTTTTGTAAACTTTGAGAGAAAAGCAATTGTATGCTAAATTTAGTAAAAGTGAATTTTGGCTTAGAGAAGTTGAATTTTTGGGCCATATTGTTTTGGATGCTGGTATTAGAGTTGACCTAAGTAAGATTTCGACTATTATTGATGCTGAGGAATGTGTTAGAGGTTAGAAGCTTTCTAGGTTTAGCTGGCTATTACAGAGGGTTTGTTAAAGGATTTTCCATGATTGTTTCTCCTATGACCAAGTTACTGCAAAAGGATGTTAAGTTCAAATGGACTGAAAAGTGTCAGCAAAGTTTTGAGAAATTGAAAGCAATGTTGACTAAGGCACCAGTGCTAGTAGAGCCTCCGGGAAAGAATATGTGATTTATGGCGATGCGTCTTTGAAAATGGTCTTCGATGTGTATTGATGCAAGAGGGCAAAGTGGTAGCTTATGCCACGAGACAGCTGAAACCACACGAGAAGAACTATCTGACGCATGACTTGGAATTGGCTGCCATTATTTTTGCTTTGAAAATTTGGCGTCATCATTTGTATGGTGAGAAATGCCATATCTTTATCGACCATAATAGCTTGAAGTACTTGATGTCTCAAAAGGATTTGAATTTACAAGAACGAATGAGGCTCGAACTATTAGAAGACTATGAGTTGGTGGTTGACTATCACCCAAGAAAAGCGAATGTGGTCACCGATGCTTTGAGTAGGAAGTCATTATTTGTCTTGAGAGCTATGAATACTCAGTTGACTATATCGGATGATGGTTCAATTTTATCAGAGTTGAGAGCTAGACCGATGTTTCTTCAGCAAATATGTGAAGCTCAGAAAAGTGATAGTGATTTGCAAGCCAAGAAAGCCTAGTGTGAATCGATGAGTGAGTCAAATTTTCAAATCTGGACCGATGATTGTTTGATGTTCCGAGACAGAGTTTGTGTTCCAAAAGATACTGAGTTGATTTAGAAAATTTTGCACGAGGCACATAATGGTTGCTTATCAGTTCATCCAGGTAGTACCAAAATCTACAATGATTTAAAGAATTTATATTGGTGGCCTGGTATGAAAAAGGATATTTCTGAATTTGTATCAAAGTGTTTAGCTTGTCAACAAGTGAAAGCCGAACATCAAGTGCCTTTGCGTTTACTTCAGCTAGTGATGGTACCCGAGTGGAAATGGGATAGGATCACGATGGATTTTGTGACGGGTTTGCCTCTAACTCCTAAAAAGAAAGATGCCGTATGGGTCTTGTTGATTGATTGAAAAAATCAACTCACTTTATCCCGATACGTATTGTCTATTCATTTGATAAGTTTGCGGAGTTGTACATTGCTAAAATTGTAAGAATTCAAGAGTACCTTTATCGATTATTTCGGACAGAGATCTGAGGTTTACATTGTAGTTTTGGAAAAAGTTGCAAGAAGCTTTGGGCACAAAGTTGAATTTTAGTACCGCTTTTCATCTACAGACCAACAGACAGTTAGAGAGAGTAATTCAGATACTCAAAGACATGCTTCGATGTTGTATATTAGAATTCCTAGGTAGTTGGGAAAAGTATTTACCGTTGGTAGAGTTTGCCTACAACAATTGTTTTTAGTCTAGTTTGAAAATGGTGCCTTATGAGGCCTTGTATAGGCGTAAGTGCTGAATGCCATGGTATTGGACTGAACTCAAAGAAAATCAGATTCACGGTGTTGATTTAGTTAGAGAAATTGAAGAGAAGGTAAAAGTGCCATGATTACTTGAAAGTTGCTTTAGATCGACAAAATTCGTACACGGATTTGAAAAGAAAAGAGATTGAATTTCAGATTGGTGATAAAGTGTTTCTAAAAGTGTCTCCATGGAAAAAGATTTTGAGATTTGGCCAGAAAGGCAAGTTAAGTCTGCGTTTTATTAGACTGTATGAGATTACCAAAAGGATAAGTCTAGTAGCATATCTATTAGCTTTGCCGTTTGAGTTGGAAAGAATCTATGATGTGTTTCATGTGTCGATGTTGCAACAATATTGTTCCGGTCCTTTGCATGTGAATTCTCTGACAGAGGTTGAGATTTGATCGGATATGACATATGAGGAAGAATTGATTAAGATTTTGGCTTGAGAAGTCAAACAATTGAAGAGTAAAAGGATAACATTAGCGAAAGTGCTGTAGCATAGACATGGGGTTGAAGAGGCTACGTGGGAGCTCGAGGAAGCCATGAGAAACCAATACTGAAACCTTTTCATTGGTAAGATTTTTAGAGACGAAAATCCCTACAGGAGGAGAGTTGTAACAGCCCGAGTTAGGGCCTAAATGGAACAGTGGTTTCAAAGCCACAAATTCAAAGTTAAAATATTGATTTTATGATTGTTATAAGGTCTATGGTGTGATTGAATGCATGTGTGAAAATTTCATTACGAAATACTAGTGATAGAGTGTCCAATTTGAATATTAAGACAAAATTACAAAGGCTGCAAAATAAGTGTTCTAGAAGCTTTTTGTGCTAAATTGAAATGCATCTTTTAAAATTGGAAGTTCTTATTTAGTAATTAGACCATTATATGTCATGATGGACAAAAATAAACATGGAAGGGACAAAACATCAAAGTTTTAAATGAAGGGCATTTTGGTCATTTGGTTATTAAAAGAATAAAAAGGGAAAAATAAGTCAAAATTGTTGTCCATCTTCCTCCTCCATAGCTGACATTTTAATACTCTCTATAGCTAGGGTTTTTCAACTTCTAAGCTTCTTAGTAAGTGGCTCCAAGCCCCGTTTTTAATGTTCTTTACATTTTGAAGTCCTCGTAGCTCAATTTACCTATGTCTACCATTATTTGAACTAGGATTCATATTAAAAAATTTACCCATGTATGACATACATGTATTTTGATGTCTAATGGTAGAAAATGAATGTTAGTTGTGTAATAAACGACTTTTACTAAGTGATTTTCGGTTAGAAATGAATAAATCATGACTATGAGTTTTATGGTATACTATGAAATTGAGATGAGTAAAGATGTATCCATGATACTTAATGACATTTGTGATAATTTATAAATATGTTATGTGTTTGATATTGCATGATTAATGTTGTTATTTATTTACATGCAAACTTACAAAGCTTTATGCTTACTCCCCTTTCGTTTCCATTTTCTTATAGTATCACTAAGCTAGCTCAAGGATCGAAGGATGTCGGAGGCTCGATCACACTATCACTATCAATTGGAATATTTTGGGTATAGCTAGCCTTTTATTTTGAGTATGGCATGTATAAGGACTTGGTCTTTTTGTCATATGTCATATTGGTTAGCCAAAAGTGTCGACTTATGATGATACCTAATTCATTTTTGTATAAAGCCATTTGATATTAGCTAATATTGATTTTAATTACAATTGCACGATGATGCATTCCATGGATGTGGCAATTTGCATGTTTAAGTTACTAAGTATGTGATGTATAAGTTTGTTAGGTATGGTATGTGAATGATGTGTAAATGAATGGGTTTGAGATATTTGATAACTTAAATATGTTATGTTATGTGCCTTTGAATTGGTGTAAGTGTGTTTGTGTTTCAGAGTGGCAAAAAGCTTGGTAACTAGCTTTCTATTTGTCCACACGGTAGACACACGGGCATGTGTCTAAGCTATGTATGACACACAGTCAGCCCCATGGGTGTGTGAACAGGTCGTGTGTCCCTTGCACCTTAATTTGTAAGAATCAGAATGTTCAGTATGGAGCACACAGGTAGAGACACGAGCGTGTGTCTCGACCGTGTGAAGGCCAAGGCCTAGAACACGGGCGTGTACTAGGCCGTGTGAAAACTATTGAAAATAATTCAACATGGGCGTGTTTCTCAACCATGTGGATGGCACGGCCTTGAGCACAGGCATGTGCTAAGGGCATGAGAAGTTTGCACCTAATTTACGAAAATTTAATTCGTCACACGGCCTAGCACACGGGGGTGTGGCTTGGCTGTGTAGAGTCATTTGTTTGATGACGTCATAAACAGAGTGCTACATGGGGTATGGACATGAGCGTGTGTGACTACACGGCCTACCCACACGGGCGTGTGACCCATGTTTTGATGAAAAAATTTTTAAGTTTTCCAAAGATTCCGTTTAGTGCCGAACCACTCCCAAGGTGTGTTTTGAGTCTCGTAGGCTCATTTAAGGGACGATGTGCATGTGTTTGATTGATTTTCAAAGATGAATGAATTTTTATGGCTGGTTTTGCATGGATGTTTGCGTTTAAGTCCGGTAACGCCTCAAACCCTGTCCCAATGTCAGATACGGGTAGCAGGTGTTACATTTAGTAGTATCAGAGCTAGTTAATCAATTCTCAAACTAACCTAGCGTGTGCATGAGTCTAGCTATACATGCCATATATATATATATATATGAATATTATTATGATAATATGATGACTCTTGACAATTTTAAAATGTACTTTCATATAGTAAATGGATTCCGACCGAGGAGTGGTGGATGATGTAGAAAGTAATGCGCTGACTCCCACTTAAGGGACAATGCCTGCTGATAATGAGGATAGACATGTGACTGTGAGTTAGGGAGGAGAGGCTTGGGAAGCCTTCTTCAAGATGATGAATGAGTGGTTCTCTGAGTTTGTTCAAATGAACCTGGCTGATCAACAACAAGCTCCATCGCCTCTAAACCCTTAGTTTATCCCTGTAACTCCGCAAGTTGGCGAAATGATAATAAGGGAAAAGCCTCCGGTTGACAAAATTCAGAAACAAGGAGCCAAGGAATTTCGAACTAATAAAGATGATGACCCAAAAAGAGTAGAATCCTGGCTTGAAAATACTATCTGGGAATTCGCTAAATTGTCCTACACACTTGAGAAGTGTATGAAATGTGTTGTGTCCCTCTTGAGAGACTCGGCTTATCAGTGGTGGAACACCCTTGTGTCAGTTGTATCGATAGAGAGAGTTAACTAGGAATTTTTTCCAAGAGGCATTCCATAAAAAGTACATTAGTCAGAGGTTTATTGACCAAAAGCGAAATGAATTTCTTGAATTGAAGCAAGGCCGAATGACTGAACCGAGTACAAGCGTGAATTTATGAGACTTAGCAAATTTGCTCAAGAGTGTGTATCTACTGAAGCCATCATGTGTAAGAGGTTTGAGGTTGGGTTATATGAGGACATCCGATTATTTGTTGGCATTCTTGAACTGAAAGAATTTGTGGTACTTGTGGAGAGAGCTTGTAAGGCCAAGGAGTTGGCTAAAGAGAAAAGAAAGGCTGAATGAAAGTCTTGTAACTCAAAGAAGAGAAAGATGGGTAAATCATTTTAGTCATCATCTAAGAAATTGAAAGAGCTTAAGACCCGATCGAGTGCTTCAGTAGGATTTTCAAATAGAAACTAGGGCAAACAGTATTCAGGTCATAAGGCTCAGACCACTTCTATAGCAAGTGTAGGTAATGCTCGACCTAGTCGACCTGAGTGTTCACAATGTGGTAGACGTCACCCTGGAGAGTGTTGAGCAAATTATGGAACTTGTTTCAAGTTTGGTTCCCAAGATCATTTTATTAGAGAGTGCCCGGAAATAGTTGAAAAAGAGAAATTTTAGAGTACGAAATCCAGTAATACTTCACCTAAAGGGAGACCACAAAGAAATCCAGAAAGTGGAGCATGTAGCAAGAATGCACCTTGAGATCCAGCTGCAATACCTGAGGGTAGAGCACCTGCAAGGACACATGTCATTCGCGCTTATGAAGAGGCTTCATCTCCTGATGTGATTGCGGGTACTTTTTCTCTCTCTGATACCTCTGTTGTTGCTTTGATTGATTCGAGATCACCCATTCGTTTGTTTGTATGAAATTGGTATCTAGTATGAATACGCCGATTGAGTCTACAAAATTTGTGATAAAAGTGTCAAAACCTCTAGGCAAGTATGTGCTAGTTGACAAAGTATGTAAGAATTACCCTTTAATGATTAGAAGTCACTATTTTCTGGCTAATCTCATGCTATTGCCATTTGATGAATTTGATGTAATTCTCGGTGTGGATTGGTTAACTACTCATGATGTGATAGTAAATTATGGAAGAAAATTTATTAAGCTGAAATGTGAAAATGGGGATATTCTTTGGGTTGAACCAGGTGAATCGAATAATTTGCCTATAGTGATTTCTGCCATGTCTACTCAAAAATGTATAAGAAAGGGTTGTGAAGCTTATCTTGCCTTTGTACTGAGTTTAACAGAATCTAATTTGAAAATTGAATCAGTGTCAGTAGTATGTGAGTATCCGGATGTGTTTCCAGAAGAGTTGCCAGGATTGCCTCCAATTAAAGAATTGAATTTGGTATTGAGTTAGTCACTGGTATTTCACCTATTTCAATTGCCCCTTACCGAATGGCCCCAACTGAATTAAAGGAGTTGAAAGTCTAGTTACAAGATTTAATGGATAAAGGTTTTGCAAGACTGAGTTTTTCTCCACAGGGTGCTCCCATGCTATTTGTAAAGATGAAAGATAGATCTATAAGGCTTTGCATATATTACCGGTAGCTTAATAAGGTAACCATAAAGAACAAATATCCTTTGCCAAGGATCGATGATTTGTTTAATCAATTAAAAGGAGCCACGATGTTTTCAAAGATAAACTTGAGGTCTGGCTATTATCAATTGAGAGTTAAAGAGTCAGATGTTCCGAAGACTGCCTTCAGGACGAGGTATGGTCATTATGAATTCCTTGACATGCCCTTTGGTTTAAAGAACGCTCCTACTGTATTTATGGATTTGATGAACCAAATTTTTTTACCGTACTTGGATAAATTTGTTGTTGTTTTTATTGATGATATACTAATTTATTCTTGTGATGAGACTGAACATACTGAGCACTTAAGAATAGTTTTGCAAACTTTGAGAGACAAATAGTTATACGCCAAGTTTACTAATAGTGAATTTTGGCTTTGAGAAGTTGGATTTTTCGGCCATATTGTTTTGGGTAATGGTATTAGAGTTGACCCGAGTAAGATTTTGGCTGTTGTGGAATAGAAACCATCGAAGAATGTGTTAGGGGTTAGAAAATTTTTGGGCTTAGTCGGCTACTACAGACAGTTCGTTAAAGGATTTTCCATGATTGCTACTGTAATGACCAAGTTGTTACAAAAAGATGTCAAGTTCGAATGGTCAGAAAAGTGCCAACAGAGTTTTGAGAAACAAAAGACACTGTTGACCGGGGCCTCAATTTTAGTGCAACCTTAACCGGGCCAAGAATTTGTAATTTATAGCTACGTGTCATTTAATGGTATCAGATGCGTGTTGATGCAAGAAGGCAACGTGATAGCTTATGCCTCGAGACAGCTGAAACCACATGAGAAGAACTACCATTCCTAAGATTTAAAGTTAGCCGCCATTATGTTTGTATTGAAGATCTGGGGACACCATTTGTAAGGTGAGAAATGTTGGGTATTCACTGACCATAAAAGTCTAAAGTACTTGATGACTCAAAAAGATTTGAATCTGTGACAACGGAGGTGGCTTGAACTATTAAAATATTATGAGTTGGTGATTGACTATCACTCGGGAAAGGCGAATGTAGTCACCGATGCATTCAGTGGAAAGTCATTATTTGCATTAAGGGCCTTGAATACATGGTTGACTGCATCTGGTGATGGTTCTATTCTAGTAGAGTTGAGCCCCAGACTGATGTTTCTCCAAGAGATTTGTGAAGCTCAGAAAAGTGACAATGATTTACAAGCCAACCAAGTTCAGTGTGAGTCAAGAATTGAATCAAATTTTTGGATTGATTTTGATGGTTGCATGATGTTCCAAGATAGGATTTGTGTTCCTAAGAATGCTAAGTTGATTCAAAAGATTTTGAATAAGGCACATAGTAGTTGCTTGTCTGCTCATCCTGGTAGTGCGAAAATGTACAACAATTTGAAAAAAGGGTATTGGTGGTCGAGTATGAAAAGACATATTTTTGGGTTTGTATCAAGATGCTTGATTTGTTAGCAAGTAAAAGCCGAACATCGAGTACCTTCAGGCTTACTTCAGCCTGTGATGGTTCCCAAGTGGAAATGGGACCGTATTACTACGGATTTTGTAATAGGATTTCCTTTGACGCCGACTAAGAAAGATGCCATATGGGTTGTAGTTGACAAACTTATGAAATCGACTCATTTTAATCCAGTACGTACTGACTATTCACTTGATAAATTGGCTAATTTGTATGTTTCAGAAATTGTGAGACTTCACAAGGTACCTTTGTCGATTATTTCTATAACACCCCAAACCCGGCCCAGACGTTATGGCCAAATTTGGTGTGTGTCACATCAACGATGAATTGATCATATTCTTTAGTTACTACGATTAAGGTGAGTTTGTAAAATTGTTATTTACAAGTTTGGAAAGGAAACCAATTTTTGAATTAATGACAGTCTTATCCATTATCGTCTTAGAGTTTGTTTTATTCCAAGGCCTTGCTTGACTTCAAGTTATCCTTTTGATACGTGTGTTATATTTTGAAAACGTTGCTTAATTTTGTACAAAAACCCGTACAGCCTAAATCTATCCATTTAAGACAAGTTATAAATAAAGAAATAAAAACCAAATTAAAAATACTTAAGAGTGGCCTTATTACAATCAAAAACCAAAATGAAAATAATTTAAGTAAAATATGGAAATAAATAACTTAAGTAAAACCACCATGTGCGGTCTACGTGGCCACTCTGAATCCCTCTAGCTCCAAGTCCACTAGCTTCAGGCTCACCTGCATAGATGGAAGGGAAGGGTGAGTTTGGAAACTTAGTGTGTAAAGTAAACCCAACCAGAGCCCAAATCAGTAAAGCTTACTGGGCCTAAGCCCTATCCAGTTTCAGTATTAACTGGCCCATAGCCCTGTTCAGGTTTAGTATTAACTGGGCCTTAGCCCTATCTAGTAATTAGTATGGCCCTTAGGCCCATTACAGTAGCAGTACAGAGATTATGCATGTATGCAAAACCCAGCCCAAATCCAGCCCTACACACCACCTGTACTAGCCCTACACACAATGTGGGGAATAAGTCAACCCACCCAGCCCTACACACCACAGTCGTAGCTGAGCTGCTTAATCAGAAAACGTGGCCAAGCCACTAACAGTAAAATGAGGCAAAGCCCCTATCAGTAACATGGCATTGCCACTTAGCACTTCCTCCATCATAAACCCAAACCCATGCAACAGTATATCATGTCATGGCATACAGTAAAAGGATTTAACTTAACATGCATTTCAGTCAGATTTAACCCTAAAGGTATAATGGTCATTTTGCACCTAAGGGTAAAATAGTAATTTTCCACCCTTAAGGGGTATTTCAGTGAATATACCAATTTTTAGGGTTTCGCTCTTATTACACTTGTTAATAATCTAATTTCATCTAAGTGACTTATCTAGCCCATTTACCAACTTTAGAGCTAACGGGCCCTAAAGCCCCTAATGGGCCCTTACGGTGTCCATTAACTATTCTGGCCCACAAAGTCCAAATTTTATGTCCAGTTTAACAGTTTTAACATCCAGATTATCAGAACGCACTTACCGCTCATTTTCACCCATATGGGCCTGTAAGCCTATTGGGCCCAAATTCAGCCCCTCAAGGCCCAAATTCACCAAGGTGCACGAACTTGTGCACACATCAACTTTACCATTTGCGATTACCAATTTTATCGAGTCAACTGACCCACGAGCGCTCGCACGCTCGCAAGCCCATAAAATTCCAGAATTTTAGCTTTTCAGTTTTTTGGCTTTTGCCAACTTAGTCTAGTAGAGGGTGTTCGTTTACACACCTGATTTGCGAGTTTTGCAGAACCCCTCGAACAATCAACCTACAGTCATTTAGATTACACTTATCAACCACGAATCAACGAAACCAACTAACACACACTTACCATATTTGGCCAATTGTACTTAAGGCCCTAAATACTCACCTTTGCCAAAACTATGACTAGATCTAGATCTAGTTGCTCCAACGATCCTAGCCTCCAATCCCCTTTGATGATTAGCGTTCAATCCACACTAACACATAACAAACCGAATGGTAAAACTCAATAAAGCCCTAATCGATAGCCACCCCATGAACTTAGGGGTTTTCAGCTTTTCTTGAGCCACAAATCACTTGAATGGAAAGGGAACCCGAGTACTTACCGAAGATCTACCTGACAAAGAATGCTTCCAATCCTTTTCTATCCCAGATCTGATGCAGATCTAACTTAAAGTGCGAATAGAGAATAGATATAGAGGTTTAGATCCCGAATCACTATGAATATAGAGATTTTAGCTTTTGGTATAATGAATGAGAAGGAAGATAAAAGTTTTGTAATTGCAAGAGAAGATGTCGACAAGGGTTATGGGAGTTGTGAGATTCGGCTAAGTGGATTAAAGAAAGAAGGAGGGTTTTGGTCAAGGGAGTAAATGACAACCACTTCGGTTTCATCTTTTGGTGGTAGTCAACTAATAAACTTTAGAAAAAAGTAGAAAAGAAGGAGTAGGTTGGGCTTTAGGTGCAAATAGAAGAGAAAGGAGATGAAAGAAGAGAAGAGAGGAGAGTTTGGTTCACTTGCACAAATTGGCAAAAAGAAAGAATGCACAGTTCACGTTTTCGGCTTTTTGAATCATATGAGTAAAGAAGAAGAAAAAGAGATGAATTGGAAGTGCTCCTCAAAAGTATATACCTATTTGGCAATTCAAGAAAAGAGATCAAACAAATCCCAAAAGAATACTCAATGCAATCGGCACACACACACGCCCTCAACACAAGTTGAAATTGCTACCCTAAACCCTCTCCGAGCTGAAACTGCTAAACCATAGTCCCTTGGCTGGCCACCTCTTGCTTTCATTTGAAATTCCTAAATTCTCTCCCCCTTATCCTCCTTGATCTAATCTCATAAGCATATCAAACTCTTTCCAACAGAGTTTCACTTGAAGTCCATCACATGCCTGGCACATGTAGTAAAAATAAAATGCCACACTACTTACCATGAGACTTGAACCTTGGCCCTTTGCACAGCTGCCACACGCCACCCATGTCCTCTAAGTGGCGTTACACTACCACTTCACCACTAACTCCTTTGTGTCTTAAATTACCCACTTTTTCTTAAAAGCCCACATACTCAAGACCCCTTCTCTTTAAGTCCAAAATTTCATAATTCTTTCGGGTTTTAATTTAGGCTTGGGGCTTCTAAAGACCCACTAACACACTCCAAGCATAAATTTCATAACCAGAAAAAAAAATTTCAAGTTCACACCAAAATCGCAAAAATTCCCAAAAATCCTAAAAATTAGGCCGTTACCTGCTCAGCTGGGGTATCCTCCTTCACAGTGATCCACCACTGATACGCTTCATCTCGCAACAGAGACACCGCTCCTTTTAGCTTTAGCTCCACTGAGCAATCTAGGTCATCCATAATCCGTTCTGTAGCTTCCAGCCAATGCTCAGCTACATTTGGGGTTACTCTAGATATGCCCCTGAAGACCTCCGCTCCGTTAGCCCAGAGTCGCTCAGAAATTGATCCCCTATTCACAGACCCGACATTAGCTCCAGCAACCCTCTCTAGGACCCTTAACATCATTTGGGACAAGGCATTATCCCCTACAGCTCGATCATACAGCCTATTTTTAGCTATCGATGGCAGTCGTGCCTCCTCAGCTGGCATGTGTTCTGAAGATGAAGACCCAGCTTGAAACACTACCTCGGCCATGTCCACGGCCTCGTCTACGAGCAGCCCTCGTACTCATAACGTCTTATCTAATTACGAATTTTATGACATTAGTTTAGTGTTTCAGTTGTTCATTACAGAATGTCTTATGTACAAATAGAGTTTCAAAGTTTTGTTTTCGCAGAATCGTAACCTAGCTACAGTCTCAGTCTTCTAGGGCTTTTAGTTTCCCTACAGTCTCAGTCTTACAGTTTTCAGTACTACCCTATCTACAGTAATATCTCAGTACAGTACAGTATAAGAAAAGAAAACTTACAAACTTGGTGCCGAGGATTCAGTGTGCCACTTCTTCATATGCCAAATTTCAGAAAGCCCAATTTAGGAAAACTTTTGGAGTAAAACCTTTAATAAATATATATTCAATGAAAAATGAGTTTAAAAAGGGTTTTCTAAATTTTTCAGAAACCAATTTCCAAAAAGACCCTTCTTGGGCCTTGATTTTGAAATTTTGTAAAAAGTGTTTAGACCCGCTCCACAGCCGAGTTCTTGCAACCAGGCTCTAATACCACTAAATGTAACACCCATACCCAGCTCAGACGTTACGGCCAAGTCTGGTGTGTCACGTCAACGACGAACTAACCATGTTACCTAGTTACTATGATTAGGGTGAGTTTTGCAAAACCATTATCAAAGTTTAAAGGGAAAATCCCGGTTAAATTGTGAACATCCTATCCACTACCAATCTTTAGGGGCATTCCTTATTATAAGATTTAACTTTATTATTCGTTTCAAACGTGTGATTTACATTGAAAACGTTTAATTAAATTTTAAGAAAACTCGTACAGCCTTATTCAAATCAATTATTGTATAGTAAAAGAGAATAATTAAAAACCCAAATTAAAATTATTAGAGCGGCCTATTACAACCCAAAATTAGAATAAAAATAATTAAAAATTAATAAGAAAAATTAATAACTTATTTAAAACCAATAATGTTGTCCATGTGGCCACTCTGAATCCCTCCCAGCTCCAAGTCCACCAATCTAGGGCTCACTTGCATGGATGGAAGAAAAGGCGTGTGTAAAGAAAGCCTATCCAGAGCCCAAGTCAGCTCAAGCCCACTGGGCCTAAGCCCTATCCAGTCTTAGTAATAACTGGGCCAAAGCCCTATTCAGTAAACAGTTACTGGGCTTTAGCCCGATTCAGAAAACAGTGCAATTGGGCCTTAGTCCTTTTCAGTTCACAGTATGGCTCATAAGCCCATTTTAGTAACAGAACATATATCATGCATGTATGCAAAGCCCACAGCCCATCCTATGTCCAACCGCTACACTCCAACCGTACCATCCATATACACTCCATGTGGGGAAACGACTCAACCCACCCAGCCGCTACACTCCACAATCGCAGCATAGCTGCTCAGATAATATGGCCAAGCTACTAATAGTATATCGAGGCAAAGCCCCCTTCAGTAAACAGTATAAGGCAAAGCCTCTTTTAGTAATCAATACGAGGCAAAGCCTCTTTCAATAATCGTGGCAATGCCACTTGCACTTCCTTCATCAATAAACCCAGTCCCATGCAACAGATAATCATGTCATGGCATACAGTGAACAGAAACAGTAAAACATGCATCTCAGTCAAATTTAGCCCTAGGGGTATAACGGTCATTTTGCACCTAGGGTAAAATAGTAATTTCTCACCCTTAAGGGGTATTTCAGTAAATATTTCAATTTTTAGAGTTTTATGCATATTTTAGTTATTAATAGTCCAACTTTCATCTCAGTAGCTTACTTAGCCCATTTCAGCAGTTTAAAGTTATTGAGCCCTAAAACCCCTAATGGGCCCTACGGTGTCATAATACTATCTTGGCTCGTTTAGCACAAATTCTATGTCTAGTTTAGTAGATTTATCCTACAGTATACTAGAATACACTTACCGCTTAGTTTTACCCACATGGGCCTATAAGCCCATTGGGCCCAATTTCAGCCTATTGAGGCCCAAATTTACCGAAGTGCACGAAATCGTGCATTCACCAATTTTACCAATTTCGATTATAGATCTACTGCTTCCAACCGACCCATGAGTGTTCCCATGCTCGCAAGCCCACGAAATGCTGGAATTTTGGTATTTTAGCTTTTTAGCTTTTGCCGATTTAGACTACAGAAGGGTGTTCGTTTACACACCTAATTTACGACAAATGCTAACGAGATCTCCCTCGGTATCCTACAATTGATTACCACCAAATCAGATCCAAGATTTCAATGATACTAATTGTAAACTTGCTTACCAAAATCGGCTAACCTTTCTTAATGCCTTAGAACACTTACCTTGTTAAAAATAGGGACTAGATCTAGATCTAGTCGTTCTACTTGCCCAAACCCTCAATCAGTAGCCTTTAGATCATGCTAGCACAAAATAAATCAACTGTTAAGACCTATAGAGTCTTAAGCCCCAAATCGACAGCCTCCCTATGCACATAAGGTTTTGGCTTTTCTTAAATCTCGAAATAAAGAATAGAATTAGAGATTTTGATAACTTACCTTAGAATCACTAAACTAGAATGATTCAATCCCGTACTTAACTCAGATCTGACATAGATTTATCCTCTAAATGTGAGCAGAGAGTGAATCTAAGAGATCGAAGGGTTCGGCTCCCAAATCCCTATGAGTAGGGTGATTTCGGCTTTTGATAAACAAAGGAGAAGGAAAAATGGAAGCTTTAAAATGAGAAGAAGGAGATGTCGACAAGGCTATGAATGTTGGGAGATTTGGCTTAAAGAAAAAGAAAAAGGTAAAGTTATTCAATCAATAGGGAAATTGGCACAAACTAGAACTTTTCAAGATTTTGACTTTTTAGGAGTATTCGGCTAAGAAGGTTTCACTAGAGTAGGTTCAGGTTTTAGCTTGAAGCAATCGGCTAAGTGTGGTTTAAAAGGATCGACAGCAAATAAGAAGAAGAGAAAAAGGGAAGAAAATAAGAAGAGAAGAGAGGAGAAGAGAAGAATAGGTTCAACTGTGGACAAATCGGTACAAGAGAGTATGGAAGCTTAGGTTTCAGTTTCTAGCAAAGAGAATGTAATGCCCTAATTTTTAGGATTTTTCGAGAATTCTGTGATTTTTGTTTAATTCTTAAATTTCTGTGTTTTGATTGTATAAATTATATTTTAGTATGTCAGTGGGCCTCTAGAAGGCCCAAGCTTAGGTTGGAACCCGACGAATTTAATAAATTTTAGTTTTAAAGAGGAGGAGGTCCTGAAGAAGTGGGCTATTAGGATTAAAGTTAGAAAATGGATCACAAGAAAGCCCCTGGCAAAGTGGTTAAATGATGCCACTAATGTGCTATAAAAGTGGCGTGTGGATGTTAGGGGGAGCCAAGGTTCAAGTCACAAGGTAAGCTAATTGGAGTGTTTTATTTTTATGAACAGGAGGGTTAAGTGTTGGACTTCAAGTAAAACTCTGTTAGGAAGAATTTGAATGGTTCAAAGTAGTGAATTAAGGAGTGATAAGGGGAGCAAAGGTAGGAGCTGATCAAAGGACTTGGTGTTGGCCGAATGTTGGACCCTTGAGGAGCAAGAGTTGGCCAGCCAAGGGGTTCTAGTTAGGCAAATCGAGTAAGAGTTTTGGTGCTTGCAAAGTCGGCATTTGGGGGAGTGTGGTCGAATTACTTTTGTGCATTTTCGGGTTTGGTTCTTATTCCTTGTTTTGCCAAAATAAGGTAAGGTTGAGTGCTTAGGGTTTTTCTATTTTTTTCTATTTTGTTAGAAGTCGAACACAAGCCTGCCAAGATTCCCTATGCCGTTTTCTTTGCAAAACCGAATACCCTTCTCCTCTCTTTCTTTTCTTCTATCTTTTTCATCATTGTTTCTTCAAAGTCGAACCCTCCTTTACCGAACACTGCTCTTAACCGAATCTGTTCTACCCATATTTCTCATTTTCTTTTTCTTATCAACTCCCATCTTCTTCACCTCAATTTTGTCCCAAAAATCAAATACCTGCTATCGATTCTCCCCCATAGCCGAACTTATCCCACCATCATCACTCTTTTCTTTCTTTTCTTCTTTTTTCTTCATTAAAATCTTCTATAACTTGTTAGCCGAACCCTCTTGTGGTTAAATCTCATTCTTTCCTTTAGAGACCAGAACTTTCCAATATTCTCCTCCTCTTGTGTTCGTGATAGGAGCTACGGTAGATCGGGATTATACAGTTATCTAGGACTCTTCTTGGGTAGAATATCATGTTAGTAAGTACTCAAATAACTTTCGTTAGTTACTTATGTTGAAGGTATTAGCCGAAACCCTTTATGAGTGATTAACGTTTTGGACTAAGGGCTTGTCGGCCTCTTTCTTTCGGTTCTTTTGTGCCAGTGTGGATGTTAGGTTGCTGATCATGAGGTGTGTGGAGGATTGAGATTGTTGGAGTGACTAGATCCTGATCTAGTCATACAGTTAGTAAGGTAAGAATGTTAGGGCCTTAAAGGTTGGTGGCCGATTGTGGTAGGGAGTTTAATGCTTTAGTATTGTCGATTTTTAGACTAACTTGATAGTGACCAAGTGTAGGCTTACGTGTGGGGGATGTCGTTGACGTTTCGGCAGTTAACAGGTGTGTATCATACCCTTGCTATAGACTAGATCGACAAAGGCCGTAATAACCGAAAAGGTGATCAAAAAGTGACCGAAAGTGGCTGAAAGGTTGGCACTGTGAGGATCTGTGAGTATACGATTACTCTTTGATGGTTGGATGTGAAATCATAGATGGTAGGATTGCAGAGAGTGCAAATCCGTGTGTTTTGGTGAGTTGGGCCTCGACGGGCTGAATATGGGCCCAATGGGCTTCCGAGCCTATATTGGTAATATAGTCATTAAAATGTGTTCTGTCAGACTGTAGGAAATAATACGGTTAAAATCTGTAATCTGATCGTAAAACTTGGATTAAATGGGCTTAATATACCGATAGACATCGTAGGGCCCATTAGGAGTTTTGGGCCTAACTGCCAAAACTGTTAATCTAAGTTAAAATAGACTACTGTGACAATTAATGGAATAGGAGTGACTATAATATGCGTGGAAACCCTAAAGAACTGATAAATTACTAAAATACCCCTAAGTACAAAAAATTACCATTAGACCCCTAGGTGCAAAAATGACCGTTATACCCCTAGGGTTAATTTTATCTGAGATGCATGATATTCTGATTCTGTATGATGTATGCCATGACATGTATATCTATTGCATGGGTTATGGGTTATATTGATGGAGTAAGCGTTCTGGTGGCCTCGCCACATATATCTGTTCTGGTGGTCTCGCCACATATATCTATTCTGGTGGCCTCGCCACAATATCTGTATCTGGTGACTCTGTCACAATATCTGGCAGCCTCGCTGCAAATTCTGTGGTGTGTAGCAAATGGGTGGGTCGAGTAGTCTCCCCACAAGGTGTAAGGTTGGTACGAGGGTGTATGTAGATGGATCTGGGTTGGGCTTTCTGCATACATGATATATCTGTTCTGTATCTGTTATGGGCCTATGGGCTTCATTCTGATTTATGTACTGGGCCAAGGCCCAAATAAATCTAACTCTGAGGCTTGATCTGTTTTGGGCTATGGTTTGGTTATGTTACACACTGAGTATACCAAACTCACCCTTTTATGTTCATCCATGCAAGTAATCCCTAACCATAGTGGGCTTGGAGATGTGAAAGATTCGGAGTGGCCACATCATCTACAAATTCGATTTTCATTTTGGTTAGGTTATTTTAAATATCTTATTTTACTATTTTGGGTTTTAAGTTGTAATAAGGCCCCTCTTTAAATTTCTTTTTCTTTTGTGGTTTTATTTATACTTACTGTTAGTTATAGGACGCACGGGTTTTTAATCAAATTTAATGAATGTTTTCAAAACACAAACAAACGTAACAAATGGCTAACTTCAAGACTTAATAAACTGACTTTTCGCTAAACTACTATTTTTTACAAAAAACCACTTTAGTCACCTTAAACAAGATCACACACTGAGTCGTAAGTCCATGTGACACGTCAGATTTGGCCATATCGTCCAGGCCGAGTTTGAGGTGTTACATTTAGTGGTATCAGAGCCTGGTTGCAACAACTCGGCTGTGGAACGGGTTTAAAAATGGGAATTTTTAAAGTAATGTTGAATAAAGATTTTTGAAAAATCATTTTTAAGAACTTGTTTTCGAGATTGTTTTTAAGGTTGTTTTCGATATTCTCTTTCTACAAATAAATGATTTGTTTTTAAAGATTGAACTCGGTTCCTAAATTGGTTTCTATAAAGGTGGCACACCGAATCTCCGGCCCAAGTCTGTAAGTTTTCTGAATTTTTCTGATTATTTCTGAAATTCTGTTACATGTCTGTGCTAAAACCCTATCATGATACTTTAGTTAGGGTAACACTGAAACTATAGAAATTCTGATAAGTAGAATGAGGCTGTAGCTAGGCTACCGCAAAAGAAAACCAACTCTAAATTACTATCTATTCATAAAACATTTGTAATAAACACTGAAATATTTAACTGATGCATAAAATTCCTAAATAGATAAAACGAAATGAGTACGCGAGCAGCTCGTGAAAGAGGTCGTGGACGTGGTCGAGGTAGTGCACGTACTGGATCTTCGTCTTCAAGACATATGCCGGCAGCTGATGCACCGGTAACACCGGCAACCGAGGTAGAGTCTCATGATCGAGGTGCTAGGGATAAAGCTCTATCTCAAGCGATGCTTCGAGTTTTGGAAAGGGTTGCTGGGGCAAGTACGAGAAACAGAATTCGAGGATCTATTTCTGAGCGGCTCAGGGCTAATGGAGTGGAGATCTTTAGGGGCGTATCTGGTGTAGCTCCGAATGTGGCTGAGTACTGGTTAGAGGCCACAGAGTAAATTATGGATGATTTGGACTACTCTGTAGAGCAGAAGCTGAAAGGAGTCATATCGTTACTTCGGGATGAAGCTTATCAGTGGTGGCTCACGGTGAGAGATGGAACTTCAGTTGATAGGGTGACTTGGGAGCTGTTCAAGACATCATTCAAAGGAAAGTATGTTGGGGCTAGTTACGTGGACGCCCATAGGAAAGAATTTCTGAATCTAGTTCAAGGGGGTAAGACAGTTGCAGTGTATGAGTCTGAGTTTATGGGGCTGAGCCGATATGCTACTGAGATGGTCGCTACGAAGTATAAATGTAGTGTGCGTTTTGAGGATGGTCTGAGAGATGAGCTCAGGGTGCTGATTGCTCCGCAGAGGGAGCGTAACTTCGCTGCTTTAGTGGAGAAAGCTAAGATAGCTGTGGAAGTGAAAGACAGAATCATGAAAAGGATTGAAACTATTTTCGGAGAGATTCAGGACCTTCAGGTGGTGCCAACAGGAATGTTAAGAGGGCAAGGGTGGTAGAGCCAGTTCGAGCAGTACCGATGAAT
Source organism: Gossypium stocksii (assembly GCA_020496765.1). Lineage (NCBI taxonomy): Eukaryota > Viridiplantae > Streptophyta > Magnoliopsida > Malvales > Malvaceae > Gossypium > Gossypium stocksii. Next base: position 66,867,447 of record CM035628.1, read on the forward strand.
GCTGTTAGACTGCAAGGTTGTAGGAATTGTGGTAAGATACATATGGGTGAGTGTCGAAAATCTTCTGGTGCTTGTTTCCGATGCGGATCTATGGAGCATAGGGTTAAGGACTGTCTTCAGGAACCAGATTAGGTTCAAGCTATAGATTAGAGAGTCGCTCACCCAATGAGGGGTGGACCATAGCCTTCGAGAGGACTTGGACAAGGTAGAGGTGGTAATGGTAATGGTCGAGTACGAGGAGCACTATGTGGTGTCGGCACTGAGAGATGAGAAATGGATTCGTAAGGGTTGCGAGGCTTATTTAGCATTTGTAAGTCAGTCGGAGACTGAGGGCTTGATAGTGGATAAGGTTAGAACCGTTAAGGATTTTCAAGATTTTCTTCCAGAGGAACTTTCGGGTTTGCCTCTGAACCAAGAGATCGAGTTTGGAATCGATTTATTGCCTGGAATGGCTCTAGTGTCCATCGCACCATACAGGATGGCACCGAAGGAGTTGGTGGAGCTGAAAGCTCAAATTTAGGAGTTATTGGAAAGAGGCTTTATTAGGCCGAGTGTGTCTCTGTGGGGAGCACCAGTGTTGTTTGTGAAGAAGAAAGATGGATCTATGCGCATGTGCATCGACTATCGGTAATTGAACAAACTGATGATTAAGAATAAGTACCCCCTGTCGAGAATCGATGATTTATTCGACCAGCATCGGGGAGCTTCGATATTTTCCAAGATTGACCTTAGATCTGGATATCATCAGTTAAGGGTTAAGGAGGAGGATATTCACAAGACAGCGTTTAGAACTCGGTATGGCCACTATGAGTTTTTGGTTATGCTGTTTGGGCTGACGAACGCACCTGCAACATTTATGGATCTGATGAATCGAGTGTTCCAGCCATACTTGGATCGATTTGTGGTCATCTTTATCGACGATATTCTGGTATATTCTGAAACTGAGAAGCATGATGAGCATCTTCGTGTTGTGCTGCAAGTGCTAAGGGAGAAGGAGCTTTATGCAAAATTCAATAAGTGTGAGTTCTGGTTGAGGAAGGTAACTTTCTTGGGACATGTTGTCTCTACTGATGGGATCAAGGTGGACCCTCGAAAGATTGAAGCAATTCTGGAATGGAAGCCACCGAGGTCAGTGTCAGAAATACGGAGTTTACTAGGATTGGCTGGGTAGTATAGAAGGTTTGTGGAAGGATTTTTTGTAATGGCAGCACCAACGAAGCTTATAAGAAAAGGAGTATTGTTTGTTTGGACCGTGAAGTAACAAGAAGCTTTTGAGAAGTTGAAGAAAGTTCTGACTGAGGTACCTGTACTGATTTACCCGGAGTCTGGAAAGGATTTTACTATGTACAGTGACGTGTCACATGTGGGTTTAGGCTGTGTGTTGATGCAAGAGGGTAGAGTGGTTGCTTATGCATCGCGACAGCTTAAACCTCATGAAGTAAACTATCCTACTCATGATCTGGAGTTGGCAGCAGTAATATTTGCACTCAAGATTTGGAGACATTATTTGTACGGAGAAAGGTGTATCATATACATGGATCATAAGAGTCTTAAGTACCTGCTGACTCAAAAGGAGCTGAATCTTAGGCAACGGAGATGGATAGAGTTGCTTAAGGATTATGACTGTGCAATTGAGTATCACCCAGGCAAAGCTAATGTGGTGGTTGATGCCTAAGTCGTAGAACTGTATCTAATCTGAGAGCAATGTTTGCTCGTTTGAGTCTGTATGACGATGGTAGCTTGTTAGCAGAACTGCAAGTAAGGCCAACCTGGGTTGATGAGATTAAGGAAAAGCAGTTAAAGGATGAGTCTCTAGTTTCTCGATTCCAGCAGGTTAAGAGTGGGGAAATTTCTGAGTTTGGACTGAACAATGAGGGAGTTCTGTGTTTCCGAGGTAGAGTTTGCATTCCGAAGGATCTTGACCTGAGGCAGGCAATTCTGAAGGAGGCTCATAGAGGACTTTGTGCTATGCATCCTGGAGGTAATAAACTGTATTGTGACTTGCGAGAATTGTATTGGTGGCCTGGGCTTAAACGGGAGGTAACAGAATTTGTGGGAAAATGTCTGACTTGCCAGCAAGTAAAGGCTGAACATTAATTACCTTCCGGACTTTTGCAGCCAGTGAAAGTACCCTTTTGGAAGTGGGAGAGGGTAACCATGGACTTTGTGAGTGGATTACCCTTGACACCGATGAAGAAGGACTCAATTTGGGTGATTGTGGATAGGTTGACCAAATCTACTCATTTCATACCTGTCCGCACTGATTATTCACTTTAGAAGTTAGCCAACTTGTATGTGGCAAAAATTGTACGACTGCATGGGGTGCCAGCATCGATTATTTCTAATGGAGATCCTAGATTCATATCTCAGTTCTGGCAAAAGTTCCATGAGGCGTTAGGAACGCGACTGAACTTTAGCACAGCTTTTCATCCTCAGACTGATGGTCAGTCGGAAAGGGTTATTCATATTCTGGAAGACATGTTAAGGGGATGCGTTATCGACTTCCGAGGCAGTTGGGAGGATTATCTACCGTTGGCAAAATTCGCGTACAATAACAGTTATCAGGCTAGTATTCGTATGGCGCCTTATGAAGCGCTGTATAGACGTAAGTGTCGTACACCTAGTTGTTAGACCGAATTGGGTGAGCGGCAGGTTCTTGGACCTGGGTTGGTAGCAGAGACTGAAGATAAGGTTAGGATAATTAGAGAGCGGTTAAAAGAAGCATCTGATCGGTAGAAGTCTTACGCAGATTTAAAGCGCAGGGTGATTGTGTATTCAGTAGGTGACATGGTCTTTTTGAAGGTTTCACCTTGGAAGAAGATACTAAGATTTGGAAAGAAAGGCAAGTTGAGTATGAGGTTCATTGGGCCTTATCGGGTTCTTAAGCAAGTAGGTCCAGTGGCTTATCAGTTGGAATTAACTCTGGAGCTAAACAGGATTCACGATGTTTTTCACGTCTCCATGTTAAGGCGATATCGTTCTGACCCTACTCATGTCGTGCCGATTGCAGAGGTTGAGGTACAGCCTGATTTGACTTTCGGGGAAGAGCCCATATAGATTCTTGATGGAGATGTGAAGGTCCTAAAAAGGAAGTCAGTTTCATTAGTGAAGGTACTTTGGCGTAATCATTGGCAGAGAGGAAGCTACTTGGGAGCTAGAGGAGGTGATGCATCAGCAATACCCTCAATTGTTTGGAGCAGGTAACTTTCAAGGACAAAATTTTTTTCAAAGATGGTAGAGTTGTAACGCCCTAATTTTCAGGATTTTTCGAGAATTCTGTGATTTTTGGTTAATTCTTAAATTTCTATGTTTTGACTGTATAAATTATATTTTAGTATCTTACTGGGCCACTAGAAGGCCCAAGCTTAGGTTGGAACCCGACGAATTTAATAAATTTTGGTTTTAAATAGGAGGAGGTCCTGAAGAATTGGGCTTTTAGGATTAAAGTGAGCAAAATGGATCACAAGAGAGCCCCTGGCAAAGTGGTTAAATAACGCCACTAAGGTCCTATAAAAGTGGCGTGTGGATGTTAGGGGGAGCCAAGGTTCAAGTCACAAGGTAAGCTAATTGGAGTGTTTTATTTTTATGAAGTTGGACTTCAAGTAAAACTCTGTTAGGAAGAGTTTAAATGGTTCAAAGGAGTGAATTAAGGAGTGATAAGGGGAGCAAATGTAGGAGCTGATCAAGGGACTTGGTGTTGGCCGAATGTGGGAATCTTGAGGAGCAAGAGTTGGCCGGCCATGGGGTTCTAGTTAGGCAAATCGGCTAAGAGTTTTGGTGCTTGCAAAGTCGACAATTGGGGGCGTGTGGCCGAATTACTTTTGTGCATTTTCGGGTTTGGTTGCTTATTCCTTGTTTTGCCGAAATAAGGTAAGGTTGAGTGCTTATGGTTTTTCTCTTTTCTTTCCATTTTGTTAGAAGCCGAACACAAGCCTTCGAAGACTCCCTGTGTCATTTTCTTTGCAAAACTGAATACCCTTCTCCTCTCTTTCTTTTCTTCCATCTTCTTTTTCATTGTTTCTTCAAAGCCGAACCCTCTTTTACTGAACAATGCTCTTGACCGAATCTATTCTGCCCATATTTCTTCTGTTCTTTTTCTTATCAACTCCCATCTTCTTCACCTCAATTTTGTCCCAAAAATCAAATACCTGCTGTTGATTCTCCCCCATAGCCGAACCTATCTCACCATTATCACTCTTTTCTTTCTTTTCTTCTTTTTTCTTCATTAAAATCTTCTATAACTTGTTAGCCGAACCCTCTTGTGGTTAAATCTCATTCTTTCATTTAGAGACCAGAACTTTCCAATATTCTCCTCCTCTTGTGTTCGTGATAGGAGCTACGGTAGATCGGGATTATACCGTTATGTAGGACTCTTCTTGGGCAGAATATCATGTTGGTAAGTACTCAAATAACTTTCGTTATTTACTTATGTTGAAGTTATTAGCCGAAACCCTTTATGGATGATTAACGTTTTAGACTAAGGGCTTGTCGCCCTCTTTCTTTTGGTTCTTCTGTGCCAGTGTCGATGTTAGGTTGCTGATCATGAGGTGTGTAGAGGATTGAGATTGTTGGAGTGACTAGATCCTGATCTAGTCATACAGTTAGCAAGGTAAGAATGTTAAGGCCTTAAAGGTTGGTGGTCAATTGTGGTAGGGAGTTTAATGCGTTAGTATTGTCGATTGTTAGACTAACTTGATAGTGACTGATTATAGGCTTACGTGTAGGGGATCTCGTCGATGTTTCGGCAGTTAATAGTTATGTATCATACCCTTGCTATAGACTAGATCGGCAAAGGCTGTAATAACTGAAAAGGTGATCGAAAAGTGACCGAAAGTGGCTGAAGAGTCGACACTGTAAGGATCCGTGAGTATGCGATTACTCTTTGATTGTTGGATCTGAAATCGTAGATGGTAGGATTGCAGAGCGTGCAAATCCATGTGTTTTGGTGAGTTGGGCCTCGACAGCTCGAAGATGGGCCCAATGGGCTTCCGAGCCCATATGGGTAGTATAGTCATTAAAAGGTGTTCTTTCAGACTGTAGGAAATAATACGGTTAAAATCTGTAATCTGATCGTAAACCTTGGATTAAATGGGCTTAATATACCAATAGACACCGTAGGGCCCATTAGGGGTTTTAGGCCTAATTGCCAAAACTGTTAAGCTAAGTTAAAACAGACTACTGTGACGATTAATGGAATAGGAGTGACTGTAATATGCGTGCAAACCCTAAAGAACTGATAAATTACTAAAATACCCCTAGGTACAGAAAATTACCATTACACCCCTAGGTGCAAAAATGATTGTTATACCCCTACGGTTGGTACGGGGGTATATGTGGATGGATCTGGGTTGGGCTTTCTGCATACATGATATATCTGTTTTGTATCTGTAATGGGCCTATAGGCTTCATTCTGATTTCTGTACTGGGCCGAGGCCCAAATAAATCTGACTCTAAGGCATGATCTGTTTTGGGCTATGGTTGGGTTATGTTACACACTGAGTATAACAAACTCACCCTTTTATGTTCATCCATGCAGGTAATCCCCAACCATAGTGTGCTTGGAGCTGTGAGAGATTCGGAGTGGCCACATCATCTGCAAATTCGATTTTCATTTTGGTTAGGTTATTTTAAAGATCTTATTTTACTATTTTGGGTTTTCAGTTGTAATAAGGCCGCTCTTTAAATTTCTTTTTCTTTTGTGGTTTTATTTACTGGTTTTATTTATACTTTATCAAAACTGTTAGTTATAGGACGCGCGGGTTTTTAATCAAATTTAATGAATGTTTTCAAAACACAAACAAACGTAACAAATGGCTAACTTCAAGACTTAATAAATTGACTTTTCACTAAACCACTGTTTTTTACAAAAATCCACTTTAGTCACCTTAAACAAGATCACACACTCAGTTGTAAGTCCATGTGACACTTCAGATTTGGCCATAACGTCCAGGCCGGGTTTGAGGTGTTACAAAGGAGGAGGAGAAAAGAACCCTAAGGCAGTATACCCTAATTCGGCAAGACAGAAAAGAATCCAAACAATTCCCGAAAGCTTAAACCCTTACAGAAGTCGGAACATACCACCTTAATTGCTGAAAGTAAGACCCTTTAACACCTAGTCGAAAATACTAGACCATAAACCTTTCACCAATTCGGCAATACACCCTTAAAAGTCCCTTGATCGGCCATTACATGCTCACATTCAAATTTCCTATAATTTCTCCCCCTTATCTACCTAATCTAATCTCATGGACAACTCAAACTCTCGTCAGCAAAGTTCTACTTGAGTTCCATCACATGACCAACACATGCACAAAATTAAAAACATCCGCAATGCTTACCTTGTGACTTGAACACTGGCCCTTGCACACACCTCCACACGCCAATTTTTTAGGCACTTAAGTGGCACCACATTGCCACTTTACCAAGGGCTTCCTTGAGTCTTATTTTCCCCACTTTTTCTTAAAAGCCCACGTAACCAAGTCCCCTTCACTTTAAATCCAACGTTGATATTTTGCCGGGTTTTATCTTAGGCTTGGGCCTTCTAAAGACCCACTAACACACTTAAACACAAATTTAATAACCAAATCACCAAAATTTCAAGATTTCTCCAAAATCCCAAAAATCTTGAAAAATCCCAAAAATCAGGGTGTTACAGACCAAGTTTCCTATACATGCCATAATCCCAAATATAAAAATCATTAATACCTAAATTGTAAACTTGATAGTGTGATAGGTTCTCCAGCAGCTTGCAACCCGGTAGCATTTCAGAGGTTATCTTCTTCCGCGGTAGCCTAGCTACAGTCCCAGTCCACCAATCAGAGTCTCTATAGTTTCAGTAATACCCTAGCTAAAGTATCATAATAGAGTCTTTAGTCAGGTATATAATCAGAATTTTCAGAAACAATTAGAAAAGTTTAGAAAACTTACAGGCTTGGGCCGGAGATTCGGTGTGCCACTCTTTAGAAAGATTACTTAGGAAAACCTGATTTATTCTTTGAAAATAAATCATTTATATACAAAAGAAGTTCATCAAAACAAGTTCCAATTAATTTTGAAAACAATTGTTGAAAATATGACCTTTCGAAAATCTTTGTTTTGACTGTTTGAAAGCCCCCATTTTAGACCCGATCCACAGTCGAGTTGTTGCAACTTGGCTCTGATACCACTAAATGTAACACCCCAAACCCGGCCTAGACGTTATGACCAGATCTGGTGTGTCACATGAACCTAAAACTAAGTTTACAGCCTTTTGTCTGTTGTGATTTAAGTGTGATTTTCAGTAAAGCAGTAAGCTTGTGAAAAAGTCAGTTTGTTACTCTTTAGAGTTGTCCAAATTTTAAACTTGTTGAGTTGTGAAAACGTTCTTAAGAATTTAAAAACCCGCGCAGCCTATACTAGCAGTTTCGACCAAATATGATTTAAACCATCAAAGAAAATAAAACCCATAAAGAAAATTTAAACAGCGGCCTTATTACAATTAAAACCCAAAAATAATAGCAAAATAAAATTACTAAAAATAATATGAAAACCCGAACTTGCAAATGTTGTGGCCACTCCGAATCCCTCGCAGATCCAAGCCTACTATGGTTGAGGGTTACCTGCAGAGATGAAATAAAAGGGGGTGAGTTTGACAACTCAGTGTGCAACGTTATCTCAACCATAGGCCAAAACAGATCAAGCCTCAGAATCAGATTAATTGGGCCTTGGCCCATTACAGAAATCAGGTTAAGCCCATAGGCCATAACAGATACAGATCAGATATAATATGCAAACAGAAACCCAACCCAAATCCATCCATAACACCCCCGTACCAGCCTTACACCATGTGGGGAGACTACTCGACCCACCCAACCGCTACACACCACAAATATTTGCAGCAAAGCTGCCAGATATAATTTGCAGCGAGGCTGCCAAATAATATTTGCAGCGAGGCTGCCAGATATTGTGACGAGGTCACCAGATACAGATATTGTGGCGAGGCCACCAAAATTACAGCGAGGCTGCCAGATATAATGTGACAAAGTCACTAGATTGCAGCGAGGCTGCCAGATAATAATGTGACAGAGTCACCAGATTGCAGCGAGGCTGCCAGAACGCTTCCTCCATCATAAACCCATACCCCATGCAACAGATATATACATACTAGCATGCAACACATATAGCATCTCATGCATCAGATATGTTCACATTAAATGGTAACTCATGCAGATATATAAAATCATACATTTCATACAGAATTGACCCTAGGGGTATAATAGTCTTTTTACACCTAGGGGTATTTTGGTAATGTTCCATATTCAGGGGTATTTTAGTACTTTATCATATTTTCAGAGTTTTTATGCACGTTCGATTAATTATTAGTCCATAAATTACCACGGAAGTCCATCTAAACCAAATTTCCAGTTTTACCCTTTTTAACCTAAAACCCCTAATGGGCATTACTGAGTCCATTATAATCTCAAACCTGTTAAGTCTAATTTTTAGGTTTAGTTTACCAACTTCACCATGTTTTTATTAACCATGTCACCAGAAAACCTATAATAGTCATTTTACCGATTTGGGCTCGGAAGCCCATTGGGTCCATCTTTGGCCCGTTGAAGCCCAACTTACCAAAACGTTCAGAATTGCACCTTCTGCAATTCCTCCGGCACTGAATTCATAGTTAAGCCCAATGGAGTAAATGGTTACTCTCGACTATCAAACGAATGCGTTTTCGGTCATTTACACCAGATGTCGGTAACGTTACGCCCTTTTCGGCTTTTACCACTTTAGTCTAACAGTTGGGATTAGTTACACACCTGTTACTTGTTGAAACAATTGGCGAAACCCACGTATGAAACCTATCATTAATCACCTTAGTGTTAGTTTAATAATCAATAATCATTAAGCCAAAATCCCTTACCCGTAATCGACTATCATGACCCAAAACATTGAAATCTTACCCCTCTTTGCCGATTATAGACTAAATCCCGATGTCCACTTGCTCAGTCTCCGAAGTCCCTTGAAGCACGTCCTTTTTCCTTCTCTAGCGCATATAAACAGAAGAAAAGGTCACAAGACCTCTTAGTCCAAACGATAGCCTCCCCCAGAGGGTTTTCGGCTTTTACTTCAAAACAAAATCTACTAGCAAGGAAGGTTCCCGAATACTTACCACTGAGTTAATCAGTTCAAGAAGTACCTCCAGAAGCCCTCTTAGCCATGATCTAAGTAAAAGAAAGGAAGGGTTGAGAGTACAGAGGATTCGGCTAAACACAATAAGGGTTTCGGTTTATGGAAGGGTTTAGAAGAAGAAGAAAAGAATGAGAATGAAAAGGATGTGTTTCGGCAAAGTGGTGTTTGCTTCCGGCTTTTGTGTCTATCAACCAGAGAGTAATGTCAAAAGAAGGTATGTAGATGATAGCAAAAGAAAATGGAAAGGAAGAAAATAAGAAAAGAGATTTGAGAGGGTAAGAAATAAGTAATCGGTTCAAGAAGAGAAGAATGGCACAAGATGGGGTTTTTGGAAGTTCTTTATTCGGCAATGAAAAGAAGAAAAAGATTCGGCCATGAGGTGTAATAGGGTTCAGCTACTAGGTTAATGAGAGGGACGAAGTGACAAAAAAGTACCTAATAGGCTATGTGAGATTGACAGAAGAGGGGAGCTTCCACACTTAAGGAAAATTGGCACAAAATTATCAAAGAACTAAAGGAGAATTCGGCACCCTCTAGCACCTATTTGCCGAAAATGCCAATACCAAGCCCCCTAGCCGAATTGCACTTGCAAAGTCCCAAAACCGGCCACTTCTTTTCAAAATTCAAACTCCCTCAACCTCCTCCTAGATTTCCACATTGACCGATTCAAACTCCTCCAAAAACAGAGTTTAAATCTGCTTCAAACTCCTACCTGCTCAAGCTCAAAAATAAAACGCCATCTTTGCCAACTCTAGAGCTTGAACCTTGGACCTCCAAGCTCACTTAGGCACCACTTTTTAAGGAGCTCAGTGGCGCCTCCCTTGCCACTTTACTAGGACTTGTTTTGTGTCTTATTTCACAATTATTTTCTTATAACACCTATCTTCAAGAGACCCCTATCTCCTAAGTCAAAAATACAAAATTTTGCCGAGCTTCCGACCAACACATGGGCCTTCCATAGGCCCATTAACACGCCCCAACCATGCATTACACACCCAAATACTAGAGTTTAAACATTTTATCAGATAAAGAACAATCTAAGGAAAAACACAAAAATTAGGGCATTACAACTCTACCCTCCTTAAAGAAATTTCGTCCTCGAAATTTACCTTATCCAAACAAATGGGGATATTGCTGACGAATTGCCTCCTCTGGTTCCCAAGTAGCTTCCTCTCTGCCATGATTACGCCAAAGTACCTTTACCAATGGAACTGGTTTTCTTCTTAGAACCTTTACGTCTCGATCAAGAATCTGCACAGGCTCTTCCTCGAAAGTCAAATCAGGCTGTACTTCTATTTCTGCAACCGGTAGAATATGGGTAGAGTCAGAACGATATCGTCTTAGCATAGATACGTGAAACACATCATGGATTCTATTTAACTCTGGAGGTAATTCCAACTGATACGCCACCGGGCCTATTCGCTTAAGAACCCGATAAGGCCCAATAAACCGCGGACTTAGCTTGCCTTTCTTACCAAATCTTAGTATCTTCTTCCAAGGCGAGACTTTCAAGAAGACCATGTCACCCACTGAGTACTCAATCTCCTTACGCTTCAAATCCGCGTAAGACTTCTGTCGATCAGATGCCTCTTTTAACCGATCCCTTATTACTTTGACCTTCTCTTCAGTCTCTGCTACTAACTCAGGTCCAAGAACTTGCCGCTCACCTAGCTCAGTCCAACAGCTAGGTGAACGACACCTACGCCCATACAGTGCCTCATAAGGTGCCATACGGATACTAGCCTGATAACTATTATTATACGCAAACTCTGCCAACGGTATATAATCCTCCCAACTGCCTCGAAAGTCGATAACACATCCCCTCAACATATCTTCCAGAATCTGAATAACCCTTTCTGACTGACCATCAGTCTGAGGATGAAAAGCCGTGCTAAAGCTCAGTCGCGTTCCCAACGCCTCATGCAACTTCTGCCAGAACTGAGATGTGAATCTAGGATCTCGATCAGAAATGATAGACACTGGCACCCCATGCAGTCGCACAATCTCTGCCACATACAACTTGGCTAACTTTTGAAGCGAATAATCAGTACGTACATGGATGAAATGAGCAGATTTAGTCAACCTATCCACAATCACCCAAATCGAGTCCTTCTTTGACGGCGTTAAGGGCAACCCACTTACAAAATCCATGGTCACCCTTTCCCACTTCAGAATGGTACCTTCACTGGTTGCAGAAGTCTAGAAGGTAACTGATGTTCAGCTTTCACTTGCTGACAAGTCAAACATTTCCCTACAAATTTTGTTACCTCTCGCTTCAGTCCAGGCCACCAATACAACTCCTTTAAGTCATGATACATCTTATTACCTCCTAGATACATAGCACACAAACCTTTATGAGCTTCATTCAGAATTGCTTGCCTCAATTTGAAATCCTTAGGAACACAGACTCTACTGCGGAAACATAGAACTCCTTCACTGTTAAGTCCAAACTCAGAAGTATTCCCATCCTTAACCTGCTGAAACCGAGAAACCAGAGACTCATCCCTCGTCTGCTTTTCCTTAATCTCATCCACCCAGGTTGGCCTTACTTGCAGTTCTGCTAACAGACTGCCATCATCATACAGGCTCAAACGAGCAAACATCGCTCTCAGATCAGATACAGTTCTACGACTTAGGGCATCAGCCACCATATTAGCTTTGCCTGGATGATACTCAATCGCACAATCATAATCCTTAAGCAACTCAATCCACCTCCGTTGCCTCAGATTCAGCTCCTTCTGAGTTAGCAAGTACTTAAGACTCTTATGATCTGTGTATATAATACACCTTTCTCCATACAGATAAATGCCTCCAAATCTTAAGGGCAAAGATTACTGCTGCCAACTCCAGATCATGGGTAGGATAGTTCACTTCATGAGGTTTAAGCTGTCGCGATGCATAAGCAACCACTTCACCTTCTTGCATCAACACACAGCCCAACCCAACATGTGATGCATCACTGTACACGGTAAAATCTTTTCCAGACTCTGGTTGAATCAGTACAGGTGCCTCGGTCAGAACCTTCTTTAGTTTCTCAAAAGCTTCTTGCTGCTGCTCGGTCCAAATAAATGGCACTCCTTTCCTTATGAGTTTTGTCAACGGCGCTGCCAGTACAAAAAATCCTTCTACAAACCTTCTATAGTACCCAGCTAAACCCAGAAAACTCCGAATTTCTACCACTGACCTCAGAGGTTTCCATTCCAGAATTGCTTCAATCTTTCGAGGGTCTACCTTTATCCCCTCAGCAGATACAACATGGCCCAAGAAGGTTACCTCCCTCAACCAGAACTCACACTTACTGAATTTCGCATAAAGCTCCTTTTCCCTTAACACTTGTAGCACAATACGGAGATGCTCATCATGTTTCTCCTCGGATTCAGAATAAACCAGAATATCGTCGATAAAGACAACCATGAATCGATCTAAATATGGCTGGAACACTCGATTCATCAGATCCATAAATGCTGCAGGTGCATTGGTCAGCCTAAATGGCATAACCAAGAATTCATAGTGACCATAGCGAGTTCTGAATGCTGTCTTGTGTATATCCACCTCTTTTACCCTTAACTGATGGTACCAGATTGAAGGTCAATCTTGGAGAATACTGAAGCTCCTCTAAGCTGGTCGAACAGATCATCGATTCTTGGCAACGGGTACTTATTCTTAATCGTCCGTTTGTTCAACTGCCGATAATAGATGCACATTCGCATTGACCCATCTTTCTTCTTAACGAACAGCACTGGTGCTCCCCACGGAGACACACTTGGCCTAATGAAGCCTCTATCCAACTGTTCTTGAATCTGCGCTTTCAACTCCACCAACTCCTTTGGTGCCATCCTATACGGTGCAATGGACACTGGTGCCGTACTAGGCAACAAGTTGATCCCAAACTCAACTTCTCGATTCAGAGGTAGCCCTGGAAGCTCTTCTGGAAACACATCTTGAAAATCCTTAACGGTTCTAACTTTGTCCATAGTTAGTTCCTCAGTTTCTGCTTGACTTATGAATGCCAAATAAGCCTCACATCCTTTTCGAATCCACTTCTCGGCTCTTAATGCTGACACCACATTGGACAAATAATCTCTACGTTCACCTATCACCATAACTTCCTCATCCTCTGCAGTCTTTAGCCTCATTCGTTTTGCAGCACAATCCAAAGTAGCCCTATGCTTTACAAGCTAATCCATTCCCAAGATGAGATCAAATTCTCTGAAAGGTAGCTCCATCAAGTCTCCAGAAAAGATCCTTCCTTGAGTCTCTATAGGCACGTCTCTATACAGTTTATCTACCCTAACCGAGTGACCCAAAGGACTTAATACAGATACCCCACTCACTGTCTCCTCAGAACGCACACCCAGCGACCCAGATATAGGACATGCAACATAAGAATGGGTAGATCCAACATCTATCAACGCAGTGTATGGCATACTAGAAATCAAAAACGTACCGGTTATGATGTCAGGAGCATCACCCTCCTCTCAGCGACGAGCTGCATAAACTAGCGCTGGCTGACGAGCCTCAGCAAAACCAGCACCCCTGCCAGGTGATCCTCGTCCTCGACCATTACCATTTCTGCCTCTACCTTGTCCACGACCCCTCGGAGCTGGTGGTCCACCCCTCACTGGTTGGACAACCCTTTGAGCCATAACTTGTCCTTGATCCGGTTCTTCGGGACAGTCCTTAATCCTATGCTCCATCGACCCACATCGAAAACAGGCTCCAGAACGTTTCCGACACTCGCCCATATGTATCTTACCACAATTCCTACAACCATGCGGTCTGACAGCATTCATTAGCACCGCTCGCACTAGTTCTGCCACTCTTGCCCTCTTAACATTCCTATTAGCCCCACCTGATGGTCCAGAATCCCTCCGAAAGCGATTTCTATCCTTTTCGGGATTCTGCCTCTCGGTACGCTTTACTTCCTCAGCTATCTTAGCTTTCTCAACCAACGCAGCAAAGTTACGCTCCCTCTGCGGAGCAATCAGCACCCTCAATTCATCCCTTAGACCATCCTCAAAGCGCACGCTACGCTCATATTTAGTAGCAACTATCCCAGAAGCATACCGACTTAGCCTCAAAAATTCAGCCTCGTACTCAGATACTGTCCTACTTTCCTGAACCAGATTCAAGAATTCTCTCTTGCGGGCGTCCACATAGCTAGCCCCAACATATTTTCCTTTAAAGGCCTTCTTAAACAGCTCCCATGTTACCTCACCATCGGAAGTTCCATCTCTTACTGTGAGCCACCACTGATAAGTTTCATCTCTAAGCAACGACACGACTCCTTTTCACTTCTGCTCCATAGAGCAATCCAGATCGTCCATAATCCGCTCTGTGGCCTCCAACCAATACTCGGCCACATTTGGGGCTACACCAGACACGCCCCTAAAGAATTCTGCCCTATTAGCTCGGAGTCGCTCAGAAATGGATCCCCGGAATCCATTACCGGTACTTGCCCCAGCAACCCTTTCCAGAACTCGAAGCATCGCTTGCGATAGGGCGTCGTCCCCAACACCTCGATCATGGGACTCCACCTCTGCTGCCGGTGGTATCGGTATATCAGCTGCTGACGCATGACCCGAAGATGAAGTTTCAGCTCGTGCACTACCTCGGCCACGTCCACGGCCCCTACCACGAGCTGCTCGCGTACTCATTTCGTATTTTCTGTTTTAGAAATTTTATGAGTCAGATTAATATTTCAGTGTTTATTACAGATGTCTTATGAATAAGTAGCATTTCAGAGGTTATCTTCTTCCGCGGTAGCCTAGCTACAGTCTCAGTCCACCTATCAGAGTCTCTATAGTTTCAGTAATACCCTAGCTAAAGTATCATAATAGAGTCTTTAGTCAGGCATATAATCAGAATTTTCAGAAACAATCAGAAAAGTTTAGAAAACTTACAGGCTTAGGCCGAAGATTCGGTGTGCCACTCTTTAGAAAGATTACTTAGGAAAACCTGATTTATTCTTTGAAAATAAATCATTTATATACAAAAGAAGTTCATCAAAACAAGTTTCAATTAATTTTGAAAACAATTGTTGAAAACATGACCTTTCGAAAATCTTTGTTTTGATTGTTTGAAAGCCACCATTTTAGACCCGATCCACAACCGAGTTGTTGCAACTTGGCTCTGATACCACTAAATGTAACACCCCAAACCCGGCCTAGACGTTATGACCAGATCTGGTGTGTCACATGAACCTAAAACTAAGTTTACGGCCTTTTGTCTGTTGTGATTTAAGTGTGATTTTCAGTAAAGCAGTAAGCTTGTGAAAAAGTCAGTTTGTTACTCTTTAGAGTTGTCCAAATTTTAAACTTGTTGAGTTGTGAAAACGTTCTTAAGAATTTAAAAACTCGCGCAGCCTATACTAGCAGTTTCGACCAAATACGATTTAAACCATCAAAGAAAATAAAACCCATAAAGAAAATTTAAACAGCGGCCTTATTACAATTAAAACCCAAAAATAATAGCAAAATAAAATTACTAAAAATAATATGAAAACCCGAACTTGCAAATGTTGTGGCCACTCCGAATCCCTCGCAGCTCCAAGCCTACTATGGTTGAGGGTTACTTGCAGAGATGAAATAAAAGGGGGTGAGTTTGACAACTCAGTGTGCAACATTATCTCAACCATAGGCCAAAACAGATCAAGCCTCAGAATCAGATTAATTGGGCCTTGGCCCATTACAGAAATCAGGTTAAGCCCATAGGCCATAACAGATACAGATCAGATATAATACGCAAACAGAAACCCAACCCAAATCCATCCATAACACCCCCGTACCAGCCTTACACCATGTAGGGAGACTACTCGACCCACCCAACCGCTACACACCATAGATATTTGCAGCGAAGCTGCCAGATATAATTTGCAGCGAGGCTGCTAGATAATATTTGCAGCGAGGCTGCCAGATATTGTGACGAGGTCACCAGATACAGATATTGTGGCAAGGCCACCAGAATTGCAGCGAGGCTGCCAGATATAATGTGACAAAGCCACCAGATTGCAGCGAGGCTGCCAGATAATAATGTGACAGAGTCACCAGATTGCAGCGAGGCTGCCAGAACGCTTCCTCCATCATAAACCCATACCCCATGCAACAGATATATACATACTAGCATGCAACACATATAGCATCTCATACATCAGATATGTTCACATTAAATGGTAACTCATGCAGATACATAAAATCATACATTTCATACAGAATTGACCCTAGGGGTATAATAGTCTTTTTACACCTAGGGGCATTTTGGTAATGTTCCATATTCAGGGGTATTTTAGTCCATTATCATATTTTCAGAGTTTTTATGCACGTTCGATTAATTATTAGTCCATAAATTACCACGGAAGTCCATCTAAGCCAAATTTCCAGTTTTACCCTTTTTAACCTAAAACCCCTAATGGGCCTTACTGAGTCCATTATCATCTCAAACCTGTTAAGTCTAATTTTTAGGTTTAGTTTACCAACTTCACCATGTTTTTATTAACCATGTCACCAGAAAACCTATAATAGTCATTTTACAGATTTGGGCTCGGAAGCCCATTGGGTCCATTTTTGGCCCGTTGAAGCCCAACTTACCAAAACGTTCAGAATTGCACCTTCTGCAATTCCTCCGACACTGAATTCATAGTTAAGCCCAATAGAGTAAATGGTTACTCTCGACTATCAAACGAATGCGTTTTCGGTCATTTACACCAGATATCGGTAACGTTACGCCCTTTTCAGCTTTTACCACTTTAGTCTAACAGTTGGGATTAGTTACACACCTGTTACTTGTTGAAACAATTGGCGAAACCCACGTATGAAACCTATCATTAATCACCTTAGGGTTAGTTTAATAATCAATAATCATTAAGCCAAAATCCCTTACCCATAATCGACTATCATGACCTAAAACATTGAAATCTTACCCCTCTTTGCCGATTATAGACTAAATCCCGATGTCCACTCGCTCAGTCTCCGAAGTCCCTTGAAGCACATCCTTTTTCCTTCTCTAGCGCATATAAACAGAAGAAAAGGTCACAAGACCTCTTAGTCCAAATGATAGCCTCCCCCTAGAGGGTTTTCGGCTTTTACTTCAAAACAAAATCTACTAGCAAGGAAGGTTCCCGAATACTTACCACTGAGTTAATCGGTTCAAGAAGTACCTTCAGAAGCCCTCTTAGCCACAATCTAAGTAAAAGAAAGGAAGGGTTGAGAGTACAGAGGATTCAGCTAAACACAATAAGGGTTTCGGTTTATGGAAGGGTTTAGAAGAAGAAGAAAAGAATGAGAGTGAAAAGGATGTGTTTCGGCAAAGTGGGTGTTTGCTTCCGGCTTTTGTGTCTATCAACCAGAGAGTAATGTCAAAATAAGGTATGTAGATGATAGCAGAAGAAAATGGAAAGGAAGAAAATAAGAAAAGAGATTTGAGAGGGTAAGAAATAAGCAATCGGTTCAACAAGAGAAGAACGGCACAAGATGGGGTTTTTAGAAGTTCTATATTCGGCAATGAAAAGAAGAAAAAGATTCGGCCATGAGGTGCAATAGGGTTCGGCTACTAGGTTAATGAGAGGGACGAAGTGACAAAAAAGTACCTAATAGGCTATGTGAGATTGACAGAAGAGGGGAGCTTCCACACTTAAGGAAAATCAGACAAAATTATCAAAGAACTAAAGGAGAATTCGGCACCCTCTAGCACCTATTTGCCGAAAATGCCAATACCAAGCCCCCTAGCCAAATTGCACTTGCAAAGTCCCAAAACCCGCCACTTCTTTTCAAAATTCAAACTCCCTCAACCTCCTCCTAGATTTGCTCATTGACCGATTCAAACTCCTCCAAAAACAGAGTTTAAATCTGCTTCAAACTCTTACCTGCTCAAGCTCAAAAATAAAACGCTATCTTTGCCAACTCTGGAGCTTGAACCTTGGACCTCCAAGCTCACTTAGGCGCCACTTTTTAAGGAGCTTAGTGGTGCCTCCCTTGCCACTTTACCAGGACTTGTTTTGTGTTTTATTTCACAATTATTTTCTTATAACACCTATCTTCAAGAGACCCCTATCTCCTAAGTCAAAAATATAAAATTTTGCCGAGCTTCCAACCAATACATGGGCCTTCCATAGGCCCATTAACACGCCCCAACCATGCATTACACACCCAAATACTAGAGTTTAAACATTTTATCAGATAAAGAACAATCTAAGGAAAAACCCAAAAATTAGGGCGTTACAATATCTCAATCAACTTCTAATTAAATTTTTACCATTTTTGGTGATTTTTCAAAGTCACCCTACTGCTACTGTCCAAACTGTTTTATTTCAAATTTCACCTTTTTCATAAATTTCTTTATATCAATTTTCAAAATAACACTTACCCACATCAAACTCACCAAAGTTAGATCGTTTATCGATCACATTTCTCATAACACATATATTCATATCCCTATACTTATCACCCCATTTTCACATCAAATTTCACTTAGTAAATTTTTCTCCCGATGAATACTTCGGAATGGTAGCCAATAACCTAGGGTTTCAGCACATAGCTCCATCTTGGTAAATCGATGCCTTTAGTCATGGTAACAGCACTTAGCTCCATGCTATTGATCAACACATTATCGTCGTGGTAACAGGACATAGCTCCACGATATTTAAATCAAGCAGTAGAGTCGTGGTAATAACACATAGCTCCACTCTATCAAAGTAATGCATTTTAATCATGGTAACAACACATAGCTCCACAATATCAAATCAATCTCATGCCGGAGTGGTTTCAGCACACAACTCCACTCTTTTATTCCAAAGGTTCATCGGGATTTTCTTACTTAATCCCACTTCATCAATCACAATTTACCATTTACATCAAGCAACCATTCAATAATAAATCTCAACTCATACAATATAACAAAATATTATAACATAATTAAAAATGATGTATTATTTACATATAAACTTACCTTGATATCAAAATTAGTGAAATGAGCCTAATTGTCACCTACTTTGTTTTCCCCTATTCTAAGTTCGAATCTCGTTTTTCTCAATCAATGCATTTAACTCATTTATTCAATATACAATTCAAACAAATTCACATTTCAGCAAAATTTACATTTTTGCCCCTAAACTTTGTCAAGATTACATTTTTACCCTAGGCTCGTAAATTGAAATTTATTCAATTTTCTTACATCCCAAGCCTAGATGAACCATTTTCTCTTCTATACCGACCCCCAATTTCCTTTAAATCACACTTTTACAGATAAATTTTATAACTTTTACAAATATGTCCTTTTTAAGTTTTTTTACCGAAAATCACCTAGCAAAAGTCGTTTAATACACTTCAAACATTCATGTTCTACCATTAAACATCAAAATACACAAATATCACACATGGGTAATTTTTAAAATATGAACCCTAGCTCAAAATAATGATAGAAATAGGTAGATTAGGTTACGAGGTGTAATATCCCGAATTAGGGCCTAATCAGAATAGTGGTTTTGTGACCACAAATTTGAGGTAGAAATAATTATTTTATAATTATTTTGATGTTTATGATATGATTTTATGATGGTGTGAAAATTTCGTGAAGAAATTCTAAGCGCAAAGTGCTTAATTTGAAATTAGGGACTAAATCAAATAAGTTACAAAACTTGCATTCTAGAAGTTTCTAGTATGAAATTGCTTTGGAATATTAATTAGGAGGTATTAAATAGAATTTGACCAATTTTAAGTTCATGGACAAAATTTGGACATGGATGGAATTTTTGAAAGTTTAGTAAGGAGGGGCATTTTGGTCATTTGGATATTAACATGAAATAAAAAGGGAAAAATAACACAAAATTGGTCATCTTCTTCATTACCACGAAATTTCAAGGGTTCTCCATAGCTAGGGTTTGTTTCAAGCTTCCAAGCTCCATAATCAAGAAAGACGTGGAATCAACCTTGATCGAGGAAAAGAAAAGATTTTGGACTAAATTGCAAAATTGCTATATTTTGTATCGAGGTAAGTTCATGTGTAAATATTGTAACATAATTGCTATTTTGAGTGATTTAATGCTATTTATATGATATGATACTTGTTATTATGAATATTATGCTTTGTGAAATATTATGTATTGGCATGAAAAGTATGCGATTAAATTGATAAGTATGAGATGCAAGCAACGTATTGGTTCTGATATTCCGAGGAGAACGACGGGGAAATGTGTGACTGAGGAAAATCCTGTTTGAACCTTGGGAATAGATTAGGATACAAGTGACATGTCACTAGGATGGTTGGGCATCCAAACTCGTTGAGTTGAGTCCGAGTTCGTGAGATGTAACTAGGCATCCGAGCTCGTTGAGTTGAGTCCGAGTTCACTTATGGATGCGAACGCCCGAGCTCGTTGAGTTGAGTCCGAGTTCGCTTATGGGTGGGTTACATGATTGATTGATTACATATGTGGCACTTATGTGCAAATGATCCGTGTATCCGAGTTATATTCCGATGTGTTCAACGGGTAAAATTCTAGCGGAATGGAAGAATACTCAAGATGAAAATGATATTTTGGTAAGTGTTGTGAAATGGACAATTTGGACAGGTATGTACTTAACCCTCGGGTTGAAACTTGATACAACAGAAATAAGGTGGTAAGATGATACACGATAGCTAGAAATGTGGTTTGTATCTTGGTGATATCATGCTATTGTTGTTGATATAATTGCTTTGTTATGTTACTTATTATTTGCATGTGAACTTACTAAGAATTTATGCTTACTCCCTCCTTTTCATTCATTGTAGTTTTTAGCGAGCCAACTTGGATATCGGGAAGGTCGAAGAAACGCTCACACTATCTGTGGAAGAATTGGTATATTGGTTTGTATGTTTTGATGTATGGCATGTATAGCAATATACTTGTTTTGTGTAAATAATTTTGTGATATGGCTGTGGTTTGTTGAGAAAATGCTTGATAATGATTAGTCATTGGTATGGCTAGCCTAGATAATGTTGGATGCCTTGTGAGTTTAATATGTTATATAGTTCATGAGAATTCATAAAAAGATGAAACTTGCCATAAAACAGAACACTACAGCAACAACGACGTGAGTTTGAAAAATCACGAAAAGTATTAGAAAATGAATTAGGTAAAGAATTAACTATGAAATTGAAGCTTATTGTGTCTACTTTCAAATGGAAGAAGCAAAATAGGTAAAGAAGTTATATGTTATAAAATATTTGAGTTTTAGTGAAACAGGGCCAGAGCAATTTCTGGATCCCCTGTTCCAAATTTGAAAATTCACTATAAATTGTAAAAAAATAATTAGGAGGTGTAATTTATATGCTCAGAATCCTTATTGAATCTAATTTTAAGAGAAATAAATGGTATAGTTATATGAAGTTTGTACAGGGAGAAAAGTTGTTTGAAGTAAGTAGAGGTTAGTGCAGTCAAGTCCTGAAACAGGGGTAACTTTAACTAATAAACTGTACTAATTGACCCAACCAAAAATTTTAGAAAAAAATTAGTAGATAGATATGTGAGTCTAGACTCAGGGAAAATTTACAGATCTTGATTTTGAGTTTTGTAACTCGAGATATTATTTTTTTAGAGACCATGACGTAGAAAAACTGCTTATTCTAAAAATCAAAATAAATGATGTAAAGTTGTTTAAATGATAAATTATGTTCGGCAACACCTCAAGCTCGACTCCGGCGATGGTCTCGGGCGTGGGGGTGTTACATTTGGTGGTATCAGAGCAGGTTTAGTCAGTTATTGGACTAACGTATTTTATGCACGGATTTTGCTATACATGCCATATATGTATATTGTGATAGTGTGTCGACTTCTGACCTTTTAAATGATTTTTTATAGTAAATGGATCCCGATCCAACCGTGGCCGATGATGTAGAAAGTAATGCACCAGCTCCAGCTGAAGGGGTGGTGCCGACTGAAAATCCACCTCCCATTATTAGTCAAGGAGGAGGAGAAAGGGGTCGAGAAGCCTTTCTCCAGATGATGAGTGCTTGGTATACTGAGTTCGTTCGTATGAACTCGAATGTACAACCTCCCCCACCTCCCCCAATTCCTCAACCTGTACCTCTGATGCCTCAAGATGTGGGTATGATGAAATTCCAAAGAACTCCAGTTGATAAAATCCGTAAGCTAGGGGCCGAAGAATTCAGAGCTAATGTAGATGATGATGCCGAGAAAGCAGAGTTCTGGCTTGAGAATTCTATCCGGGTATTTGATGAACTGTCTTGCACACCTGAGGAATGCTTGAAATATGCTATATCTTTGTTGAGAGATTCAGCTTATAATTGGTGGAAGACACTGATTTCTGTGGTACCGAAGAATGAGGAGTTAATTTAAAAGATTTTGCAGGAAGCACATGGTGGTTATTTGTCGATTCATCCAGGCAGTACGAAAATGTATAATGATTTGAAGAAAATGTACTGGTGGAATGGAATGAAAAGGGATATATCAGAATTTGTATTGAAATGCTTAATTTGTCAACAGGTGAAAGCGGAACACCAAGTGCCTTCAGGATTACTTCAGCCTATTATGGGTCCTGAATGGAAATGGGATCGGATTACTATGGATTTTGTTTCAGGGTTGTCGTTGACTCCAGGAAAGAAAGATGCTGTCTGGGTAATAGTTGACAGATTGACTAAATCGGCTCATTTCATTCCAGTACGTACGGATTATTCTCTTAACAAGTTAGCTGAATTGTATGTTAGAGAAATTGTTAGACTACATGGAATACCATTGTCAATCATTTCAGATAGAGATCCGAGATTTACTTCGCGGTTTTGGCAAAAGTTGCAAGAAGCGTTAGGTACAAGGTTAAATTTCAGTACTGCTTTTCATCCACAAACTGATGGGCAATCAGAAAGGGTGATTCAGATTCTTGAAGACATGCTTCGATGTTGTGTATTAGAATTTCAAGGAAGTTGGGAAAGATATTTACCGTTGGTGGAATTTGCTTACAATAACAGTTATCAGACGAGTTTGAAAATGGCACCTTATGAAGCATTGTATGGTCGTAAGTGTCGGACGCCTTTGTATTGGACCGAACTCAAGGAAAATCAGATCTATGGAGTTGATCTAATAAAAGAAACCGAAGAAAAAGTGAAGGTAATTCGAGATTGTTTGAAAGCTGCTTCGGATAGACAGAAATCTTATGCAGATTTGAAACGTAAAGAAATTGAGTTTCAAGTTGGTGATAAGGAATTTTTAAAGGTGTCTCTGTGGAAGAAAGTCCTCAAATTTGGACGGAAAGGTAAATTAAGTCCGCGTTTTATCGGGCCGTTTGAAATAATTGAAAGAGTTGGACCGGTAGCTTATCGGTTAGCATTGCCATCTGAGTTGGAGAAAATTCATGACGTGTTCCATGTATCTATGTTACGTCGGTATCGCTCGGATCCTTCGCATGTAGTTTCACCGACCGAAATTGAATTACGACCAGATATGACTTATGAAGAAGAACCGATAAAAGTTTTAGCTCGAGAGGTCAAACAACTAAGAAACAAAAGTATTGCTCTTGTGAAAGTGTTGTGGCAAAAGCATGGAATAGAAGAGGCTACATGGGGACCCGAGGAAACTATGAGAAAACAATACCCACATCTGTTTACCGGTAAGATTTTCGAGGACGAAAATCCTTAAAAGGGGGGAGAGTTGTAATATCCCGAATTAGGGCTTAATCAGAATAGTGGTTTCATGACCACAAATCTGACGTAGAAATAATTATTTTATAATTATTTTGATGTTTATGATATGATTTTATGATGGTGTGAAAATTTCGTGAAGAAATTCTAAGCGTAAAGTGCTTAATTTAAAATTAGGGACTAAATCGAATAAGTTGCAAAACTTGCATTCTAGAAGTTTCTAGTATGAAATTGCTTTGGAATATTAATTAGGAGGTCTTAAATAGAATTTGACCAATTTTAAGTTCATGGACAAAATTTAGACATGGATGGAATTTTTGAAAGTTTAGTAAGGAGGGGCATTTTGGTCATTTGGATATTAAGATGAAATAATAAGGGAAAAATAACACAAAATTGGTCATCTTCTTCATTACCACGAAATTTCAAGGGTTCTCCATAGCTAGGGTTTGTTTCAAGCTTCCAAGCTCCATAATCAAGAAAGACGTGGAATCAACCTTGATCGAGGAAAAGAAAAGATTTTGGACTAAATTGCAAAATTGCTATATTTTGTACCGAGGTAAGTTCATGTGTAAATAATGTAACATAATTGCTATTTTGAGTGATTTAATGCTATTTATATGATATGATACTTGTTATTATGAATATTATGCTTTGTGAAATATTATGTATTGGTATGAAAAGTATGCGATTAAATTGATAAGTATGAGATGCAAGCAACGTATTGGTTCCGATATTCCGAGGAGAACGACGGGGAAATGTGTGACTGAGGAAAATCCCGTTTGAACCTTGGGAATAGATTAGGATACAAGTGACATGTCACTAGGATGGTTGGGCATCAAAACTCGCTGAGTTGAGTCCGAGTTCACTTATGGATGCGAATGTCCGAACTCGTTGAGTTGAGTCCGAGTTCGTGAGATGTAACTAGGCATTCGAGCTTGTTGAGTTGAGTCCGAGTTCACTTATGGATGCGAACGCCCGAGCTCGTTGAGTTGAGTCTGAGTTCGCTTATGGGCGGGTTACATGATTGATTGATTACATATGTGGCACTTATGTGCAAATGATCCGTGTATCCGAGTTATATTCCGATGTGTTCAACGGGTAAAATTCTAGCGGAATGGAAGAATACTCAAGATGAAAATGATATTTTGGTAAGTGTTGTGAAATGGACAATTTGGACAGGTATGTACTTAACCCTCGGGTTGAAACTTGATACAACAGAAATAAGGTGGTAAGATGATACACGATAGCTAGAAATGTGGTTTGTATCTTGGTGATATCATTCTATTGTTGTTGATATAATTGCTTTGTTATGTTACTTGTTATTTGCATGTGAACTTACTAAGCATTTATGCTTACTGCCTCCTTTTCATTCATTGAAGTTTTTAGCGAGCCAACTTGGATATCGGGAAGGTCGAAGAAACGCTCACACTATCCGTGGAAGAATTGGTATATTGGTTTGTATGTTTTGATGTATGGCATGTATAGCAATATACTTGTTTTGTGTAAATAATTTTGTGATATGGCTGTGGTTTGTTGAGAAAATGCTTGATAATGATTAGTCATTGGTATGGCTAGCCTAGATAATGTTGGATGCCTTGTGAGTTTAATATGTTATATAGTTCATGAGAATTCATAAAAAGATGAAACTTGCCATAAAACAGAACACTACAGCAACAACGACGTGAGTTTGAAAAATCACCAAAAATAGTAGAAAATGAATTAGGTGAAGAATTAACTATGAAATTGAAGCTTATTGTGTCTACTTTCAAATGGAAGAAGCAAAATAGGTAAAGGAGTTATATGTTATAAAATATTTGAGTTTTAGTGAAATAGGGCCAGAGCAATTTCTGGATCCCCTGTTCCAAATTTGAAAATTCACTATAAATTGTAAAAAAATAATTAGGAGGTTTAATTTATATGCTCAGAATCCTTATTGAATCTAATTTTAAGAGAAATAAATGGTATAGTTATATGAAGTTTGTACAGGGAGAAAAGTGGTTTGTAGTAAGTAGAGGTCAGTGCAGTCAAGTCCTGAAACAGGGGTAACTTTAACTAATAAACTGTACTAATTGACCCAACCAAAAATTTTAGAAAAAAATTAGTAGATAGATATGTGAGTCTAGACTCAGGGAAAATTTACAGATCTTGATTTCGAGTTTTGTAACTCGAGATATGATTTTTCTAGCAACCATGACGCAGAAAAACTGCTTATTCTGAAAATCAAAATAAATGATGTAAAGTCGTTTATATGATAAATTATGTTCGGTAACACCTCAAGCTCGACTCCGGCGAAGGTCTCGGGCGTGGGGGTGTCACACGAGGATTTTAAAAACGTAAAAATCATTAAAAACGGGGCTAGAACAGACTTACAATCGAGCTTGGAAGCTTGAAAAACCCTAGCCATGGTTTCTCCATGCTAGATTCAGCCTTGAGGAAGAAAATCGACAAAAATTAGGATTGTTTTGACATTTTAATTCATTTTAATTGCTAAATGACCAAAATGCCCCTAACTTAAAAATATTCTATTTCACCTATTTCATGTCCATTTTTTGTCCAACAAATTAACCAATGGTCTAATTACTATTTAAGGGCCTCCAATTTAAAATTTCATAACAATTGGACACCTCTAACATGTAGAACTCATTTTTTTGTACTTTTTACAATTTAGTCCTTTTGACTAAATTGAGTGCCCAAACGTCAAAATTTTTTAACACAATTTTTGTGAAATCACTTTGTGAAATCGTAGACAATAAAAATATAATAAAAATAAATTTTTTTCTCATCGAATTTGTGGTCCCGAAACCACTATTTCGACTAGGCCCAAAATCGGGTTGTTACAAAAAGGACCTTCTTGTAAAAGTTTTTAAATGAGTAGTAAAATTTTGATTTTATAGAAAATATGGGTTTTTATGAGCATGTGTTAGGTTCGGCTAGGCTTGAGTAGCAAAGAAAATGAGTACATTTCATTTTACGAGCCTAGGGACTAATTTGTAAATATGTGAAAGTTTAAGGAAAAATTGTAAATTTTCCAAAGCATGATATATGGGCTGATTTGAGCAATGTGATAATTAAATAAGTGAAATTTGCTGTTATAGATCAAGAGGAAAGTGGTCCGAACCTAAACTGAGGGAAGAACAAAGTTGAGGACTAAATCGTATAGTTAGTCGTATTTTGTTACTAAATTAAGTTTGTAGGTAAATAATGCAACATTTCTTCATTATGTATTTAATGCTTTATTATTGCATGGTATGTATAATTGTTCCATGAATTTTTGAACTATAATGACTCAATGAAGATGTAACGAGGTTTAAAGTTTCGAAATCCCGATTGAACCTTAGGGATTGATAGGATACAAATGTCATGACATTAGGGTTATGCGTGATCCCATGTAAGACCATGTCTAGGACATGGCATTGGCATCGATATGTGATCCCATGTAAGACCATGTCTGAGACATTGCATTGGCATCGTTATGAGATTTCGTGTAAGACCATGTTCGGGACATGGCTTTGATATAAGATCCCATATAAGACCATATATGGGATATTGCATCGGCATCGATTTGTGATCCCATGTAAGACCATATCTGGGATATGGCATTGGCATCCTACCTTGTGTACGAGATTTCCCGAGTATCCTTAGTATTCCAAGTGGTTCAACAGGTAATCCAAAGAGTATGCCAAAGAAAAGACAAGGTATGTTCATGTTGAAAGGGTACAAGTATGTACACGAAGCTCATAACTATTGGGTTTATGAATCAATGAGATCTCGGGGTAGTACAAAGCTCATAACTATTGGGGTGCGAAGCCTGCAGGTGTAGTACGAACTTGTAAATATTTCTAAGTATATGGATTGATTGTGATGCATGATATATACCCTAATTTATCTTGCACGCAAACCCTTGTGCTTAATAAACGTATGGTTTGTGTTGTTTTGTTAAAAGATTAACATTGTGTTCGCATGCTATGAATAAGTGGTGTGTTGGAGGTTAAGTTGAGAGTTAACAGGGAGTCATTTTGGTGGCTAATATAACACACCGAATTCGGGTTAGATCTCTCTAGTCGGGTTTTGAGTGTTATAAATAGAATACCGGGCTTGACCCAAGTAGAATCCATTTATAGATTTATTCACTTATGATACTTATAGTGTGGCATACCTAAATCCTGAGTGGATGGTGAACTATGGATGCATGACTCGTACACTTTGGTACAAGTAAAAGCCTGAGTTTAAATAGATAAGGAAGCAAGAGTTGGTGTGTTGGGTGTACAACTTCTTCAATACATAGTGCTATTCACAATAGTCAAATTCATGGCCTGAGATATGGGTAAAAGATATCCTCTCATTGGCATTACATGGTTGATGCAAAGTAAACATGGTTATGGGTCCTTCATCTTTGTGATGAATAACTTAATTACTATTCGATAGCAATTGACTTTTCATTAAGGCAGATGTAATGATTACCATGCCATAAAATAGGATCATACTAGGAGAACGAATATTATCCCAAAGAGATTAAGGATATTCTATTGGGGAAACACACTTATGATAATGTCATTGGACGAGCACTAAGTTGTTGCTTTCATAATGGTATGTTGTTAGGGAGAGCTCAGTTAGGATACTATAGTGGAATAACTTCGTGACTAAATGAGTTTTAAATTATTAGGCAAAAAGCTGGAATTTAATTATAAATCATTTTGATCCCTACTTACATATGTCCAATCCGTCCCTCGGCTAGCTCGTTGAAACTAGAAATGAATTGTGTGTTTGAATAGAAATGAATAGATTGAATAGGAAAAGAGAAAGTAGAAACATTCAGGAATGCATATGGTTTTTTCTTGAAATGGAAAAATGAAATCATTTGGAAATAAATATAGGTTTCCAAAATGGAAATAGAAATAGAAATGATTCATTTGCAATTCTATTTGGATTACTTAAAATGATCAGAAAAATGAATTTATGTTCTTGAGCTATTTTGAAGCCCAAAAATGAAAAATAAAAACCATTTGGTCACAGTGAGCATGTTGAGTTGTGAAATATTGAATATATTTTCTCGAAATTTTATCGAGGGTAAAATCGTCAAAATTTTACTAGGGGTAAAATAGGGATGACAAACTTATTTAATGTAGAATTTTAAAATTTATTTTAGGAAATAGAGAAACCGAATCAAGCTAGATCACATTACAAAGTATTGATCAAAAGGCGTAGGAACATTACAAAGTATTGATCAAAAGGCTTTGGAAGTACTCGTAATTTGACCAGATGCGAGAGAGGCCCAAAACCCCTCATGTAACATGAGCAGCGCAACAACCCTAGTAGGAATACTAGGGTGTGCCGTCCATCCCACTCCTACTCTAATGATCTGAGTATCAAGGCCCAATTTTAAAGTTTATCAAAGTCGCAGATTTGACTTAGAACTCTAGACGTTCGGAAAGAAACATGGATTTTTTGACACAACCTGAAATGCAATCTAATCCAGGTTAGATAAAACCATTAAAATAAATAACTAAGATAATTAAAATAGAATTATAAATCTACGATTAGAACAATAACGAAGAAAATAAAAAGCTAGATGGAATGATAGAACATGGTATCTAAAAGTCCTAAGAAGACTTAGAAATACGAAGAATTCACAACCCCCTTCAAGAAGCTCTAATTTCCTCTGCAAGAAAAAAATCTTGGCAAGAAAAAGTTTGAAGATGTTCTCCACAATCTGAAAAGATTGTGAAAATTCTTCTGAAAGAAACTCAAGAGAAATTCTTTAACAAAAAACTAAAAGAGAATTTATAAACTCAAAAAAGAATTTGAATAATAATGAATTGAATAAATTGCGTAGTATGCAAAGGCCTATATATAGGCTAGCTAAATAAATCTAAATAAAACTCTTAAGTATACTAGAACTCTAATTTAATCTAAACAAGAAGTAATTTTGAACTAAATTTTCTTATTAACATAAAACTCCTAAATAACTTGAAATACTTAATAATTATAAAAAATTTGGAATATAGCAATAATAATAAAATAAAAAAGAGCTAATAATACAATATTTGGCTCATATATAATAAAAGTTAAGCCTAAAACTCAAACCCAATATGATTTAAACTCGATTTAAAAGCCCGAAACTCATAATTCCCGTCATAATCCTATTCAAAAATTCTGCCCGCGCAATCTTCACTAAAACAGTCATAACTTGAGCTCTTGAACTCAAAATCAAATGATTCAAAATACATTTCAAAGCTAAAAGATATATCTTCAAACACTGAGATATCTTAACCCAATAATGCCAAGATCTCATCTAAAAAGTCATCCCAAGTCTACTAATTTCTCAAGCTTGAAAATTGGCAGCTTCGGTGAATGGAATTTAATAAATTTCACCCCTCTATACATGTATCATTCCTCTTTTCCTCAAAAAGATTCGTTCTTGAATCTTATATTTGGTCAAAACCCTGATTTGGTTTGCTTAGCCTTTGACATTGTTGTTGGGCTTTGAGGTAGTGTGAGCCCATCACATTCATGGGTTTTAAATTGAGCCTTGAGACTCGCATCATTCCCCCTTCCTCAAGAAGATTCGTCCCCGAATATTTAGCTACACAAAATGAAAAAGGATTAGAATAAATAGTAATAAAATGAAACAAATACTTACCTAAGCCTTCTTGTGCACCAAAAATTTTTCCAGGATCAAAGATATGATTTTGATCTCCCAAATAAGTATGGTTAAGTATCTCTCCTTCAAAAATAAACTATCAACACTAAACAAAGAAATATTACGGGCATAAGAGTTCAAGTAAAAAATAACCTGTAACTTTTTTTGAATATGCACAATCATCCATAAGAATTTCCAACAATAAGTCAAGAATTTTTCATAGTTATAAAAAAATTAATATTATTATGTAAAAGTTCATCATTAAAGTTCAAGATAGAAAAATTTGTTGCAAGAGGAAATATATAAAATTCTTTAAAAATCCTATTTGATGCAACATAATTAGTATTTGTAGCCTTTACAAAGGTAGATAAACCCATAAAATCAATTTAACTTTGAGACCAAGGTTTAATGAAATTTGACCAACGAGAAAACATGTTGTGAGGAAATATTTGACAAACAAAATCAATAGCATACTTATCAAAAACATTCAACATATGCCTTCTTAAATTAATTTCTATTGTTTTCTTACATTCTTTACCTTGTAACATTTGTGGGGAATTTTCAATATTCAACTTACCTTTTTTTCCCACAAGTAAAATTGTCTATCGTTGGTAGAGTAATATAATTAAAAGTCCATCAATGGATCCTTAAAGTCCTATAAGGAAGAAACACCACTAAACAAATTTGAGTTAGGGTTAGTTAAAACAGAATTATTCTTCACTTTTGTATGGGTATGTTCTTGCTTTTTATTTACTTTTTCCACTTGAGAACTCTCCAATTTAACTCATATGGATTTTCACTCACCAAATTTGGACCATCAAGTAGACTTTTATCACTTAAGGTCTCTTTTCTTCCTATCTTTTCACATGATTCTTCCTCACTTCCCATATCCCCCTTACAAGTATTATGAATATTCAATTAAGTACAATATATCTTAGTAGGAGAACATGATGTTTCTATTTCATCTATCTTTATAAATTCAAGGAAAAAATTCACATTGTAACGCCCCCAACCTTTTATCTCTACTTCTAAAATTATTCGACACAAATATTTGTGCTCCTATTTCTCGTTAGTTTGGCGTTCCGCATTATTCTGGTAAGTAGGGTTTTACTATCTGTAGTATAACCTTTCAACTTGATTGGTAGGGTTCAATCATGATGTTGGCATTTTGGTATTTAAGTTAGAAACTAATTTCTGCATATCTGTGGTATAGGAGAAAGTGGGTTCGGTGAAGCTTCATTCTAATAGCCTAAATCACACTGGGATCTGTTGTGTCATCGGCAAGTCTTGTGCATCAATTTAGATTTTGTGCCAATTTCATAATCGACTGTTAATTTGATGTTTGAACGAGGTGTTATAGGTTTTGAAGGCTTCAAGAGGGGTTTCGTAGCATAATCGTACCAGGTGTGTACCTAAAATGCAGAACAACGAGATTCGGCAAAAGTCAAAAAATTGTTCTATCGATGCCACACTGGCGTGTGGTCACCCGTGTGGTAGGCCGTGTGTGATGACACGGCCATGTGTTCGACGAAGGCCCGGCAGTGTGCAAGACACGGCTGTATGGTGGCTGGAGTGTGGCCATGTAAACCTGTGACAGCCCTAATTTGACCCTAGTCGAAAAGTGGTTTTGAGACCACAAAATCGAGTCACAAAAATAATTAAATGCTACATTCTCTATTTATTATTTGTGAAATTTCATGTGTGAAAATATCGTGTTTTGATTTTGTTATTTGGATGTGGCATTAGTTAAAAAGTACTTGTTTGAGAAACCTTAAAATGTGATAGGTAAATGAGTGCTGGCCAAATATTATATGGTTTATTAATATGGGGGACTTGCATGTCAAATTGACCATTTTGAAGTTAATGGCCAGCCAACACATGCATGAAATCATTTTGTTTTCATATTTTACTTTAGTTGGTGAGATTATATGTTAAAATAAATAAGCATTGTAAAATATAATGATTTTATATTGAGAAAATAGGAAATTAATAAAAGTAAATAGGTGATAAAAACAAAGTTTTCATCCATTCTTTCTTTCATTTTGCCGAAATCTAAAGAACAAAGTAAAACAAAAGGCTCTTTGATATTTGGCCTTGGTGAATCTAATTGGAGGTATGTATGTTTGATTTTATTTCTTGATAATTTATGTGAAATTGAGTTAATTGCTAAGCTCCTTTCATAGCCATGACTCAATTTTTGTTATTGGTTTGAAGTGATGCATTCGACCATGGGTTGTTTGGGTGTCTTTGATGGTGTTTGATGTTTTTGGTATTAAATGTGATAATAGATGAGTTGAGCTTGATGAATAAGGATAGTTGTGGCTAGATAGATGGATGGTAATTGATTATTAGAGTATAATGCAAGAATTGTACATGGTAGTTTAAAATAAGGCTTGAATGTGAAATATAATTGCCAAATGATCAAGTGGTTAATGAATTGAATAAGTGTTTAAAATGTTATTCGGGTATTGGTGTTAACTTGTAAAAATTCTTGTTAATTGTTGGAAGTATGTGCATATTTGTTGAATTAGCTTATTCCATGGTCGAATGTGATATTTGGTCAAGGAATGGTTTAATTGAATGAATAAATAAAAGATGAGAGCATTCGGTCATGGTGTTATGTGCTAGCATGATATGTAAGTGTGATTTAGGTGAAAAAAATGATAATCTTTGTTTGAATAAATGCCGAATGACATTTTGGTGAATGAAATGAGTGATTGTTTGCAAAGTGAGATTATTGAAAGTTTGAATTAGATGAATTATAGTAATCGACTAATGTGTTTATGTGGATATAGATGCTAAATGTGGACTTAAGAAATTAATTAGGGAATTTGTCGTTTATTTAGGTAATAGAAAGTATGAAATGGTCTTATGCGATACGTGTATATAAGTAGATGGAAATGAAGTGTCGTATATTTTTGTGTATGGGATTAATTGCACTTTGATTATAATTTGCATGATTATTACTATGTTCAATATGTGTGAAAGCCGAATATACTCATGATACAATGTTTGACTAGTTGATTAACAATAAGTTAAATTTGTTTAATTTAGCTCAAGAACTCAAGGAAAGAAATTCTGATCGTGGAAAAGGGTAATTGGTCGAATAATCGGAATAATTCAGAATTTAAGTTAAATTTGTTTAAGTAAATTGGCATATCTTGTATTTTGAGCAATTAATGCTATTTGTATGATTAATCCTATTCGAATATGAAAATTTAGATGAAAGGTGCATAAATAGAAATATTTTATGGTTAATTAGTATGCATGAGATTAAGGTAAAAGTCTTATGTGTGCTAATGTGTTCAAAACCGAATGGCTAGATTGTGTATCAAAGATGAGATTAAGGTATATGCTAAGACCGAATGGTAATGTGAAATGTACTTGTTGATTTCCTATGTGCAATGTTCGAATGATGCAATAAGTTTTATGATATGCTTGAATCATGTGTGAATTAGAAGTATATGCTCTAAGATATGTGATAAATTTAATGTATGAGCTATTGAGCTTGATATTCGGGCTTTGATCCTAGCAGGCATTATGCCTATGAAATGATATTCGGGCTTTGAGCTTAGCAGGCATTATGCCGGTAAAATGATATCGAGCCTTGAGCCTAGCAGGCGTAATACCAGTGAAACAATTTCGGACTTAAAAAGTCTAGCAGGCCATGAGCCGGTGATGAAATTCAAGTTTTTATACCTAGCAGGCCAAGTGCTGGTGAATTCATAAGTGTATAAGACCGTGAGTTTTGTGTTAAAGTGCCAGGTGAATTCGTACAATACTTTAAATGATCCAGGTACGTTTGAATTATTTTGTTTATGAGGATGATGTGAATCGGATTATGAATTTGAAATGAAAGGTACATGAGAAATGGTTGTATATATATGTATTCGGCTACTTTGTACTTTGGTATGAGAATAAATGTTATATATGTGTATGAGCTTATAAACTTAAGTTCGATTGAATTAAATTGAGCACAGCAAGGTAAGTTTTAGTTGTTGTGAGTTTGGGACCTCAAATGAAAATAAAGTAATATGCTAAATTATGAATGAAGTGGCCTGTGTATTCGGCCAAATGAGGGTATTTTTGCAAATGATCAATATGTGGTTTTAAATGTCAGACTTTATAAATGATGTTACTTATATAGTGAAGTTTTAAATGGTGAACTAATAAAAAGAGTTAAAAGCCTATGTGAATTATGTGCAATTAATAGTTTAGTTGTATATACATTACTTAAGACTTACTAAGCTAATTAGCTTACTTTGAGTGTCTTTGCTATTATGTTTTATAGATTTCGTTTGAAGCTATGGGCTTGGGGCTTCAAGCTCAAAGTCATCCACGCTTTCGACACTATTTTTGGTACTTTTGTTAGTCTATATTTTGAAGATGGCATGTATAGGCTTAACTCCCTTTTGAGTTGAATGATATTTTGAAATTGTATATATGTATAGCCATGCGAAAATGGCTTGCCTAATTGCTAAGTATGAATGTGTGGTTGATGAAGTTAAGTGGTTGTCCAATTGGTAAACTTTCACTATGGTTAACTTGATTTTTGTTACAATTAATAACCATTGAATTCACTAGTATAGGATGACCTTATATACGGCTATAGCTTAAATAAATTACCAAATGAATAGTATTAATTCTTGCATGAGATACAATCGGCTTTTAGCATATTTGATCAATCAAATTTTAAATTTATAACTTATTAAGTTGACAGGTATACTTGATGCTAAGTGTTAAGCTATGAGCTGTAGCATGTACATGTTTATGTTCGATCAATTGTTGATGACTCATGATTGCACTTGTGATTTCGGTCATGGCCTAAATGCTTTAAATCTCCTTGACATCCATCTTTATTTAGTGAATAAAGTTCCTACATTATATGTTTGCTCTTGAATATCTGGAAGTTATGGTTGTGAGTAATACCTTGTAACCCTGTACCGGAGACAGTTACGGGGTAGAATTAGAGCTATGGTTTAGTCGATTCTAGGACTAACGTAGCGTGTGTGAGTCTAACTATACATGCTATGTTGTGTTAATATGATAGTGTGGTGACTTCTGACAACTGAAATGTGTTTTTTGTATAGAAAATGGATCCCGATCCCGATCGAGCCGTAGCCGATGATGTTGAGAGCGTAGCGCCTGCTCCCGCTCAAGGGACAGCACCGAATGACTCTCAGCCAAATGCGAGTAACCATAATAAGGAGGCGAGACAAGCCTTCTATGCTATGATGAGTGATTGGTTCACTCAATTTATTCGAACTAATCCAGCTATTCCACAACCCTCGCCCCAGAATACTCTACTTCCGACACCTGTAGTGCCTCCTGTGACCGATCCGTTGAGATCGATCAATCAAAACCCCTTCCCAAACTGTACAAGCTTCTTCCAAAGCATACGGCTTTCTAGATGTAGATTATGATACCTATACAGATGGATTCGTATAATTCTTATCGTATAATTCTTATATATATTGTACAATGAAGTACCACATGAGTGGATATATAGGAATCCAAATCTATCGAACCACTCATGTTATGATCTTCTACATCCTAGGTCTTCCCGTTCCGTCATCTGGCTTATGTTCTTTATGTAGCATTCAAATCAAATGACTCTATGAAATTACGTCAATACTTCTACATATTATGGTTCAATTTCCAAATTAAGCATGCTTATTCATGAATTGCATCATTTTAACTTATAACATTACCAATAATAGCTACATTAAATGGCCTTATACAACAAATACCTTCAAATAACATAAGCCAATATTTTAGGCCGACTCATAATAACATATAAACAATTAACCAAGTCCTTATACATGCCATAGACTTATAAATACTTGAAAACCTTTTTATATCAACCAATAGCTTGATAGTGTGATTGAGTCTCCGGCGACCTCCAACTCAATCTAGCATCTGTCACATTATGGGAAAAAGGATAGGAAGGGCGTAAGCATTATAGCTTAGTAAGTAAGTATGCAAATAATAAGAAATTCATTAACATGCTATTATAAATCTTCACAATACGTCCTCCAAATAATATAATCATTACTACACATAGATCCACTATTTACTCAAGTTCAAAACAAGTTGTCTATTCGAGTTACAGTTACTAAATTATTTATATCTGGAGCTACGGAACTCCAAATTAAGATCTTCTAATTTTCCCTGAAACGAGACTCACATATCTTCTTACCATAAATTTTCAGAAATTTTGGTTTAGCCAATAAGTACAGTTTATTCATTAAAGTCTCCCTTGTTTCACTATTCGGCAGTTCTAACCCCTCTTCACTAAAAATTAATTATCTTATTGTACAGAACTCAAATGACATTCCTGTTTATTTCTCTTGATAGTAGACTCATTAAAAAATTTAAGCATATAAATTATATCCCGTGATTATTTTTGTACAATTTTTATTTATTTTCCCAAGTCAAAATAGGGGATTCCAAAATCATTTTGACTCTATCTCCCAAAAATCAAATATCTCAGAATATGAAATTCTTTTGCTTACACCATTTCTTTTTTATGAAAATAGACTCAAGAAGCTTTAATTTCATATCTCATTCAACCTTTAATTCAATTTCCACCATTTTTGGTGATTTTTCAAAATCACACAACTGCTGCTGTCCAAAACTATTTTATTACATATTTCACTCTTACATAATTTCACTTACTCCATTTCATTTTACCAAAAGTTCGATCAACTATCGAGCGCATTGCTCATAAATTTTCACACACATATACCTGCACTTATTCATCACATTGTCATATTCAATTACACTAGTGATTACATGATCACATGTATTTTCACTTAGTCAATTTCCCGTTGAACTCATCGGAATAATAACAGATACATGGTGGCCTGCACATAGTACCACCCTTATAGTCGAAGCTATCTGGTGCACATAGTAACCTGCACTTGGTACTACATCTGTGACCAAAACCATCGCTTACACATAATGGCCTACACTTAGTACCACACATGTGATCGAAGCTATCGGTATGCATATTAGCCTGCACTTAGTACTACACACGCGACCTAACCATTTGGTACACATAGTAGCCTGCACTTAGTTCTCACAGTAGATTATTTGCATCTTTTCTATTCCGAAGGTTCAACTAGGAAATTCCTTACTTTTTAACATTTTTACCAATTCATCCATACTCAATTTAAATTCATAATTTGCCTCAAGTGATCATTCAATATGCAACCACATCTCAAATAATAACAAAATATTATAACATAAATAAAAATGATATATTATTTACATACAAACTTACCTCGACCCGAAAATGACAAACGGACGTATTCGACATTTTCTTTCATTTTTTCCCGCTCTAAGTTCGAATCTCATTTTTCTCAATCTATAACAACACAATTAACTCATTTATTCAATAAACAACTCAAATTAACCCAAATTCACATTTTGGCAAAAATTACATTTTTGCCCTTAAACTTTGTCATATTACACTTTTGCCCCTTGGCTCGTAAAATGATTTTTATTCAATTTTCGTGTACTTTAGACCTAGCCGAACCACTTTCATAACTATAGCAGTCCACATTTCCCACTTAACCACACATTTACACACATTTTTAAAACTTTTACAAACTAGTCCTTTTTAACAATTTCATCAAAAATCACTAAGTAAAAGTCATTTATTACACTTCAAACATTCATATTCTACCATTAGACGTCAAAACACAAATATTTCACATATGGGTAAATTTTAAAATCTCAACCCTAGCACAAAATAATGGTAGAAATAGAGAGTTCATGTTACAAGGATTTCAAAAACGTAAAGAACATTAAAAACGGGGCAAAGACTATAACACCCCAAACTCGGCCCAAACATTATGGCCAAATCTGACGTGTCACATTGAACTGTTTTTTTTAAAACTGCGTTTTCATTAGAAACCCTTCTAAAATTTCTTATTATTTATCACTTGCGTAAAACCCTTCAAGATTAATCAAAACTTTAAGATGTTATTTGAAAACCTCAGTTTTTATATCCAATGTTAAATCCTGGATTTTAGTTATCGCAGAAGATTTATCTTCAAAAATGTTTCATGTAACACCCTAATCTTTAGGGGTTGTTAAGTTATATACTTAAATTATTTTTCATGTTTGGATCTGTCGAATTGATGGTTGACTATGTTTAGTGGGCCTTTGGAAGGCTTGGGGTTGGGTTCAACCTTTGGCAAAATTTTAATTTTAGGTCTTAAGTGAATTAGGACCCTGGTAGGTGGGGCTTTTAAATAAAAGGTGGGGTTTTTATCATAAAAAGCCCTGTGGTAGAATGGCATGAGGCGCCACCTGTGGGCTTTGGTGTGGTGTGATCTAGCAGGGGTGGAGCTTGGGTTCAAACTCCCTTGATAGCAGAATACATTAATTTTTATGTTAGGGATCTGGTAGGAGTTGGAGTTGGATACAAATACTGAAGCTTAGAGAAGACTTAGTAAGACTTGAACTGGTCTTGGAATTCAATTTGAAATTGAATAAGAGATTGAAGTAAAACAAGGAGGAAATTTAAGGATGTGGGTGTGAGGATAGAGTTGGTCGTATGTGGGGTACTTGGGAGAGAGGGTTGGCTATTGACCTTTGGTGTGGTTTCGGCAAGTAGGGATTTGGGGTGAGAGCCGATTACTTTTTTGACGTGCTGGGTGTCTTTTCTTTTGTTGTGGTATTTTGACATTTGGTGTAGTGGTGTGCCGACTTCCTCTTTAGGTTTTCGGGATTCTCTTTTTGGGTATAGTTTGTGACCATTCGGGATTTAGAGTTTTGGTGGGTGTCGAATCCTTCTTTGGAAAGTTGCTTCTTTTTCTCTTTTTCTCTAATAGCCGAAATTTACATCTCTTTTTCTCCACTTCACCTCTTGTTCTACACTTTCCATATAGCTGAATCTTTTCTCTTCTCCTCCTCCTTCATTGGTCCATTACTTGAACTGACGCATACAACACC
The DNA here is from genome assembly GCA_020496765.1 of Gossypium stocksii. NCBI lineage: Eukaryota > Viridiplantae > Streptophyta > Magnoliopsida > Malvales > Malvaceae > Gossypium > Gossypium stocksii. The sequence continues at coordinate 66,906,844 of CM035628.1, forward strand.
TTTCTTGGCCTATTGAATCAAAAGCCGAATACTACTCCTTACCTTGGATCACTATTTTGGCTGACCCCTTTTTATCATTTACTTCTCAAGATCGAACCTCTCTATTCTCTTCTCCCTATTATTCTTCCAACCTCTCTTCTGATTCTTCTTATCTTTCTTAATGCAATTAGACGGTCTCTAGTGGTGAGTATTCTATGCTTGTCTCTTCTACGTTTCTTGGGGGTATGAAAAGCAGAAATCCTTTTTCCTATCTACTTTCGTTACTATCGGTTTGACCCCCTTAGTTGAGAATTGATTATAGCCTCTTCTCTTTTTGGTTTCTTATGTGTACTAGCACAATTAGGGACGACCTCGCAAGGAGTAGTTGGTGGCCAACAATATTGTTGCGACTTAGATCCGTAGTTTAGATCTCAGCAAGGTAAGGAAAGGGGTAACACTCTCTGGTTTGAGCCAATTACTATGAGATCCTTTTTGGTTTTGGATGGTACAACGTTTAGATTGGTAATAGTTTATTGAACATTTGTAGGTTGATCGCTCGCAGGGATTGGTCATCGCTACTCGTGAACAGGTGTGTAACTACACCCTCTATAGTGTGGGTCGGTAAAAGCCGAAATGTCGGGATGCTAGCATATAGAAGCCCATTAGCGTGTGAGTGCTAATGGGCCAATCTAAGGCCATTGAAATGGGTTTTTAGTCCATGGAAATCATGGGGTGCGAATCTACGCACTTAGGCTATGCTGGGCTCTTTTGGGCCGAAACGGGCCCAATGAGCCTATGGGCCCATAAGAGTAAAATATTTGGTAAGTGATTATTAAGAGGGTGAAATAGTCGAAATCTGGAACTTTAAGCTTAGAATTAGGCGTAATGGGCCACTCGGACGAGTGGGCCTGCACAGGCCCGATAGGGGCTTTAGGGCCCAAAGGTACTTTAGACCTAATTTATGAATCTGGACTACTAAGCGTGAGGTGGGATCTATTAGGAGGTTGTACTTAAGGTCAAGGCATTAAAATCTGACAGTAAAAATTGAAATATCGCTGAGGGGTAAAATTACTATTTTACCCCCTGCTTTAGAAATGACTATTATACCCCTAGAAAGTATGTCAATGACTATGCATGATTAATTATGTATCTGCTATTCTGTAAGCATGTTACATATATGTGTACTCTGTTCTGTATATCTGGATGGGGTTGGGAAAATGATTACGGAGGAAATTCTGTTATAGTGGCTACGCCACATATTCTGTTACAGTTGCCTTGCCACTCATTCTATTTCTGGTGGCTCTGCCTCAACATTTTGTTATTAGCAGCTTTCCTACACATTGGTGTGTAGGCTGGGTGGGTCGAGTTATTCTCCACATGGTGTGTTGGTTGGTACGGGTGGTGTGATGGCTGGCTGGGGTGAGTTTTGCATATTGTGGATGTAATCTGTAACTGTTATGGGCTTAGGCCCAATATGATTCTATTTGGGGCTTTGGCCCATTCTGTTCCGATGGGGAGTTGCACACTGAGTTTTCGTAAACTCACTCTTTTTATTCTTAACTTGTGCAGGTAACCCCTAGACTTGTGGATTTGGGGCCGTGAAGGACTCAAGGTGGCCATATGATTTTTACTTGTTTTCTGCACCAATTGGACTTCTACTAGTCCTATTTTATTCTCATTTTCTATCTTATTGGTTTAAGCTATGTAATAAGGCCATTACGGGGTTTTAACTTTTATTTGGGTTATTTATTTACTTTGAACGGTAGTGCATGTAACCGGTTAATTAATCAAACTGGGCGTCTAGGATTGATAACAAATGCTTTGAAAGACAAACTACGACCTATCTTATTCAAACCAACTCGGTAACTTAACTTTCATCACAATTTCAAAACTAAAGGAAAAAGGGTTTCTAACTTGATCTAAAGGAGGTTTCAAACTAAACAATCCGATGGTAATAGGAATGTAACTTTCTAAAAGAGTTTTACAGATTTTGAAGTTTAAGCCATTTGACCCTCCAGATCCAGGCGTAACATCTAGGCCGGGTCTAGGGTGTTACATTTAGTGGTATCAGAGCCAAGTTGCAACAACTTAGCTGTGGATGGGTTTGGAAAATGATTTTGGTTTTATATACACATTCAAAAAAGTTAGACCTTCTTCAAAGGATTTTCTAACGAACTTCTTTTAAAATTTTTGGCCGACATATCAAAAGGTTTTTCTCATGAGGTTTTAAAAAAATCTTTGGAATGTGGCACATCGAGTCTCCAACCCAAATCTGTAAGTGTTCTGAATTATTTTGATATATTCTATTATATATATATGAAATAACTGAAACAATACTTTAGTTAGCACTAAGACTCTATAATTAGGGCAAACTAAAACTTTAGGGGAAACTGAAACTATAAGAACTCAAAAACTTTAGATAGATATGGATCAGCGAGAACAAGCCCTAAAATCTTTGACTTCTGCATAAAACATCCATAATAAATATTGAAACTTTGACTAAGGCATAAAATTTCTTAAATCAGATAAAGCGATATGAGTACGAGAGCTACAAGTGGATGAAGCCGTGGTAGAGGCCGGAGAAATGCTTAAGCAGGATCTTCTGAATCAGGGCACATGCCTGCTACGGAGGTACCAGTGCTGCCAATAACTGAGACCAAGTCCCAGGATTGGGTAGGATGATGCCTTATCTTAGGCGATGCTCTGTGTTTTAGAGAGAGTTGCCGGGGCGAGTACTAGAACCTTGAACCGGGGGTCAATTTTTGAACGGCTTCGAACGAATAGAGCGGAGATTTTTAGGGGCATTTCTGGTATAGCTCCGAACGTGGCCGAATACTGGTTGGAGGCCACTGAGCGAATTATGGATGACTTGGACTGCTTAGTGGAGTAGAAGTTGAAAGGAGCAATATCTCTACTGCGGGATGAGGCCTACCAATGGTGGCTTACTGTGAAAGAGGGTATAGTAGTTGATCAGATAACGTGGGACTTCTTTAAGATAGCTTTTCAAGGAAAGTACGTTGGGGCAAGTTATTGGATGCCTGAAGGAAGGAATTTTTGAACCTAGTTCAGGGAAATAAGTCTATAGCGGAGTATGAGGCAGAATTCCTAAAGTTAAGCCGATACGCCCACGGTATTGTTGCTACTGAATACGAGCGCATTGTGTATTTTGAGGATGGGCTAAGAGATGAACTAAGTGTGCTGATCGCTCCACAGAGGGAGTGCAACTTTGCTGCCTTGGTTGAGAAAGCTAAAATAGCCGAGGATGTCAAGCGCTCAGAACAGCAGAACTGGGAAAAGGAGAAAAATAGGTTAAGGAGAGATGCAGGTCCGTTTAGGAGGCCTGTCAAGAGGACCAGGGTCACAGAACCAGTTTGAGCAGCGGCAACCGATGTGGTAAGGGCTCAGGTTTATGCTGAATGTGGGAGGTCACATCCGGGTGAGTGTAGGAGGAGCAAGGGTGCATGTATGTGGGGCTATGGATCATAAGGTGAAAGATTGCCCTCAGAGGCCGGTTCAGGTGCAACTGGTAGAAGGGAGAGTCGCTCAGCTTGTGAGAGGTGGACTACCATTTAGGGGCCGTGGACAGGGCCGCAGTGGTAATGGTAATGGACGGGGTCGTCGAGCACCGGGCAGAGGTGCTGGAAATGCTGAGGCTCGACAGCTAGCATTGGTCTACGCTACTCGTCGACATGAGGAGTGTGATGCACCAGACGTCATTACCGGTATGTTTCTAATTCATAGCATGCCTTATGTTTCTTTTATTGATATTGGTTTCATGCATTCTTATATGGCTGTGATGAATCTACGAAGTTAGGTATGCAATCTGAGGACACTGTGACTGAGATATCTGTAATTAGTCCACTGGGTAACTCGGTTAGTGTAGACAAACTTTATAAAGATGTACCCTTAGAGAATCAGGGTAAAATATCTCCTGCAAATCTGCTAAAACTGCCGTTTGGAGAATTTGATCTCATCTTGGGGATGGACTGGCTTGTTAAGCATCAAGCGAACGTGGACTGTGCTGTAAAGTGAATTTTACTAAAGACTTCGGAGGGTAAGGAGGTAGCCGTAATAGGGGAACGAATGGATTATCTGACAAACGTTGTTTCGGCATTAAGGGCCGAAAAGTTGATTCGCAAGGGTTGCAAAGCGTTTCTGGCGTATGTGAGCAATTCTGAATCCAAAGGTCCTTCTGTGGGGGAAGTGAGAACTATTAAGGAATTCATAGATGTTTTTCTTGACGAGTTGCCTGGCTTGCCTCCGAATCGCGAAGTCGAATTTGGTATTGATCTGTTGTCGGGAATAGCTCCTATGTCCATCGCCCCCTAAGGATGGCACCGAAGAAGTTGGTTGAGTTAAAGGCACAAATTCAAGAACTTTTAGATCGAGGTTTTATCTGACCAAATGTATCTCCATGGGGAGCACCAGTACTCTTCGTCAAGAAGAGAGACGAAACGATGCGCATGTGCATGGATTATCGGTAGCTAAACAAACTGACTATCAAGAATAAATACCCCCTACCAAGGATTGACGATCTTTTTGACCAACTTAAGGGAGCCTCGGTGTTCTCTAAAATTGATCTCTGGCCTGGTTGTCATCAATTAAGGGTTAAGGAAGCAGACATTTATAAGATAGCATTCAGGACAAGGTATGGGCACTACGAGTTTTTGGTGATGCCATTTGGGCTGACGAATGCACCGGCGGCCTTTATGGATCTCATGAATCGGGTTTTTCAAATTTACTTAGATCAATTTGTGGTGGTTTTTTATAGATGATATTTTGATATACTCAAAGTCTGAGAAGGATCACGATGGACATCTTCATGTAGTTCTACAAATTCTGAGAGAGAAGCAACTCTACGCCAAATTCAGTAATTGTGAATTTTGGCTTCGAGAAGTAACATTCTTTGGTCATGTTGTTTCTGTCGAGGGAATTAGGGTGGATCCTCAGAAAATAGAAGCGGTATTGGAGTGGAAACCGCCAAAGACGGTGTCGAAGATACGGAGTTTTCTGGGTTTGGCAGGGTATTACAAAAGGTTTGTAGAAGGGTTTTTTGTCATTGCTATACCAATGATTAAGTTGTTGCAAAAAGGGGCACCATTTGTCTGGTCTGATAAGCAGGAGGAAAGTTTTGAGAAACTGAAGAAGGTGTTAACGGAGGCCCCTATTCTAATTTAGTTGGAGTCTAGAAAGGAGTATATTATGTACAGTGATGCATCACATGTTAGGTTAGGTTATTTGTTGATGCAGGAGGGGAAGGTAGTTGCGTATGCTTCACGACAGCTTAGGCCAGATGAGGTGAATTACCCCACTCATGATTTAGAGTTGGCAGCGGTTGTGTTTGCGTTAAAGATCTGGAGGCATTACCTCTATGGGGAAAAGTGTACTATTTACATAGACCATAAGAGCCTCAAACACCTCCTTACTCAGAAGGAGTTGAATCTTAGGCAGCGAAGGTGGATCGAGTTGCTTAAGGATTATGATTGCTCTATTGAGTATCACCCTGGAAAGGCTAAGTGGTAGCAGACGCTTTGAGCCGTAGGGTTGTATCTGATCTGAGAGTGTTGTTCGCTCGTCTTAGCTTTATGATGACGAAAGTCTGTTGGCGGAACTTCAAGTAAGGCCGACTTGGACCGAACAAATCAAGGGAAAGCAGTTGCTAGATGAATCTCTGGTTCCTCGTTTTTAGCAAGTGAATAATGGTGAGACTTTTGGTTTTGGTATGAATAGTGAAGGAGTTCTATGTTTCTGAGGGAGAATTTGTATTCCGAAGGACTCTGATCTGAGCAATTTATTCTGAAAGAAGCTCATGGCAGCCCTTATGCCATACATCCTGGAGGAAACAAACTTTATCGAGACTTACGAGAACTATATTGGTGGCTTGTACTTAAGCGTGAAGTAACCGAATTTGTGAATAAGTGTCTGACGTGCCAACAGGTGAAAGCTGAGCATCAATTACCTTCTGGGCTGCTACAACCTGTTAAAATTCCAATGTGGAAGTGAGAGAGGGTAACCATGGACTTTGTAAGTGGGTTACTATTAACGCCTTCTAAGAAAGATTTGGTCTGGGTAATAGTTGACAAGTTAACAAAATCCGCTCACTTCATACCAATCAGAATAGATTATTCTCTTCAGAAGCTTGCTAAGTTATATGTATCTGAGATAGTATGTCTTCACAGGGTGCCAGTATCGATTATCTCTAATAGAGACCCCAAATTTACGTCTCAGTTCTGGAAGAAGTTATGTGAGGCGTTGGGTACGCGTTTGGATTTTGGCACTGCTTTTCACCCCCAGACGAATGGTCAGTCAGAATGGGTAATTCAAGTCTTGGAGGATATGCTAAGGGGTTATTTTATCGATTTCCAAGGCAGTTAGGAAGATTACTTACCGTTAGCTGAGTTTGCTTATAACAATAGTTATCAGGCAAGTATTCAAATGGCACCGTATGAGGCGTTGTATGGTCGGAGGTACCGTACGCCTACCTGTTGGACTGAGTTAGGGGAGTGACAGATGTTAGGGCCAGAGTTAGTGGCTAACACAGAGGATAAAGTTAAGCTGATTAGATACCGGTTGAAGAAAGCATCTGACAGGTACAAGTTGTACGCAGATCTAAAGCGCAAGGAAATTGAGTTTGCTGTAGGGGATATGGTGTTCTTGAAGGTTTCACCTTGGAAGAAAATCTTGAGGTTCGGAAGACAGGGCAAGTTAAGTCCTTATTTTATCGGGCCTTACCGGGTTTTGAAGAGAGTGGGTTTGGTAGCTTATCAGCTTGAGTTACCTCTGGAATTAGACCGGATCCATGACGTCTTCCATGTTTCCATGTTAAGATGGTACCATTCTGATCCCTCTCATGTCGTGCCAGTTGAAGAAATTGAGGTTAAGTCTGATCTGACTTTTGATGAAGAGCCTGTGCAAATTCTGGACCGTGAAGTAAAAGTATTGAGGAGGAAGTCTGTCTCGTTGGTCAAGGTACTCTGGCATAATCACGGTACGGAAGAAGCTACGTAGGAGCCTGAGGACGCGATGCGACAACAATACCCTCAATTATTCTGATTAGGTAAATTCCGAGGACGAAATTTCTTTAAAGGAGTAGAGTTGTAATGCCCTAATCTTTAGGGATTGTTAAGTTCTACGCTTAAATCATTTTTCATGTTTGGATCTGTCGAATTGATGGTTGAGTATGTTTAATGGGCCTTCGGAAGGCTTGGGGTTAGGTTCAGCCTTTGGCAAAATTTTAATTTTAGGTCTTAAGTGAATCAGGACCCTGGTAGCTGGGGCATTTAAATAAAATGTGGGGTTTTTATCACAAAAAGCCCTGTGGTAGAATGGCATGAGGTGCCACCTATGGGCTTTGGTGTGGCGTGATCTAGCAGGGGTGGAGCTTGGGTTCGAACTCCCTTGATAGCAGAATACTTTAATTTTTGCTTCAGGGATCTGGTAGGTGTTGGAGTTGGATACAAAAACTGGAGCTAAAGGAGACTTAGTAAGACTAGAACTGGTCTTGGAATCCAATTTGAATTTGAATAAGAGGTTGGAGTAAAACAAGGAGGAAATTTAGGGATGTGGGTGTGAGGATAGAGTTGGTCGTATGTGGGGTACTTGGGAGAGAGGGTCGGCTATTGACCTTTGGTGTGGTTTCAGCAAGTAAGGATTTGGGGTAAGAGCCTATTGCTACTTTGACGGGCTGGGGGTCTTTTCTTTTGTTGGGGTGTTTTGGCATTTGTTGTAGTGGTGTGCCGACTTCCTCTTTAGGTTTTCGGGATTCTCTTGTTGGGCATAGTTTGTGACCATTCGGGATTTAGAGTTTTGGTGGGTGCCGAATCATTCTTTGGAAAGTTGCTTCTTTTTCTCTTTTTCTCTAGTAGCTGAAACTTACATCTTCTCTTCTCCACTTCTCCTCTTGTTCTTCACTGTCCATATAGCCGAATCTTTTCTCTTCTCCTCCTCCTTCACTGGTCCATTGCTTGAACTGACACATACAACACCTTTCTTGGCCTATTGAATCAAAAGCCGAATACTACTCCTTACCTTGGATCACTCCTTCGACCGACCCCTTTTTATCGTTTACTTCTCAAGATCGAACATCCCCATTCTCTTCTCCCTCTTATTCTTCCAACCTCTCTTCTCATTCTTCTCATCTTTCTTAACGCAATTAGACGGTCTCTAGTGGTGAGTATTCTATGCTTTTCCCTTCTATGTTTCTTGGGGGTATGGAAAGCCAAAACCTTTTTTCCTATCTACTTTCGTTACTATCGGTTTGACCCCCTTGGTTGAGTATTCATTATAGCCTCTTCTCTTTTTGGTTTCTTATATGTACTAGCGCAATTAGGGACGACCTCGCAAGGAGCAGTCTGTGGCCAATAGTATTGTTGCGACTTAGATCCGTAGTTTAGATCTCAACAAGGTAAGGAAAGGGGTAACACTCTCTGGTTTGAGCCGATTACTATGGGATCCTTTTTGGTTTTGGATGGTACAACAATTAGATTGGTAATAGTTTATTGAACCTTTGTAGGTTGATCGCTCGCAAGGATTGGTCATCGCTACTCGTAAACAGTTGTGTAACTACACCATCTGTAGTGTAGGTCAGCAAAAGCCGAAATGTCAAGATACCGACATATAGAAGCCTATTAGCGTGTGAATGCTAATGGGCCAATCTGAGGTCATTGAAATGGGTTTTTAGTCCATGGAAATCATGGGGTGCGAATCTACGCACTTAAGCTATGTTGGGCTCGATTGGGCCGAAACGGGCCCATTGGACCTATGGGCCTGTAGGAATAAAATATCTGGTAAGTGATTATTAAGAGGATGAAACAGTAAAAATCTAGAACTTTAAGCTTAGGATTAGGCATAATAGGCCACTCAGACGAATGGGCCCTCACGGGCCCGATAGGGGCTTTAGGGCCCAAAGGTACTTTAGACCTAATTTATGAATCTGGACTGCTAAGTGTGAGGTGGGATCTGTTAGGAGGTTGTACTTAAGGTTAAGGCATTAAAATCTGATATTAAAAATTGAAATATCGCTGAGGGGTAACTTTAGAAATGACTATTATACCCCTGGAAAGTAGGTCAATGACTATGCATGATTAATTCTGTATCTGCTATTCTGTAAGTATGTTACATATATGTGGATTCTGTTCTATATATCTTCATGGGGTTGGGAAAATGATTACGGAGGAAGTTCTGTTATAGTGGCTACGCCACACATTCTGTTACAGTGGCCTTGCCACTCATTCTGTAACGCCCTAATTTTTGGGTTTCTCTTGGATTGTTGTTCATCTGATAAAATGTTTGAACGTTGGTATCTGGGTGTGTAATGCATGTTTGGGGACTGTTAGTGGGCCTTTGGAAGGCCCAGGTGTTAGTTAGAAACTCGGCAAAATTTTGTATTTTTGACTTAGGAGATAGGGGTCACTTGGAAGTAGGTGTGATAAGAAAATATGTGTGAAATGAGGCATAAGCTGGCCAGTGGTGGAGTGGCAATATGACGCCACTTAGGAGCTATAAAAGTGGCGCCTAAGTGAGCTTGGAGGTCCAAGGTTCAAGTCCCAGAGTGAGCATGTGTGGTGTTTAATTTTTGTGTTTGAACAGGTAAGAGTTTGAAGCAGAGTTGAACTCTGCTTGGGGTGAAATTTGAATCAGCCATACGAGTGAATCAAGGAGCAAAGTAAGGACTTTCGAATTTGAATGAAAGTGGCCGGCCAAGGGACTCTCTATGGTGCAAATTCGGCAAGCAATATAGGTAAGGCACAATAGGCATTAGGGTCTCTTTTGGTGCCGATTTCTTTAGGCTCTTTTTTGTGGTTCTTTTTCCGATTTTTACTTAGCAATTAGGTCTTCCAAATTCTTCTTTTTCCTTCTTTTCTGCTCTAGTTGCCGAACCATGTTATACCCCATTGCCGAACCCCTTTTGAACAAATACCCCTCCTCCTATTCTTCCCTTTAAACGTTTTCTCCTCTCCATTTGTTTCTTCAAGCCGAACCATCATTGCTAGACTCTCCCATTGACTGAATTGGTTCTACCCACACTTTTCTTCTTCTACTTCTTCTTTCCTTCATCAAAGTCTTCCCCAACTTGTTAGCCAAACCCTCTTGTGCTTAAGACCCTATTTCTCTCTTCTAAAACCGAAACCCTTCAACACTCTTCCTTTCTCGTTGTTGCAAGTGGAACTATTATGGTTGGGGGACTTAGATTGGTAAGTACTTTGTGACCTTGTTTCGTTAGTTTTCATGTGTTTAGGTTATGAGCCAAAACCCCTTCAGGGGAGGCTAACGTTTCTAGGCTAAAGGCCTTTCGGCTTTTCTTTTTGGTTTCATATGCGCTAGTGTGGACAAGGGACGTGCAGCAAGGGGCCTTGGAGATCAACTCAGTTGGATAGTTGGATCTAGCTTATTTTCGACAAAAAGGTAAAGGCTTTTAGGGACTTAAGCCATGTTGGCCGATTATGGTAAAAGGATTATGCCTTATTAATTATCGAGTTTTAGGCTAATACATTAGTGTTCAATTGTAGGATATTTGTACGTGGGTTCTTCAACACTTCGACAGCTAACAGGTGTGTATCACATCTCCACTTTAGACTAGAACAGCAAAGGCCGTAATAACTGAAAAGAGACCGAAAACTGACCGAAAGTGACCGAAAAATCGGTATTGGGAAGATCTGTGAGTAACCGTTTACTCTGTTATGGCTAAACATAGAATTGATGGAGATAGAATTGCAAAGGGTGCAATTCTGAACGTTTTGGTAAGTTGGGCTTTGATGGGCCAAATATAGGCCCAATGGGCTTCCAAGCCCAAATCGGCAAAATTGCCATTAAGGGCATCCTGGAGGTATGTTGTGAACAAAGCGGTTAAAATTGGATTTAACGGGCTTAAGACGTTAATGGGCTCAGTAAGGCCCATTTGTGGCTTTTGGGCTAAAAAGGGAAAAACTGGAAACCAAGTTTAAACAGACTACTGTGGACTAATAATTAATTGAACATGTATAAAATCTCTGAAATTAAGAAAAGGACTAAAATACCCTTGCGTATGGAAAATTACTAAAATACCCCTAGGTGTAAATAGACCATTATACTCTTAGGGCTAATTCTGTATGAAATGTATGTTTTTCTGTTTCTGTATATCATATCTCATAATATATGAATATATCTGATACATGAGATTTTGTATGTTGCATGCCATAGTATGGTTATATCTGTTGCATGGGGTATGGGCTTTTATGATGGAGGAAGCGTTCTGGTAGCCTCGCTGCAATCTGGTGGCCTCGCCACAATATATCTGGCAGCCTCGCTGCAATCTGGTGGCCTCGCCACATATTATATATCTGTTCTGGTGGCTTCACCATAATATCTGTATCTGGTGACCTCGTCACAATATCTGGCAGCCTCGCTGCAAATTTCTATGGTGTGTAGCGGTTGGGTGGGTTGAGTAGTCTCCCCACATGGTGTAAGGCTGGTACGGGGGTGTTATGGATGGATCTGGGTTGGGTTTTCTGTTTCCATATTATATCTGATCTGTATCTGTTATGGGCCTTTGGGCTTAACCTGATTTCTGAAATGGGCCAAGGCCCAATTAATCTAATTCTGAGGCTTGATCTGTTTTGGCCTATTGTTGAGATTATGTTGCACACTGAGTTATCAAACTCACCCCCTTTAATTTCATCTCTGCAGGTAACCCTCAACCATAGTGGGCTTGGGGCTATGAGAGATTCGGAGTGGCCACAGCCTCTGCAAGTTCGGTTTTTTTTCCGTTTTACTTTAAGTATCTTAATTTGCTATTATTTTTGGGTTTAATTGTAATAAGGCCGCTAATTAGGTTTCTTTATTTGTTTCTTTTCTTTAATGGTTTAAATCATATTTTATCGAAACTGCTAGTTATAGGCTGTGGGGGGGTTTTTTCAAAATCCTAAGAATGCTTTCAAAACTTAACGAGATCAACGATTGGATAATCTAAAGGCTTAACAAAATAATTTTTCACAAACTTGCTGTTTTAATAAAAATATCACCGAAGTCACAACAAGCAAAGGTCATAAACTTAGCTATAGGTTCATGTGACACGCCAGAACTGGTCATAACGTCCAGGCCAGGTTTGGGGTGTTACACATTCTATTTTTGGTGGCTTCGCCACAACATTCTGTTATTAGTAACTTTGCTGCACATTAGTGTGTGGGCTGGGTGGGTCAAGTTATTCCCCACATGGTGTGTTGGTTGGTATGGGTGGTGTGATGTCTGGCTGGGGTGGGTTTTACATATTGTGGATGTAATCTGTAGCTGTTATGGGCTTAGGCCCGATCTAATTCGAGTTACACACTGAGTTTTCACAAACTCACTCTTTTTATTCTTAACTTGTGCAGGTAACCCCTAGACTTAGTGGATTTGGAGCCGTGATGGACTCGAGGTGGCCATATGATTTTTACTTGTTTGCTGCACCAATTGGACTTCCGCTATTCCTTTTTTATTCTCGTTTTCTATCTTATTGGTTTAAGCTATGTCATAAGGCCATTACGGGGTTTTAACTTTTATTTGGGTTATTTATTTACTTTGAGCGGCATTGCATGTAACCGGTTAATTAATCAAACTGCACTTCTAAGATTGATAATAAATGCTTTGAAAGACAAACTACGACCTATCTTATTCAAACCAACTCGGTAACTTAACTTTCATCACAATTTCAAAACTAAAGGAAAAAGGGTTTCTAACTTGATCTAAAGGAGGTTTCAAACTAAACAATCCTGTGGTAATAGGATTGTAACTTTCTAAAAGATTTTTACAGATTTCGAAGTTTAAGCCATGTGACCCTCCAGATCCGAGCGTAACGTTCAGGCCGGGTCTGGGGTGTTACATTTCACGTTTTAGCTTGTTTAAAATCAAAATATTATTTACTTTTTTAGAAAAACCAATCTTAGTTATAATTTAGCAATTAACAGAGTATAATCCAAAAACCAAAATTAAATCTGGATAATGGCCTTATTACAACCTAAATAATAATAAATAGGGATAAAATAAATGTAACTACTAAAATATTAAATCACTTGCTATGTGGCCACCTCTGAGTCCTTCCTAACCGTCAAACCGCCTACAGAGGGTCACCCGAAAAAAATTAAAAGAGGGAGTAAGTTTTCGAGAACTCAGTGTGTACGACCCTCAACGGATAATAACACGTGCATCAAACATATTGGGCCTAAGCCCATTTCAATAGCGGTGGCATTTAGGCCTTAACCCATATTAGCCTCGATTAGGCCTGAGCCCAAATCAAATAGCACATGTCACATTTATTTGGGCCTAAGCCCATTTCATTATGAAATCAATAAATGCATGCATGAATACCCATACCAACCCTGCACTCCATCTCTTGTCCAGCCCTACACTCCTATAAGGACATATATATCGACCCACCCATCCCTACACTCCAATGGAGCACAGGTTGCGGCACTAACCAATATTCATTGGTGGGTCCATAGTTGTCTCGGGCGACCCGTGCAACCCTAACAGATCAACTCACTTCCTCCAACAATGTTCCCATCCCCAATGCAGCATAATATCACATGAACGCAAACATATCATAACATGGCATACAAAATCAGTTATGTAACTTAGCGGGGCATTTTAGTCATTTTGCCCTTCAGGGGCATTACAGTCATTTACTATTATTATGGCCTAAGTACATATCTTAGCCCATTAACAAGTCCACTACCATTCAATGCATTTTATGGCATTTTTAGCAATTACAAACACTATAGGGCCCAAAAGCCCGATACGTGGCCCAAAGGCCTCATACGGCCTATTAGGCCCAAATCTACCATAATCCACATGATTAGCCTGACTGGCTCATCAAATCTTACAAAACCATCATTTTTACTCAGGATAGGCCCACAGGCCCATCGGGCCCACTTGGCCCATTTCGGCCCAGTTGGCCAGGAAGTGGTCCAAGTCCATGAGATCCCTCATGAAGCCTCTATCATCATATCGATCTTTCCACACGAGTGTTCGCGCACTCGTGTGGTTACCGTAGCCAAACTTTCGGCATTTCAGCATTTTGGCTTTTCAGGATTTTAAATTTTACCGATCTGTGGTGTGTGCGGTGTGTGTACACACCTGATTCACGAAAACCCGCTATGAATCTCTAGCGCCGCACATACAATATTCAAGATTATCAATTAATCATTCACAATGGGATTTAGAACCACATATATATGCTATTGGGACCAAAATACATTTGGCCTAACTCAAAAGGATGAAGGTAACCATTACCAACCACGCAAAGGAGCTATGAATTGCATTTGATCTTCTAAACAAAAGTGTTCCTATACCTTTTCTGAAAATACGTCAAACCCAACACGAAAAAGAAGAGATTCACTGTTAGCACTCGAATGCTAACACATTCGGCTTTTACCTAAAACACTAAAAGAAAGAAAGAAAAGCACTTACCGAGACTTGGCCTTTGACCCCGCGGACTCGATGCCTAAAGGAGAGATTCGGCTAAGAATGAGCAAAAGCTCGGTTGAAGCAAAGAAAGAAGAGTTTAGAAGAGAAGAAAAGAACTTGCGTTCACGAGAAGGAGAAAAGATGAGAAGATGAGAGAACAATTGGCAATTGGCTGACCAAGGCTTCAGCCCACAAGGAAAAAGAGAAAAGAAAATATCACAACCACCACAGAGCAATAGCTATAATCGGCTTTTGAGAAGAACAGAGAAGAGATGACTAATATTTGGCTCAAGGTAAAAAACGCATTCGACCAAGGTGAATTGGTCAGGAGAGACGAAAAATTGTCCCAAATGGTAATGTAGAGAGCAAAAAACGAGCAAAAAGGGGAGGAAAAGAAAATAAAAGAAAACTTGCCTACCCACAAAACCAATCGGCTAACACCTACAAAAAAAACCCAAACTGCCGAAATGGAAAAAGGAAAACTCAGCACCTACCCTTCCAAAATGTCGAATATGCATAACCCTAATGCCTTTTTTTCGAAATTAGCTTCCCCACACTCCCCATTCGGCCATAACTCTTCCAATAGCCCAATCTCTTAATTATCTCATTGATTTCCTCCTTAATTTACTCCACAATTTACTCCCCATCACCCATTCAAATTTGAAGACCCCTTCAAACCTCCTCCATGTAGTATTCAAATCCAACTCAACCTCTGGCCCAGCAAGATGTAAAATAAATCACCCTTTTCGAGCAAGGAGGGATTCGAACCTTAGACCTCCTTGCCATGCATGTGACGCCACCTCTATGCCCCACATGTGGCGCCATTTGCCACTCCAACACAAGGCTCTTCGTGTTACAAAATCACCTCAAATAATTAAAGGGTATACCACCTGAGGTCAAGGTTCCACTAAGGTCAAAAATAAAAAAAAATTTTCCAATGGCCTAACTTGAACCCGAGACTTTCTAGCAACCCCCTAACACTCCAAAGTCCATTAACCACCACACCATCATGCAATTTATGAAATTTTCCTCGTCCAACTAAAATTCAATTTCTTCGATACTCAAAGCCCATTTCTCTTAAGCCCAAAATTTGGAGCGTTACAAAGATGGACTTACTATGAAGCTTGGCTGATTGAAAACCCTAGCCATGGCTTCCCCCATGCTAGATTCAACCATATAAAGAAGATGGACAAGAATTTGGCTTGTTTTGTCTTCTTAATTCATTTTAATTACTAAATGACCAAAATACCCTTAATGAAAAACTTTAGTATTTTATCTTACTATGCCCATTTTTGTCCATATTGAAATATAATGGTCTAATTACCATTTAAGGACCTCCCATTTAAAAACCCATTCCAATCAAGTACCTTTATGAACAAGAACACACATTTTTCATCTATTTCAATTTAGTCCTAATTATCAAATTAGACACCTAATCGATAAAATTTCTTAACGAAAATTTCACACGACATTTCAAACACACAATAAATTTTAAAACTCAATCGATATAAATATTTTGACCTCAGCTTTATGGTTTCTTAACCTCTATTCTGTTTAGGCCCTATATCGGGCTATTACATGGCTACACTCTATCTGTTATGTGCCGCATCGATACAACATGGTGTGTAGCCTGGGTGGGTGTTTTAAACCTCACATGGTATGTTGGGATGATCAGAGATGGTGTGTAGAGGATGGAGGTAGGATTTTGATTTCTAATTTTGTATCTGATTCTGTATCTAAAATGGGCTTAGGCTCAGATTTGTATCTGACTGATATTGATAACTGTATGTGTGCATGCTCATTACTGTTGGGTTACACACTGAGTTTATATAAACTCATCCCTTTAATCTGTTGTGTACAGGTAATCCATAAAATTAAGTGAATTGGTGCAGTGGAGGACTCGACGGTGACCACTCATTTTTATATTGTCTCATTTTGATTTATGGTTTATTTAAGTTTGGCTTTAATTTCGAGAGTTTGTAATTTCTGGGACTCTCTAGACTTTTATAACCGTTTGACTTTGGTTTTGGGTATTTGATCTAACTTGCTTATTATTTTGCAACAGCTTTACTTGAAACATGGTTTTCTAGAAATTGCGAACTATTTTCCTGAAACACAACATATTCCCCAAGCTTTAGCTAAAATATATGATTTAAAGTAAATCGACTGTTTGAATAAACATTTTTGAAATAGATAAAAGCAAATGAGATATAGTAAATTGAAAAGGGTTTTATCATTTTCAAATCCATTCCATGTGACACCACAAGATTCAGCCATAACGTCTAGGCCGGGTTTGAGGTGTTACATTTAGTGGTATCAGAACAAGGTTGCAAAACTCGATTGTGAATTTTAGTTTCTACAATATGTTTTAAAGAATTGGTTTTCAAATGGTTTAGAACATTATGATTAAGTATGTGGTACAACGAGTCTCCAGCACTGATTCTATAAGTGCTTCTGAAAAATTAGATAGTTTATTTTGAAAATACTATAGATACCATACTCTGAAAAATTATAGTTACTCTCTAAAATTGTAGTGAAACAAATAGAGACTGAAACTTTCGAGAACATTTTTGAATTTCTGATACTTTATGCATAAAATATATGTTTAATAAATACTGAAACTGATGCATAAAATTCTTCATGTAGTTAAATTTGAATTAGAAAATGAGTAGCTCGTGGTATACGCAAACGTGGTATTCGAAGTAGTGGTAGAGGCCGTAAGGGGGCTCGAGCTGAGTCATCGTCTCTGGGCAGTGCACCTAATCTAGATACGAGTGAGATGTCGATTTTGCCTGCTACTGATACTAGGTCTCAAAACCTTATGGCTAGGGATGACGCATTATCCTAGGCAATGTTGAGGATTTTGGAGAGGGTCGCTGGACCTCACACTGGATCTGGGGGCTATGGGTCGATAACTAAATGACTTCGGTCTAATGGAGATGAGTTATTAAGGGGTGTCACTAGAGTCGCCCCTAATGTGGCCGAGTATTAGTTGTTGGTCGCTGAAAGGATTATGAATGATCTGGACTGTACCACCGAGCAATAACTGAAGGGTGCAGCCTCCTTGCTTCGCAATAAGGCTTACTAGTGGTGGTTGACGGTTGATGAGGGTACCCAGTCTGATCAACTTAATTGGGATTTCTTCAAAATGACCTTGTAAAGTAAGTATGTGGAAACGAGCGATGCGGATACTCGTTGGCATGAGTTCATGAACCTCACACAAGGTGACCGATCTGTGGCTGAGTATGAGGCTAAATTTCCAAGGTTGAGCCGTTACACTCGAGGCATGGTGGCATCTAAGTATGAGAGGTGCGTCAGGTTTAAGGATGGCCTAAAAGATAATCTGAGAGTACTAATTGCTCCGCAAAAGGAGCGTGAGCTTTTTGTGTTGGTTGAAAATGTGAAGATCGCCGAAGATGTCAAATGCATAGAGCACCAAAATAGAGATTGGGAGAGAGGTAGGAATAAGAAGGATTTGAAGCCCTCTAGTTCAGTATAGAGGCCTAAGAAAAAGGGCAGATCTGACAGGTCAGTAAGAGTCGGAGCCCCTGTTACTCATACTGGGTTACAGTCATGCGGTGACTGTGGTAGGTACCATCTGGGCGAGTGTTGGGGTAGGATTAGGGCATGTCTAAGATGTGGGTCCTTAAAGCACCATATTCAGGAGTGTCCACTAAGGTTTGATCAGGTGCAAGCTTCGGGACCAGGTCCTGCGTAGCCTCCGAGAGTAGTTCAACAGCCACCTAAGGGTTATGGTCAGACTAGGGGTGGTAATGGTATGGGCCGAGGGCAGAGAGCACCAGGTAGAGGTATTGGTCAGAAAAAGGCGAGGCAGCCTGCTTTGCTTTATGTTGCACGACACCGAGAGGATAGAGATACTCCTGACACCATGATCGATACGTTCTTTATTTTTAATGTACCATACACTGCTTTGATAGATATAGGGTCTACCCACTCTCACATAGCTCGTTTAGTATCTAAAAACTGGGGAATTTCTATTGAGAGCACTTCGAGTGAGGTTATTGTACTGAATCTTTTGGGGCAATCTAGTCAGGTTAGTAAGTTATATAAAGATGTATCGTTATTGGTGCAAGGGATGATCTTTCTGGCTAATCTGATAGAGCTTCCATGTGGGGAGTTTGACTTGATTCTGGGCATGTACTGGTCGGTTGAGCATCGAGTTAGTTTGGACTGTACGATTAAGAGGGTCGTTCTGAGGACTAAGGATGAGGATGAGGTGGTTGTGATCAGCGAGCGTCGAGATTATCTATCTAATGTGATTTCCACTCTTGTGGCTAAGAAACTAGTTCGGAAAGGGTGTGTGGCGTACTTGGCCTATGTTAGTGTTTCTCTTTATGAGAACTCTACTATAGGAGATATTAGAACTATAAGGGACTTTCTGGACGTCTTTCCTGAGGAGTTACTAGGTTTACCTCCAAATCAAGAAGTGGAGTTTGGGATTAAGCTTCTTCTGGGTACAGCTCCTCTATCGAATGGCACCGAAGGAGCTTATAGAGTTTAAGGCTCAATTGCAAGAGCTACTAGATCGTGGTTTTATCCATCCTAGTGTGTCTCCTTGGGGAGCACCAGTTCTATTTGTTAAGAAGGATGGGACCATGAGGATGTATCCACTTCCAAGGATCGACAATTTATTTTATCAGTTCCGAGGCGCTTCTATGTTCTCTAAGATTGATCTTCGTTTTGGTATCATTAGTTAAGGGTTAAGGAAGCTGAGGTGCATAAGACTACATTTAGGACTCATTATGGACATTACGAGTTCCTAGTGATGCCTTTTCGTCTCAAAAATGCTCTGGCAGTTTATAGATCTGATAAACAGAGTGTTTAAGTTTGTTGTGGTTTTCATCAATGATATATTGGTAAACTCCAAGACTGAGGGTGATCATGACGAACATCTTGAGGTGGTACTTCAGACTTTGGGTGAAAAGTAGCTCTATGCTAAATTTAGCAAATGTGAGTTTTGGCCGCATGAAGTGACTTTTTTGGGGCACGTAGTTTCTGCTAAGGGGATTTGTGTTGATCGTAGAAAAATTGAGGCTATATTGGATTGGAAATAGCCTAAGAATGTGTTTAAAATATGTAGTTTTCTAGGTTTGGTAGGGTATTATCAGTGTTTTGTGGAAGGATGCAGTGCCCCTAACTAAGCTTCTACGTAAGGGTGTTCCGTTTATCTGGACTGATGTACAGCAATCAAGCTTCGAGAAGCTCAAGTTTGTTCTGACTAAGGCTCCTGTTCTGATACAGCTTGAATCTGGTAAATAATTTTTGGTATACGGTGATACATCGCACGTCGGTTTGGGATGTGTGATAATGCAAGATGGGAAAGTAGTGGCTTGTGCGTTCCGTTAGCTTAAGACACATGAAGCGAACTATCCGACGCATGATCTAGAACTGGCTATAGTAGTCTTTGCATTGAAAATCTGGAGGCATTATCTGTATGGTGAGAGGTGTATCATCTACACTGATCACAAGAGCCTCAAGTATCTCCTTAGTTGAAGCTTAAGTAGTGTCGCAGGATTGAGCTATTTAAAGATTATGATTGTTCGATCGAGTATCATTCTAGTCAGGCCAATGTGGTGGTCGATGCTCTAAGTTGAAGAGTGATGACTAAGCTGTAGGCGATGTTTGCTTGCCTTAGTCTGTTTGATGATGGGAGTCTGCTAGCTGACTTGCAAGTTAAGCTGAGTTGGGTTAGTCAGATTCGAGATAAATAGTTGATGGATGAGTTTCTGAGTTTACAGTTTTTTCAGGTTAAGAGTGGTAGCACTTGAGATTTTAGGTTGAATAATGATGGGGTATTATGTTTTCGTGGTCAGATTTGTGTACCGAATGATACGGATCTGAGACAATCAATTCTGAGTGAGGCACATAGTAACCCTTATGCTATGCACCCTAGTGGGTATAAGATGTATCGTGACTTTCGTGAGTTGTACTAGTGGTCGAGGTTGAAACGTAAGGTTACGAATTTTGTCATTTGATGTCTGACGTGCCAGTAAGTTAAGGCTGAGCACCAGTTGCATTTAGGTGTGTTACAGCCGATTCCCCTATGGAAATGAGAACGGGTGATGATGGATTTCGTTAGTGGGTTGCCCTTGACACCCACAAAGAAGGATTCTGTTTGGGTCATTGTGGATCGATTGACCAAGTCTGCTCACTTTATTTTGGTTTAGACAGACTATTCTCTGTAGAAGTTGGCAAAACTGTATATATCTGAGATAGTAAGATTGCATGGGGTTCCTATCTCGATTATTTCTGATAGAGATCCTCACTTTACTTCTCAATTCTGGAAGAAATTGCATGAGACTCTGGGTTCAAGATTGGACTTCAGTACTGCGTTCCATCCTCAGACCGATGGTTAATCTGAGAGGGTGATTTAGATACTGGAGGACATGCTCTGGAGTTGTGTGATTGATTTCTGAGGTAGTTGGGAGGATTATCTATTGCTAGCTAAGTTTACCTACAATAACAGCTTCTAAGCTAGTATTAAGATGGCACCTTATAAGGCTCTGTATGGTCGTAAGTGTCGTAACCTACTGTATTGGACTAAGTTGGGTGAACATCCTGAGTTGGTTTCAAAGACCGAGGATAAGGTTCGACTAATTTAGAATCATCTGAAGCCAGCTTCTGATAGGCAGAAGTCTTATGCTGATTTGAAGAAGAAGGATATTAGTGTTTTGTAGGGGACTTTGTTTTTCTTAAGTTTCTTCATGGAAGAAGATTTTGAGGTTTGGTCATAAGGGCAATCTGAGCCCTAGGTTTATTGGGTCATAACGAATTCTGAAACAAGTAGGACCAGTTGCTTATCAGTTGGAGCTACCTCCAGAGTTAGATCATATTCATGATGTGTTCCACATCTCGATGTTGAGGCGGTACTGATCTGATCCATCTCATGTTGTCTCGGTTAAGGAGATTGATGTTAAGCCAGACTTGATCTTTGAGGAAGAGCCGGTTCAAATTTTGGATCGCAATATTAAGATTCTTAGGAGGAAGTCCATACCATTGGTAGAGGTTCTGTTGCAGAATCATGGCACCGAGGAAGCCACGTGTGAACTAGAAGACTCGATGCGTCAATAATATCCTCATCTGTTCTGATTAGGTAAATTTCGAGGTTGAAATTTCTTTTAGGGGGTAGAGCTGTAATGCCCCAACCTTTTATCTCTACTTCTGAAATTATTCGACACAAATATTTTTCTACTTTAGTGGTTAAGTACTCTAGTTGTGTGTGAGAGGTCCCATGTTCAAGCCTGACCTTTGGCAAAATTTGTTAACTTTTGGAATCAAGCTTTTCCCTTGTTCAGTGGGCTTATATTTAATTGTATGTTATTTCATATCAGAATGAGCCTGCCGATTCAAGTGGTAAGTGAGTCTATGTGCTGGTGGTCCTGTGTTTGAATCACTGTAACACCCCAAACTCAGCCCAGATGTTATGACCGAACCTGGCGTGTCACATCAAAGCATCGTTCAAAAACTAAGCTTGTTGTTAAAAGTTCATTTCTATGTTTAAATCATTTTACTCGTATTTAGCAAATAATCTCGTCAAAAATGTTTACTTAAAGTCTGGCATTGATACATTACGTTATTTCAAATCGCGGAAGCTACTAAAGTTTGAAATATAAAAACGTGTGTTTTTAAGTGTTTTTGAAAATAGTTATTAATTTTGAAGATTCGTGTGGCAGTTTTAAATAAGGAGATCGAAAGCCTAATTAAAAATTTATATGCTTAAAGGCCTTATTACAGAATTAAAACCCAAAATATAAAATTCAAATTAAAAGTCTACAGCAAATCATCAACGGTCGTGTGGCCACCTCCGAGTCCCTCGCGGCTCCAAATCGCCTAAGGCTGGGGATTACCTGTACAGTTAGACAGAAGGGTGAGTTTACGAAAACTTAGTGTGTAATCCCTTATAATACAAATAGTCAGATATATAGTATGCAGAAATAGACTGGGCCTAAGCCCATCACAGAAATAATATCAGGCGGGCTTTAGCCTATTTCAGAATTAAGTGGGCCTAAGCCCAATACAGAAGCAATAACAGATGTAGAAATGCATATAGAAATCACAGCCTAAACCAACCATTACAGCGCCCGTATCTACCAACACACCGTGTGGGGATAAAATCAACCCACCCAACCAACATACCAAGCTTAGCACTGGTTGCGACACTAAGTCAACAGAATGGATCAAAGCCATAGACAGAATGGCTAAAAGCCATAGCATAGTAGCAATGTTGCCAAATAACAGAAAGGCTAAAAGCCATAACCAGAAAGGCTGTAAGGCTTGAACAGAACGGTTATCAGCCATACACTTCCTCCGTCAACATCAACCCAACCCCATGCAGGATGATATATCATAGTAACGTACGTGAATGTAGGATTTCGTGCTCAAAAACTATCATATACTATCATACATGCATCAGTCAACCTACCACTAGGGGTGTAACGGTCATTTCATCAGTTAGGGGTAAAACGGTAATTTTTCCCTCTAGGGTATTTTGGTTTTTTTAGCAATATTAGGGTCTCGGTACAGATAATGACCCTTCAAAAGGTCTACAGTCATCTCAAATGACTCAAATGACCGAAGTGGTCACAACAATGTAAATAGGCCTTAGGCCCTCTACTCGGCTCAAGTGCTCTAAAAGGTGATCTTGGCCTATATTCTGGTAGGTTGGCTGTGTAACACCCTAGACCCGGCCCAGACGTTATGGCCGAATCTGGTGATGTCACATTAAAAGAGATTATTCCAAAACGACTTTGTTTAGTTAAAAACTTAAGTTTAAGATTTAGAAACCCAAAATCTTTGACACTTGTTAAGTTATGATGAAAGCCCATGTTTTAAGAAAACGTCCATGTTTTAAAGTTATTTAGAAAACCACGTTTAACTTTAAACATTTCTTTTGAGGTTGATGATTCAGTAGATGTAATAGAAAATAAAACCCAAATGTAAGTCAAATCGGAGACAAAAGGCCTTATTACATCCCATTGAAAATAAAGCAACTAAAATAAAGTAATTCAAAACTATTTTAAAATTCCTAAATAGTTTGCAGTATGGCCATCTCCCAGTCCTCTCTCACGTCGAGCCATCTACTGAGGGTCACCTGAAGCATTAAATTAAAGGGTGTGAGTTTTGAAACTCAGTGTGTATGACCTTTGGCAATCATATCAATATGCAATTATCACATTGGGCCTAAGCCCTAACAATATCAGTGGTCTTGGGCCTTAGCCCACATTAACCTCATATCACATCAAAATTACATGAATGCAATGCTCCCATCCCAAATCCAACCCTGCACTACATTTCTGTTCCAACCCTACACTCCTATAAGGATATGAATATCAACCCACCCATCCCTACACTCCAAAGGTAGCACCAACAGTGGCACTACTCAAACGTTGCAGCAAGGCTGCTATTCATACAATGGGCTTAAAGCCACCGGTGGATCCACGGTCATCAAGCAACTATGCGATCCTCACATATCTTCCTCCGTATCATTAAGCCCACCCAAGTGCAACATACATTTCATGAATGCAACATATATATACATTATCAAATATTAAGCACCTAGGGGTATTTTAGTCATTTCACTACCCAGGGGTATTTTCGTAAATCTACCTTAGAAGGGCATTTTTACATTTTTGTATTTTCATATTTCTACCCTACAGGGGTATTTCCATAATTTCTACTCTACAGGGGCATTTTTGTACTTTCCTAATAGTACGGGTTTTAATTATGAACTTTGGCCCATCAACAAGTCCTCGCGGCTAAAGTGAATGGACACTATGCACCATGTAGGATTCAAGAGAAGAGTCACTCGGACTGCTTAAGTACCAAGCTGTTCCTAGATCCAATCTTAGACATGCATACATCCATTACCACACCCTAGCCTAGCGACTTGTCCACAGACATGTTTGATTATTTAATTAAGTTTTATGCAATTTGAGAATTCATCAGAGCTAGGCCTAAAGTGCATTAAACCCTAGCATGCATTTCTAAAATTTCCATAAGACCCACTAAGTCCAATCATGTCCATAAAGCTCATTAAACCCAATCATGCTTATGTAGCCTATTAGGCCCGATCATAATCAATTCATACAATCATCCAAAACAATTCATCATTCAATTTCACATTTCAACTTTTACGATTTGGGCCCACGAGCTCGGCAGGCCCATTTAGCCCCGTCTGGCCCGGTTGGCCAAATAGTGGGCCGAGACCATAAGATCACTCTCTTGTCCTCGGTAATCATATTGGCATCTCCACATGAATGTTCGCACGCTAGTGTGATTGCCGGTGCCAACCTTTCGGCTTTTCGGCTTTTCGACATTCCGGCTTTTCGAGATTTCAGGTTTTGCCGATTTGTCGTGTATGCAATGTATGTACACACCTGGTTAATGACGCACGCTACACTATCCTCACCCTCAACCTACAATCAACACCAACCTCGAATCAATTCCACACTTAACCACAACATTTACCAAAACTCGAAGCCTTACCGTAACCTTACTGTGTGCCACCAGTTCTAATAGCCCCTCCTTAGCTACTATTCCCGAATATCCTCTAGATCTGCATCAACACATATACTATCAACATCAAGTGACTCATATTCCACATGAGTCACCCCTATAAACCACACTTATATTTGGCCACCTACAAAACCGAAATTGAGAACGAGTATACTTACCACTTGCTAAAGATCCTTACCACGCTTGCAATCTTTGAACCCTACCCCTTGTTAATACAGGGTTAACGACAAGAAAAGGTTAGATAGCCATCCGGCTTTTACCAAAATGCACTAAAGGATGGTTAACTAAATACTTACCGAAACCCACACTACCAATACTTCCTAATTCACTTAAATAGTGAACTAAACGTAAAATTTTAAAATTTTCACACGCATCTAAATTATTTAAGCCGCCTCCTAACCAATCCCAAACTCAAGGCCCAATACTTCTAGGCCCACAATTTGGGGTGTTACAGGCTGCACTCTATCTGTTATGTGCCACATCGGTACAACATGGTGTGTTCAGATAGTTAGAGATGGTGTGTAGAGGATGGGGGTAGGATTGTGATTTCTGATTGAGTATTTGATTATGATATCTAATTCTCTATCTGAAATGTGCTTAGGCCCATATCTGTATCTGACTGGTATTGATAATCTGTAGTGTGCATGCTCATTTCTGTTGGGTTAGACACTGAGTTTATGTAAACTCACCCCTTTAATCTATTGTGTACAGGTAATCCACAGACTTAGGCGGATCAGTACAACGGAGGACTCGATGGTGACCACTCGTCTTTATACTGTCTCATTTCGATTTATGGTTTTATTTAAGTTTGGCTTTAAGTTTGAGAGCTTGTAATTTCTGGGACTCTTTGGACTTTTATAACCGTTTGACTTTGGTTTTGGGTTTTTGATCTAACTTGCTTATTATTTTGCAGTGGTTTTACTTGAAACATGGTTTTCTAAAAATTGCAAACTATTTTCCTAAAACACAACATATTCCCTAAGCTTGCGCTAAAAGATATGATTTAAAGCAAATCAACTATTTGAATAAACATTTTTGAAATAGATAAAAGCAAATGAGAGATAGTAAGCTGAAAAGGGTTTTATCATTTTCAAATCTATTCCATGTGACACCACCGGATTCGGCCATAACGTCTAGGTCGTGTTTGAGGTGTTACACTCATTATCATTTTTTTTAGTTCATAAAGTTCGCCATCTTCTTTGATCAATAAAAGTCTCGTGTTGGCACAATCATGACTATAGTGTCCATGCCCTTTACACGTAAAACATTCAATGTTACGAGCTCTTTGTTGTTTTGGTGAAAAATTAGTAGAAATGAGCTGCTTGAAAAATGTAGAAGAATGTTTTGTAGGAGCCTCACTTTTCCACTCAAAAGGTTTAGTCTCAACATGTTTTGGCAGCAACTTATTAATAGCATAAGAAGGTTTTGAATTCTTGAAAGGAGAATTAGAACTTGTACCTCGATAACAGTGTGATGCACCAAATGGACGAGATTGTTGTTGCTAAAATTGTTGCTCAAATTCAATTGCCTTGTGAATCATCTCCTCAAAATCAATATAGGTTTGAAGATTAAGATCATTTGCTATCGAAACGTTCAAGCCATCTACAAATTGCACCATGGTAGTTTCTTCATCCTCTCATATATTTACTCTTTGCATAAGCATCTCCATCTCCTTAAAGCACTCATCAACAAATCGATTACCTTAAATAAGGAGTTGAAGTCTCGTTGAGACCTCTCTATAGTAATGAGAAGGAATGTAACGCTTTCGCATTACTTGCTTCAACTCATCCCATGTTTCAATTACCCTTTCACGGCTTCTTTGACGATCAGTTCCAAGTTGAATCCACCAACTCAATAAATAATCTAAAATTTTAAAGGTTGCCAATTGGACTTTTTCCTCTTCCCAGCATTTATTGTAACGAAACATAAGTTCATTTTTTATTCCCACTCACAATATGCTTCGGGATCATACTTCCCTTGAAATGGTGGAATGTTGAACTTTAGTTTAGCTAAAAAATGTTGCCTACGGTCACTATTAACCAAAGCCTCATCATTTGCACTAGAGACACGTCGAGCATTATTTGCACAAAGACAAGACTAATTAATCTTATCTCCCACATTACGAATTTGACGCTCAATTTTTGTACTTAGAAGTTCTAATTTTTTATTGATCGTGTCTAGAATAGTGTCATGTTTCTGATCTTGAGCATTTTGAACCTCTTGATCCCTTCTCAACTTCCTAATAAAAGTATTGCGAATCATTATGAAAGCCTAAAAAGAACACAACACTCAAGAAAAGAAAGTTTAAGTAAAATTCACTGTTAAGCACTCAGATATAAAAATCAAATTCTCAATGAAATAAGAATTAATCTTATGAGTCTTTTAAAAAGTGTCAATATCAATCAATCAGAATATATTAGAATCAAACTAACAAAGCAAACCTAAGAGCATTATGAGGCCAAAATCGACTAGACATCAAATAATTTTGTTGCACGGAGGAAGGAATGTGCAATGTGCTTTAACTTACTAACAAAAGAACCAATAAAGTGTTAGAATGCATAAAGGAACAATAAAAAGCAAAAAAAAAAAAAAAAACAAAACAAATGAAAGCCTAAGTCTAAGAGTCAATGAGAATTGTTGGAACCCGAAAACTCAAAAAATTGCAAAGCAACTTAATAAACTTCGTTCGAGGTGTTCCCGATTTCTAAAAATCAAGAAATTTAAACTAGAGCCTCCTCAAATAATATAAATCTGATCTAGAAAGTTTTGGCACAATATTCAACCCACATAATATCTTCTTATTTTATTCTTTTTTTTCATATTTTCTTTTTTTTTGTACTTTTTCGATCACTTTTTTGTGGAAAATATTTTTTATACTCTAAAATAGTGCCAATAAATAGTATGTAAAATTTTAGATCATTTGAAAAATGTTTACCCACTGAAAAAAAATTTTTTGAAAACTGATAAGGTAAAAAATTTTGTTTTGAGGCTGTTTGCTAGAATCAATTTATAAAAATAAAAAGAACACCTAAAGCATCCAAATCTGATACCAAATGATAAAGAATAAGGCAGATGAATGCTAAAGCGGATCGTAAAGTTTGTTAAAGTTGTGGATTTGACTTAGGGCTCTAGACGTTTGGAAAGAAACTTGGATTTTGACACAACCTGAAACGAAATCGAACCCAAGTCAAATAAAAAAATTAAAATAAATAACTAGAATAAAATAATAAATCAAATATTAGAATAATAAGGAAGAAAATAAAGAAGATAAATGAAAAATATAGAACGTGGCGTGTAGAAGTCCTAAGAAACCTTGTAAACATGAAGAATCCACAACCCCTTTAAGCGGCTCTAATTTCCCCTCCACGAAAAAAAAACTTGGCAAGAAAAGTTTGAACGTGATTACCATAATCTGAAAAGATTGTTAAAACTCTTCTAAAAGAAACTCAAGAAAAGTTCTTTAAAAAAGAAAACTCAAAGAGAATTTATAAACTCAACAGAGAAGTTGAATAATAATGAATTGAATGAATTGTGTACAATGTAAAGGCCTATGTATAATCTAGCTAAATAAATCTAAATAAAACTCTTAAGTATACTAAAACTCTAATTTAGTCTAAACAAGAAGTAGTTTTAAACTAAACTTTCTTGTTAACATAAAACTCCTAAATAACTCAAAATATTTAATAATTATTAAAAATTTAGAATAAAATAATAAGAGCAGATAAATACAATATTGGGCTTATATATAATAAAAATTAAGCTTAAAACCCGAACCCAATACGATTTAAACTCAAATTAAAAGCCCAAAACTCATAATTCCTGTCATAATCCCGTTTAAAAATTTTGCTCGCACAGTCTTTAGTAAAACAGTCATAACCTGAGCTCTCGAACTCAAAATTGAGTGATTCAAAATAAATTTCGAAGCTAAGAGATATATCTTCAGACGCCATGCAGAATCTCAACCCAAAAATGTAGGGATCCCATCCAAAAAGTCATTGCAAGTCTACTGGTTTCTCAAGCTTGAAAATTGGAAGCTTCGGTGAATGGTATTTAATAAATTTCACCCCATTCATGCATGTATCATTCCCCTTTGCCTCGAAAAGATTCACCCTCGAATCTTGTATTTGATCGAACCCTGATTTGACTTGCTTAACTTTTGACTTCATTGTTGGGCCTTGAGGTAGTGTGAGCCCATCACATTCATGGGTCTAAAATTGGGCCTTGAGACTCACATCATCTAAGTAGGAAGTTGTTTTTCTATTTGAAATAAACCACTACAACTCAACAAGGGGTCTATCGCTTCTTCTTATAGATAGATGGAACCAATAGGACATTATACACAATATTGAGATATTGTTACTCTACCAAAAACTAGAGATAATTTTTTCTATACTATTAAATATATTTTTTTCCAGAATAACAATTTTACTGGTTTTTATTAAAAAAAGATAGAATTTTCATTTTCACCCCAAATAAAAAAACTTTTTCTAGTTTTACGTTTCGATTCAATTGGTTCGAGCTCACACTCAAAGTAGTTCGTGGTACGAGAATAACAAACAAGATCATTTGGTTAAAAGTTGAGAATAGTGAACGACCGCTAAGCAAAAAACATAGGTATGAATTCGATTAAGGTTTATTGCTATAAATATCACAAATTGGGTCAATTTTTAAATTTTTAATTTTCTACTATGCAAGAAAATCATTTTCAAAACGGATTTTTTTCTAACATATATATTGTGTTAAATAAAATGTGAACGTTGCATGAAGTGTAAACGGTACGATAAATAGTCATAAAGGTGTAATCTGCAAAATGTGTGATGGTCACTAAACTAACTATAAATATGACAAAGGCAAGCGCACCTATTGAAGAATAGTATAGCTATGGTGAGTAGAGAATATCGTATCCACGAGCACTAAAAGTATTAGTCAACAATTTGGAGTGAAGTGTTTTAATCTAAATTTACTAAACTAATTTAACTAAGAACGCAACGGACAAAGAATCAAGGAATGTAACGCCCCGAATTTTGGGCCTAGAAGTATTGGGCCTTGAGTTTTTGATCAGTTAAAAGGCGGCTTAAATAATTCAAATTTGTGATTTTGGAGTGTTTGGTGGGTACTATGAAGTCCCGGGTTCAAGTTAG
Source organism: Gossypium stocksii (assembly GCA_020496765.1). Lineage (NCBI taxonomy): Eukaryota > Viridiplantae > Streptophyta > Magnoliopsida > Malvales > Malvaceae > Gossypium > Gossypium stocksii. Next base: position 66,936,918 of record CM035628.1, read on the forward strand.
GCCATAGGCAAATTTTTTATTTTTAGCCTTAGTCGAACCCTGATCTCAAGTGGTATGACTCCTAAATAAATCAGGGTAAAATAAGGCACAAAAAGGAGTGTGGTGTAGTGGCAAAGTGGCGCCACTTAGGGGACAAGGAAGTGACGCCATAAAGGAAGCAAGGGGGTCCAAGGTTCAAGTCTTGGCTCTTGCAATTTATTTTGGTTGTTCTTTTAAATAAATCTAAAAGTGAGTAGGCGGGCTTTAAAGTTAAATGTGTTGGACTTATGACACAAAGGAGCTTGTGTCCTAGTGGTGGTGGCGTAACATGGTTATTGAGAGGACTATGGTTCAAATCCCTTTGCATGCAAAGGTTGATTATTTTGCTAATGCTTTAGTTTTGGGGGATTGATGGAGAATCCCACATCGAGAAGCTAACATGAGAATAGTGAGGAGCTGGCTTTAAATAGAGCAAACCATGAGGAGAGTAGGCATACCTTTCTTGGCTTATCCCTTTCACGTTGTGACGTGTTCGTTTGGGTTATGCGTTAGATCATTTGTTGATCTGTATGCCGTTGGGTCATGGTGGTGGTGACCGTAGTTGATCGACACACCCCCGAGGGAGTCAAGGGTGCGATTATCGTTGGCTTCTGGGTATAGCAGTGTTCAGAGCGTGGATTAACTTCAGATACCTATCAGGTGTGTACTTCACCCTACTCTAGCTGTAGAACGGCAAATGCCGGAATGCCGAAATGAGCCATGCGGGCCCAATGGGCCCGTGGGCCCAATAGGGCAAATTGTATGATTGTGTAGTAAACATTGGACTAGACTAGGTGAATCTCATATCTGTGGCTAGTTTTGGGCTAAAGGGCCACACGAGCGTGTGAGCCCACCGGGGCCGAGAACGGGCCTTAGGCCCATTCGCAACGTTATCTCTGCTTAGAATACTTGAGTCGCTCGAGGCGACTGTCGACTTTCTAAGGGAATGATAAAATTATTGAATTACCCTCGATTTGTAAAGTTACAGAAATACCCCTGATTTTCAAAATTACTGAATTACCCTCGATTTGTAAAATTAGAGAAATACCCCCAATTTGTAAAATTATAGAAATACCCCCAATTTTTAAAACTACTATTTTACCCTTAATTTGCAAAATTATCATTTTACCCTTAATTTGTAAAGTTACTGTTTTACCCCTGATTTGTAAAGTTATCATTTTACCCTTGATATATAAAGTTACCGTTTTACCCCTGATTTGTAAAGTTATCGTTTTACCCTTGATATGTAAAGTTACTGTTTTACCCCTGATTTGTAAAGTTGTCATTTTATCCCCGATTTGTAAAGTTACCGTTTTACCCCTGATTAGTAAAGTTATCATTTTACCTCTAATTTGTTAAAATTACCGTTTTACCCTCAATTTACAAAATTACAGAAATACCCCAGTTTACAAATTATGAAAACACCCCAAATTTCAAAATTACCGAAATACCCCTGATTTACAAAATTTCCAAAATACCCCTCGTTTGTAAAATTGTCAAAATAGCCCTGTAGGGTAGAATTACCGAAATACCCCTGTAGGGTAGAATTATCGAAATACACCTATATGAGAGAATTATCGAAATACCCCTGTAGGGTAGACTTACCAAGATACCCCTATGGGGTAAAATTACCATTTTGCCCCTAGGGTGTTAAATGACTGTTTTGCCCTTGTAGGCAAGTGATTGACTTGGACTATGTGTTTGACGGATTTGACTGTATTTGTATGACAGTGATTTGACTAATGTAACCGTGGTTGTGTGATTGATATATTTTAATATGTGTTTAAATGACTGATACTAAACATGGCCATTCTACATACATGTGTGATAATTGAGCATAGCATACCCGACATATTGGGTTGGGACATTGATATGGCGGGAGTTCTGTTCTGATAGGATCCCACGAGTCGCACGAGATGACTATGGACCGACTGAGGGCTTAATGCCAATTATTCTAAGTATGGCTCTATGCCAACTAACATATAGCTCTGTGCTATTGGGATCATGGCTTTGTGCCAATTATATTTATCTAAGGCTATGTGCCTATCTTATTTATTGAAGACTGTGTGTCAATCACATTTACCCATGGCTGTGTACCGGTTATATTACCCTAATTGATGGCTATGTGCCAATCCTATTACAGTTACAAATGCCTTTGTGCCAATTATGATACTGCTACTAAAGGCTTAAAGCCGCATTTAAATTAGTAGCATGGTTGCGCATTGGTGTGTAGGGCTGGGTAGGTTGAGTTCTTCCCCACATGGTGTGTTGGGTTGGTACGGGTGGTGTGATGGCTGGACTGGGTTAGGATTGCATTTGCATATTGTTCTGATTCTGCTATGCGCTTGGCCCACACTATTCTGTATAGGGCTAAGGCCTAGACTGATCTGTTCTGTATAGGGCTTCAGTCTAGTCTATCCTGCATATTTGTATTATACTGCAACTAATTCTATTTTGGGCTTAGGCCCACCTGATTCTGATTCTGATTTTGATTCTAAACTGATAATGTTTCTGATTCTTTAATGGGCTAAGGCCCATCATGTACTATTTGTTATATTGGGCTAAGGCTCAATTGATATTGGAATTGTAGCAGGATTGGGGCCCAGACTTTTAATTCTTTTGTATGATTGACTATTCGTTTTATATGGTAGGGGATTACACATAGAGTTTTTAATAAAACTCACCCCGTTTAATAATTGTATAGGTAATCCCTAGCTTTAGGAGGATCGGTGCTGCGAGGGACTCGGAGAAGGCCACACATTGCTTATACTCTGTCTTGATTTACTTTTAAGTACTTTATTCCAGTTTGGGTTGTAATAAGGCCTTTTAAACTTTCTGGTTTTACATTTGGGATTTTATTTATTGTTTTATAATTGCTAGAAGTCAGACACGATTTTTCTGAAACAACAACTATTTTTCAAAATATCATGTTTTCGCAACTGTTTTAAATTAGGCTTCCGTAACAATTAAGGTGTTAAAGGTAATAACATTTTACAAGAGAACGCCTTTTAATAAACCACGTTTTCAAATATGCAAATGAAATTCGAGATTTTACACAAGTTTTAAATGGCAACAAGTTTTAATAAGAAGGGTTTTCAATGGAAACAAGGTTTTCGAAAAACACCTCAATGTAACACGCTAGATTCAGGCCTAACTTTTAGGCCGGGTTTGGGGTGTTACATTTAATGGTATTAGAGTCTGGGTTACAAAACTCGGCTATGGGTTGGGCTTTTAAAACTCAATTTCTGAAAGAACTGTTTCAAAAGATTTAAAGTATTTGAAATGTTTTACTAACTGTTTTCTTGAAAGTGTGGTTCACCGAGTCTCCGGCGCTGAATCCGTAAGTTTTCTAAATACTTTTGTCTGTTTGGAATTGAAATACTGTGGATTCTTTAGATATTGCACTGTATTGGGATTTTCTATTTATTATACGTGTTTGGAATTGTTTGGATGTGATGTTTTGAACATGGAAATTAGAATCTATTTGCTCTAATAGGCGAATATTTTGGATGTGTGACTAAGTTATTTGAATTATAGAGTGCGCAGTAGAAGTGTAGTGGTGTGACTTGGGTAGTACAACTAATGGATAGTGGGAAATTTCGAGGACAAAATTTATTTAAGGGGTGTAGAATTGTAACACCCTGAATTTTGGGCCTAGAAGTATTGGGTCTTGAGTTTTAGGTCAGTTAAAAGGAACCTTAAATAATTCAAATGTGTGATTTTGGAGTGTTTGGTGGGTACTATGAAGTCCCGGGTTCAAGTTAGGCCATAGGAAAAATTTTGATTTTTAGCCTTAGTGGAACCCTGATCTCAAGTGGTATGACTCTTAAATAAATCAGGGTAAAATAAGGCACAAAAAGGAGTGTGGTGTAGTGGCAAAGTGGCGCCACTTAGGGGTCAAGGAAGTGACGCTATAAAGAAAGCAAGGGGGTCCAAGGTTCAAGTCTTGGCTCTTGCAATTTATTTTGGTTGTTCTTTTAAATAAATCTGGAAGCAAGTAGGCAGGCTTTAAAGTTAAATGTGTTGGACTTATGACACAAAGGAGCTTGTGTCCTAGTGGTGGTGGCGTGACATGGTTATTGAGAGGACTATTGTTCGAATCCCTTTGCACGCAAAGGTTGATTATTTTGCTAATGCTTTAGTTTTTTGAGATTGATGGAGAATCCCACATCAGGAAGCTAACATGAGAATAGGTGAGGAACTAGCTTTAAATAAAGCAAACCATAAGGAGAATAGGCATACCTTTCTTGGCTTATCTCTTTCACGTTGTGGCATGTTCATTTGGGTTACGTGTTGGATCATTTGTTGATCTGTATGCCGTTGGGTCACGGTGGTGATGACCGTAGTTGATCGACACACCCCCCAGAGGAGTCAAGGGTGTGATTATCGTTGGCTTCTAGGAATAGCAGTGTTCAGAGCGTGGATTAACTTCATATACTTATCAGGTGTGTACTTCACCCTACTCTAGCTGTAGAACGGCAAATGCGGGAATGCCAAAATGGGCCATGCGGGCCCAATCGGGCAAATTTTATGATTGTGTAGTAAATATTGGACTAGACTAGGTGAATCTCATATCTGTGGCTAGTTTTGGGCTAAAGGGCCACACGAGCGTGTGGGCCCACCGAGGCCGAGAACGGGCCTTAGGCCCATTCACAACATTATCTCTACTTAGAATACTTGAGTCACGCGAGGCGACTGTAGACTTTATGAAAGAATGATAAAATTACCGAATTACCCTCGATTTGTAAAGTTACAGAAATACCCCTGATTTGCAAAATTACCGAATTACCCTCGATTTGTAAAATTACAGAAATACCCCGATTTGCAAAATTATAGAAATACCCCCGATTTGTAAAAGTCCTATTTTACCCTTAATTTGTAAAATTATCGTTTTACCTTTAATTTGTAAAGTTACTGCTTTACCCTTGATTTGTAAAGTTACCGTTTTACCCATTATTTGTAAAGTTGTCGTTTTACCCTTGATATGTAAAGTTACCGTTTTACCCCTAATTTGTAAAGTTGTCGTTTTATCACTAATTTGTAAAGTTACTATTTTACCCCTGATTAGTAAAGTTATCATTTTACCCCTAATTTATTAGAATTACCGTTTTACCCTCAGTTTACAAAATTATAGAAATAGCCTAGTTTACAAATTATGAAAATACCCTGAATTTTAAAATTACCAAAATACCCCTGATTTACAAAATTACCAAAATACCCCTAGTTTGTGAAATTGTCGAAATACCCCTAGTTTATGAAATTATCGAATACCCCTGGGTTCCAAAATTACCGAAATAGCTCTGTAGGGTAAAATTACCGGAATACCCTTTAGGGTAGCATTACCGAAATACCCCTGTAGGGTAGAATTACCGAAATACCCCTATATGAGAGAATTATCAAAATACCCCTGTAGGGTAAAATTACCGAGATACCCCTGTGGGGTAAAATTACCATATTACCTCTAGGGTGTTAAATGACTGTTTTGCTCTTGTGGGCAAGTGATTGACTTGGACTGTGTATTTGATGGATTTGACTGTATTTGTATGATAGTGATTTGACTGACGTGACCGTGGTTGTGTGATTGATATATTTTAATATGTGTTTAAACGACTGATGCTGAACATGGCCATTCTGCATACATGTGTGATGATTGAGCATAGCATACATGACATATTGGGTTGGGACATTGATATGGAGGAAGTTCTGTTCTGATAAGATCGCACGGGTCGCACGAGACGACTATGGATTCAGTAATAATCTGATAAGGTTGCATGGGTCACACAAGACGACTGTGGACTGACTGAGGGCTTAATGCCAGTTATTCTGAGTATGGCTTTGTGCCAACCAACATATGGCTCTCTGCTATCGGGATCATGGCTTTGTGCCGATTATATTTGCCTAAGGCTATATGCATATCTTATTTACTGATGACTGTGTGTCGATCATTTACCCATAGCTGTGTGCTGGTTATATTACCCTAATTGATGGCTATGTGCCAATCCTATTACAGTTACTGATGGCTTTGTGCCAATTATGATACTGCTACTAAAGGCTTAAAGTCGTATTTAAATTAGCTGCATGGCTACATCATTGGTGTGTAGGGTTGGGTGGGTAGAGTTATTCCCCACATGATGTGTTGGGTTGGTACGGGTGGTGTGATGGCTGGACTGGGTTGGGATTGCATTCGCATATTGTTCTGATTTTGCTATGGGCTTGGCCCACACTGTTCTATATAGGGCTAAAGCCTAGACTAATCTGTTCTGTATAGGGCTTCGGCCCAGTCTGTTCTGCATATCTGTATTATACTGTTACTAATTCTGTTTTGGGCTTAGGCCCATCTAATTCTGATTCTGATTTTGATTCTAATCAGATAATGTTTCTGATTCTGTAATGGGCTAAGGCCCATCAGGTACTGTTTGTTATAGTGGGCTAAGGCCCAATTGATACTGGAATTGTAGTAGGGCTGAGGCCCAGACTTTTAATTCTTTTGTATGACTGACTGTTCATTTTATATGGTAGGGGATTACACACAGAGTTTTCATAAAACTCACCCCGTTTAATAATTGTGTAGGTAATCCCTAGCTTTAGGAGGATCGGTGCTACGAGGGACTCGGAGAAGGCCACACATTACTTATGCTCTGTCTTAATTTACTTTTAAGTACTTTATTCCGGTTTGGGTTGTAATAAGGCCTTTTAAACTTTCTGGTTTTACATTTGGGATTTTATTTATTGTTTTATAATTGCTAGAAGTCAGACACGGTTTTTCCGAAACAACAACTATTTTTCAAAATATCACGTTTTCGCAACTGTTTTAAATTAGGCTTCCGTAACAATTAAGGTTTTAAAGGTAAAAACATTTTACAAGAGACCATCTTTTAATAAACCATGTTTTAAAAATATGCATAAGAAATTCGGGATTTTACACAAGTTTTAAATGGCAACAAGTTTTAATAAGAAGGGTTTTCAATGGAAACAAGGTTTTCGAAAAACACCTCAATGTGACACGCCAGATTCGGGCCTAACTTCTAGGTCGGGTTTGGGGTGTTACAAGGAAACAATCAAATATTAACTAATGAGATAGACAATACCCAGGAAAGAATCCACCTAAACTTCACCTGTTATTATGAATCTGAATTAAACAATCTATTCACTTGTCTATTGATTCGTAGAAATCCCTAAATTATGTTAATATCTCTTTCGAGGGTAAAAACAACTAGCTCTAGGTTGATTAATTGAAATCTCTTTCAAATTAAAACACCTATCGTCGCATTAACTCGATCTATGGATTCCCCTATTAGATTTGGCTCTAATCTGGTTGATTTATGTCGTCCTATTTTTGGGATTGTATGCAACTCCACTCAATTATGCTAGATCTACTCTTAAACAGGGACTTTTGCTCCACTAAAATAAGCATATTAAACATGAATTAATAACCCAGAAATATTAAAACAATAAATTAACATACATAATTGAGAACAAGAATCAAGTATTTATCGCATAAAATATAAAAATTAAATAAAAAGATCCATCATAGATTTTTATCATCCCTAGGTATCTAAGGAATTAGTTTATAATCCTTCATAGAAACATCTCAAAGTTAGAATAACCAGAAGACATAAAGAGACACAATAAAACTTCAAAAGAAATTAAAAGGAGACTTTCGATCTTGATGGAGATCCGCTTCCTAGTTATTCCTATGGTGTTCTTTGAGTGTTTTCTTCGATCTTCTCTAATTGCCCCCTTATGTCTTCTTCTAATGGGTATTTATAGACATTAGAATGCTTAAAAAGCCTAAAAATTGGGTTTTTCCATGTATTTGGGAAGTATGATGCGAAATCAACACGAGCTGGCACATGGGCGTATGTCTAGCCTGTGTGGCTTACAAGGGCGTGTGCCCAACCCGTGTGGAAATGCCCAGGCTATGTGGCTCATAAAGACAACTCTATTTGTCCAATTTTAGCTCATTTTTTTCTCCTTTTGCTCACAAATGCTTTCCTAAGTATAGAAACATGAATTTAAAGTATTAGAATCATCAAATTCACTAATTTGTATAATTAGTCATCCAGAAATGCATTAAGAATGGGATTAAAATATGTTACATTTATAGCTTATAAAATATCCCCATAGTTAAATGTTTGCTTGTCTTCAAGCAAAATCCTCAACTCACACTAAAATTAATATTTCTCAACTTATAATTCTTATCAATAATGTCTCAAAATAATTCACAAATAATCATGCACTGGCAATTCAACTAAAAGAGCACTAAAGTCTCAAACAATCCAAGCTAACATTTTTAAACACAAAAACATAGGTGTCTCCCGTTATCCAAGTAATTACCTTTAATTCAAAATCAACAAGAATCGACATCCTCACTAAAGATTCACTCAAATCACTTAAAGTATTTAAGGTTCACGAATAAACACTCAATAGTCAAACAAGAAAGGTCATTGCCATAAGCTTGCATGAAAATCAAATCCCCACCACTATAAAATGAGCTGATACACAAATCTAAAAGATGACAATAATCGAGATAGAATTGATATAATACCAAACTAGAAAAAAAAAACAAATGTTGTATTAAAAAAATGCATAAATCAAGAACTATTCAAGAATAAAAATGATCCATTTTTTTATCTAGAACTAAATGAATTCAACTGTTCAAGCTCAATCAACATAGAACTAAATAATAACCAATTTTTTTATTTTCTTTTTTTTATCTAGAACAATCAGAAATAATTCAGCAAATCAAACAGAAGAGCATAGTTAGGCAACTAGCCAAATCAAATCTCGACAAAAAGGGAGTCAATAAAATGGGAAAAAGTCTCAACGAAAAAATGAGTTATGGGTTAAGATTAATGGGTAAATCAAGAAACGATGTGTTAGGCTCAATGGGTTCATTAAGGGTTAATTACGAAGGTAGGCTTTTTATGGGATAAGTGGATTAAAACCTAAGTGTCTTTATCATCTCAATATATCAAATCAAAGGTGTGGTCTCGACATGTATAATCGAAGCAAGTTCTAGAATAACAAATCAAATTGACACACTCATAACCAATAATAAAATGAGCAAGAAAAATGCAAGCTCTAACGGCTCAAAATCTCACAAAAAAATCATGGTTTTTTATGTCAATCTTGCAAATCTCAAACTTCAAGATAATACTTCAATTTAGGGAAACAACCTAAAAATTTTAATTTCTGAAAAATAACTTATCATGCTTGATTCTCTCATATCTTCAAGTTTAAATCAACCAATATACAAATATCTACAAATTCATCTAAAACACATCAATAAAAATTCCAAATTGACAAAAATTCATTCTAATGGAAGTATGAGAAAATTATTTAAATACAAGACATAATTCAGGGATTTTCTAATAATTATATAAATAACCTCCTCACACTTAAGATGTACATTGTCCTCAATGTACAAACAAATATAATCATAGTATAAGCAGAATATCATAAAAGAGGGAGAAAACTAAAACTGCCCTAAATATTGGATGAAATTGCAAGAATGGTGAAAAGCGAAATGGTAGGCAAATATAAATGTAGTGCATGATTCCGAGTAAACTGAAAAGATAATAAACACAAATAGTGAAGAAGATTAAAAGGTTACTAACTTGATTAGAAACAACCATAAAAATAAAAATATAATTCAAAAGATAAGAAACAAAATAAGTCTAAGAAAATAACAGTAAAAACAACTAAAAAGAAAAATAAAAATAATCATAAAATAAAAAGAAAAAGAAAATAAATAAACTCAATGGTCCTCATCGTCAGAGGCGTCGGTGTCATGAGTTGCCTATGCTGAAGAGGATATATGGAGATGCTGACAGATCTGCTACAATGTCGCATCAATACTGTTAAACCTCTAAAAGCAGTGCTGCTTGAAGTGAGTGAACCGCTCAAAGAGGTCCTCTAAGGTAGTAGCAGAAGAAACAGGATTGTGACGCGAAGGTGGATGATGAGGTGGATCCTCATGATAGAATGGGACATCATCAGGGAAGTACTTAGGCTTATTCTGAGGATCAGAATGAGATAGTCGATACAGAGGAGGGTCCATTCCATGAAGTCGCTCGATCATCCACATATTGGTCATGCTCGATAATCCTTATGGGGACATCTGACCTACTAATGTAAGTGAGGAGAACTGCTCCGGTGTGTCGAGGAGACCGAAGTGTTTAACAAGTCAAGTCACATAAAGGCCTAAACAGATAGGACCCTACTTGCCACCCTCTGTCTGATGGCGAAAGGTGAGAGCAATGAAATAGGCTAAATTGAAAATATGCCCCGTGGCCATACTCCATCGAAAATATGCATTGGTGTTACTGATGACTTTGGTGCTCTCTCTCCTACCAATCAATGTGTGAGCTAAGAGGGCATGAATATACCGTAAGGTTGGAGGGAGAGAAGTCACCTTTGAACAACTCATGTTATAAGGTCACGTACTCATCGTGAGGTCTACTTAAAAAAGAGATGGCGAGTAATGGATGTGCAGATGTAAGTAGAGGAAGTCCTCGGCACTTAAGGACTCGGTATTGTAGAGTCCCAATACCGCTCCAAACTCAAGGACACTCATAGATCGTGTTGTACCACCGAGTTTGAAAGTGATGGTGCCCAGCTCGTCATGGGTCATCATCACCTACTGAAGGATAAATGTAGGATAAAACTCCAAAAAGTCAATTCCATGTATGTAGGCTCGACGATAGAGAAAAATTGATCCTACGAGGCTGTAGTAATGATGGCGTGGACATGATCAGCTAACTGGACCTGCTCTAAAGCGGCCCAATCAATACATCGACCTAATCCGAGTGGCCTCAGTCAAAGAAGCTGATATAAATCCTGTTGAGGACCTAATGAAAAGTGGAGGTACAGATGGCAGGCCTCGATGAAAGGGCTTGAAGAGAAGGTTGCGCTCAACATCTTCTGCTTTTTTTAAAAGCGGGGACGGTGACATTAGATTTGCTTCTAGTGTTTGTCACAGTGAAATCTGCAATGATAACCAAATATCAACATCACATTAAGTAAGTGGACAAACTACATAGTAGGGGCAAGCTAATGATTCATGCAATAATCGAAGTCAAAATCGATAATTAGATGAAAGAAAATAAATCGATAACGAAGATAATATAAATAATAATCCTAAAAGAATACCAAAAAACAGGACGTAATATTAAAAATCACGAATAAACCGTACGAAAAATAATAATATGATTGGAAGAATCAAATGAAACTAATAAATTTCATAACAAGAAAGGATAGTGTAAAAGTAATTAAAATAAAGAAGTACTACAACAGACTGCACTAACTAAAAATAAAAGTAATAGTCATAGAAACAAGAAAACCAAATGTAACAAGAAAAAGAAGAGTAAAATAAGACCAAAGAAAATAATTAAATAATTAAATATCATAAATAAAATAAAATAAAAATAAAGCATAAGAATAAAATAAATAACCATGTGAGTAAATAAATTAAATAAAATAATAAAATAATAAGAAGAAGAAGAAAAAGAAAAAAATAGGGAAGGACCAATGGTGGTACGGTGGTGCACGTGAGGGTGGTCGACGGGGGAAGAACGGATGGTGAAGATATCGAGACAGTAGTGATTGGCAAAGGGGAAAGGGAAGTGGGTTATGTAACATCTCGAAATAGAGCTTAAACGGAATGGTGGTTGTGAAACCACCCATCCGAGATAGAAAAGTTTAATTCCGATAAATTGTTAGGATTTATCGAGTGATTAGATGCATGTGTTAAAGTATTGATAGAAAATTTTATGAATTGCATGTCTAATTTGCCTATTAGGGCTTAATTGCAAAAGTTGATAAATGAGTTCTAGATGTTAAAGGATTTAATTGAAGAGCATAATTGAAGTAGAGGTCCTTATGGTAATTATACCATTAGGTTTTCATGGACAAAAATGGACATACATAGGTAGAAATAACCAAAGATTTAATGAAGGGCATTTTAGTCACTTGGTAATTAAAATGAATTAAAAAGGGAAAAAGATGGAAAAATGTGTCCATCTTCTTCATTAGGCTGAAATTTCAAAGGGTTCTCCATAGCTAGGGTTTTGTCAAGCTTCCAAGCTCCATAGTAAGTGATTCCAAGCCCCGTTTTTAATATTCTTTACGTTTTTGGAGTCCCAATAACTTAATTTAGCTTATTTTAGCAATAATTTAACCTAGGGTTCATATTTGGAAAAATACCCATTGTTGAAATGTGTTTATTTTGATGTTTTATGATAGAATATGAGGCTTTAAATTATGTTGAACAACTTCTGCTACTCGGTTTTAAGTGAAAATGAGTAAAATGACATAATTGGTAAAATTACCTAATGTCCATAAGTACATGTTAAAGTGAGAATTTGATGTTGCCATTAAGGGAAAATGATCAGCATGTCCTAAAACATAAGAATTAGGGAAAAAGTTTAATTTCCGAACTTTGGGGCAAAAGTGTAAATATGCAAAAGTTTAAGGGCAAAATCATAATTTTGCCAAAGTTAGAGTTAAGGATTGTTTTGATAAATGTGGGTATTAAATAAGCCAAATTTGCTAATTATAGATCAAGAAGGATGAAATTTGGGGATAGACCGAGGAAAGAAAAAGGTAGAAGATTAAGTTGTCAAGTTGATCGTATTTTGCACCGAGGTAAGTTTACGGTAAATAAATCCAATATTTTAATACTTTATATTAATGTTGTTAATTTCCAGCATATATACATTTATTTTATGAGAATATTTCAAGTTAAATTAAAGATGAGATAACAGAGAAAAAGTATCAGAAAGCCCCGTTTGAACCTTAGGATGTATGACATTTTGGGTTGAGACAGTTGAGGAACATCCCATGTAAGTCCATATCAGACATATGGCATTGGCAAGTTGAGACAGTTGAGGAACATCCCATGTAAGTCCATATCAGATATATGGCTTTGGCAGGACAGGGAACATCCCATGTAAGACCATGCCTAGAGTATGGCATTGGCAGGCTATTATCAAGCGGGAAAACCCAAGTACCCTTAGTATTCCAAACGGTTCATTGGGTTAATATACAGGTTATGTTACAAGAAAGTTCAGGTAAAGGAATGATAAACAGGAAAGTTAAAGAGTAAGTGGAGAAGTAAAGTAAATATTTTGTTAGTTGATGGTGTAATGAGTATATTTATATTTGGTGAAAGTTGTCATTTATTTATTTCTAAACTTACTAAGCATTGTAGCTAACTCCTTTTCCTTTCTCTCTTTTATAGTGTAGCCAAGCCAATTCGGGGATCAAAAGGACGTCGGGGTTCGTCTCACACAATCAAAGGCTATCTCAGTATTTTGTAGTTTGAAATGTTTTGAGTTATGGCATGTATAGGGACTTCGCCATTTGGTGTGTATGTATTTATGATATGATTTAAGTATGGTATGCGAATGCTTGTTGATGATTAGCTATTGAAATGACTAATTAAGAACATGTTTTGATGTTATGTATGTCTAAATGATAGTTTATGCAAAGAAATGATGGAGGAAAAGTTCGCCATGAAATAGTTTTGTAATAGCAGTAGTGACGTGAATTTGAAAAATCACTAAAAATTGTAGAAATGGAATTAAATGGTGAATGAGATATATAATTAAAGCTTATTGGGTCTATTTTCATAGCAAATAAATAGGGCAAGCAAAGAAAGTCTATATTGTGATATATTCTTGTGAGACCGGTTTAGAGGGATTTCGTGATCCCCTGTTCTGATTTTAGAAATTTACTAAAAATTCTATAAAAATAATTACGAGTCATAATTTATATGTATAGATTCTTTAGTGGTCTATTTTTATTAGAAATAAGTGGAAACACTAAATGAAAATTGTACTAAGAGATATTTGATTTTTTGTAAGGAGAGGTCAGAACAGTGGGACTGTGAAATAGGGGAACCTTTAACTAATAAACTGTACCAATTGGCCACACCAAAAAATCTGGAAAATTTATGGTAAGAAGATATAGGAAAATTTTACAGATTTAAATTTCGAGTTTCGTAACTCGAGTTATAATTAATTTAGTGACTATTATGCAAGTGAACAGTTTTATTATGAACAGTGAAATAAATTGTTTTAATTTGTGTAAGTAATCATAAAATTTTTAAATGTTCCCGGTTTGGTTCTGAACTGTTCCAATTACATGTTTAGCGCCTCGAGGGCCCATTTTAGGGATATATTGGATGAATGTGAATGAATTAATTTTAAAAGCAAATGTTTATACCCTGAACTAGTAAGGTAAATCTGTTAACACCTCATGCTCGGCTCCGGCAACGGTCTCAGGTAAGGGGTGTTACAGGTTATGGTACGAAGGGCTGGTCGAAAGGTGTTGTGGTATGGGATGTAGGGGCTTGATGAGGTGAGGGAAAGAGTTGTGGCTAGGGGGTGGCAATGGAGAGGAAGGGAAAGGGAAAAGAATAAATGGATGTCAGAGTGGAACGGGTGAAGGAAAGGGTCAAGGGTGTGGGGAGACGGAGTGGTGGCCAGAAAAGATGAGGGAGGGGGAAGCGACAGTTAGGGTGAAAAACAAAAAATAAGACAAAGTAAAATAAAGTTTTAAGGTTTTAGGGGTTAAAAAAGAGTGACACAGTCGTGTAAAGGCCCGTGTTGGGCCACACGACTGTGTCACATGCCCATGTGGATCTTCTTTAGGCCATGTACGATTTAAAACTCTAAGCCCAGTCTTCACACGGCCTCAGACACACCCGTGTGAGAGACCGTGTCTCTCACACGGCTATGTGCCTTGCTCGTGTAATGTTTTTACTTGATTTAAAATAAAAAAAAAAAGCTCTAGGTTTCATGGGTGTGTCCTGGCCGTGTTAACTATTTTAAGCCATGTAACCTTCAAATTTTTGAAAAATTAAGCCCCAAGATCTATACGGTCAAGGACACACCCGTGTGTCTAGGCTGTATAGATCACATGTGTAACAGCCCTATTTCGACCCTAGTCGGGATGTGGTTTCGTAACCATAAAACTGAGTCATTATATTAAATAAATGCAGATTTTCATCTTAAAATTATAAAATGTAACACCCCTATCCCGTAACCGTCGCCGGAATAGGTAAAGGGGCATTACCGGACTTGAAACTCATATCAGAACAGTAAAAATTTGAACTTTTTCTTGAAATAAAGAACATTCATTTAGATAAGTACTAAACACTGCCAGGGATAAAATTTAAACTTCTATAAGTACAAATTCAAAAGATGCCATTTTCGCATGGCTTATATACAATAGTCAAATTATCATTTTACTATAGTCTATCCTATACATGCCATAAGCTAAATCTAAATTTCTAGGTTACCACAATAGTAGATAGTGTGACGAAGAGCTGAAAGTCCCCGAGCTAGTAGTCAAAATCCAAAATCTATAAAACAAAGACACAAAACAACGAAGTAAGCTTTCATAAGCTTAGTAAGTCTTTAAGTAATACAATTAACTTTACTGAATTTAGAAACATAATTTCCTATTCAAATTGGTAAATGAAAAATCGTTTGCTGAATGAATCTAATCACAACTACACATACTGTACTCATCATCTCATTTACATAGAAATTGATATCACATAACCACTTCAATAAATAATTACCACAGTGGCCAATTGTAAAGGTACTCAACCACCAATCAAGTTTCCCGGGGCTATATCCACTTCCGCGATATTTTCATAAATGACTAAAAATATACATAAGCACACAACGCACAATATATATATAAGTCATTTAACTTTAAACTCAAATAACAAGGTAAATCAGTAACTTTGTATGACTTTTCACATCAATCGAGCGTGGCTCAGCGCATAGTAGCCTTACTACTCATTTCCATTGATTTATATATTTTATTTCATACTTGTGACTCAATCCAGAGCAGATTTAATTATGAGAGTAGAATACATACCTGGCCAACTTAAGGTATTCCATCATCATTAAGTTTCAATGACTGAAGACACATATGCATAAATCTTATACCTTCAAATACATAATTTCACAATTGAACATAATCAAATCCAATCCGAGTCATTCTTACATCAAAAGATAAGTATCACATACCTGAATCATTTAATATATACTACGAGCTTCATTCGACATCTTATTGTGGGATCTTGTAATCGAATGCACTTGGCCAGCTAAGTACAAAACACGACTAAAATCACCAGTTTTGAAACTTATTAAGTCAATGTCCCGAATGATTTCACACCATGGCCCATTCAGAAGGTTTATCACACTTTTTATGCATATAGCGATACACATCTTACACATATCACAAATTGGCCATTCGGCCTTATCACATATACACACTTACGCTTATCTCGCATTGGCCCTTCGGCCTTATCACACATACTCATGCGCATCCATCACATTTGCCATACGGCTTTATCATATATACATACACTTACACATTTGATCTTAATACATATTTTAGTCTCATCCTTATCAAACAATTTAGTCATTCAGCCACAATATATACACATCTCATACATCTTTCACATTAGCCATTTGGCTTTACCTCATACGCAAGCACACATATATAGGACGATATTTTTATCATCACTTGCTAAATACATCAAATATTTTGTTTTTATTTAAATAACCACTCAGACATATTACACTTCTAAATAACCATTCGGCCTCTCTATACAATAAAGATAGCACACATTTCATAAAGGTCATTTCGGCCTCACCACACATACATATCTTGTACATCAATTTCATCATAACAAAATTGACTAGGTATGCTAGTCATTTACGGCTTATAGCCTCACTTTAATACGGATTCGGTACTTTGATTACAATATTTAAATCAATAGTTTATAAGCAACTCAAACAGTTTTATCACTGTTTACTACTTAATCACAGACTCACTACAAGCTGTTTTCCTGAGCAATAGTCATTAATTTATTCGTAACTGGAGCTACGAAACTCCAAATGAAGCGCTGTAAATTTTCCCTGAAAATAGATTCATATATATTTTATTCATAAAATTTTCAGAATTTTTAGTTTATCCAAACAATACCAGATTTTTCTTAAACTTTCCCCTATTTCACTGTTTGACTATACTGACCACTCTTCACTATGAATCAAATTCTCCATTGTACAGAATTAAAAATATGTTCTTGTTTATTTTATTTGAAACTATACTCATTAAGGAGTCTAAGCATATAAATTTTGTCTTATAAATATTTTTGTACAATTTATAATGATTTTCAAAAAATAGAACAGGGGATTTCGGAGTCATTCTGACACTATCTCACACTACTTTAAATATCTCTTTATCGGAAATTCCTTTACTTACAAGGTTTCTTTTATAAGAAACTAGACTCATTAAGCTTTAATTACATAATTTATTCATCCTCTAATTCAACTCCGACAATTTATGGTGATTTTTCGAAAACACGTTACTGCTGCTGTACCAAGCAGATTTATACAAATTTACTCTTTAAAGTTCTTATTCAATAACTAAATCGGATAACACATAAAGAACATATCAATTTACATCCATTCATGCCATCCACAATCAAATTTCTCCATATAACACAAACCAAACCACTTATCAAATTCACACACATTTGGCATTGTCAATTAAATTCCCACATTTCAATTTAGCTTTCCTAATTAACACATATTCAAATTTTCAATATATATATTAGCTTAAGGACTTACCTCGTAACTTTCTGAATAATTACGGGTCGGCTATTCCGTCACTTTGGCTTTCCTTTATCCGAGTGTGGCTCTCTTAGTTCTTGAGCTTGAATTAAAATGAGTAAACTAGTTTAATCACTTGATCGATTCATTTCATTTGATACACCAATGACCTAAATCAATAGGTCATGCGGCAAAATTTTATTTCTAACTAAGTAAACACATATCAAGTTACACATTTTCTATATATATATATATATATATATATATATTACCCAATTTCGGCAATTTGACATTTAATTCACACTAATGCCGCATATCACATTTTTCTTAATTTACTTCTATCACCAAATATACAGATACCTACACAAGCCATTATCTAAGGAATTCATTCGACAAACATATCACCAAAGATTTACAATAAGCATAAATTCTCTTATTAAACTATCATATTACTAAAATGTCATTGAAGATATTCAACCTCAATTCGCCATCTATAAACAGAATTTAACAATTCAATGTTACAAAATTTCAAAACCAAACACACTCTCTTATTTAATCAAAATGACTGAATACCTTACCTTAATCCAAAATCCCATTAATTTAATCTATGCATGTCATTAAGCCCATTCGGTCATGATGCAAAATTAAACTAAGCCTCATTTTTTAGCTCCTACAATTTGTACAAGCTCACAAGTACTCATCCAACCAAATTCACATTTTATACGCTACCCTTTATCCATAGAAAAATCAACATTCGGAAATCTCTCCTACACAAGCATACAAGCAGAAACTCCTTTAGCAAATGTTTCCCCACAATAGCACATTTGTTTAACTCCAATTCACCTATCCATCATCACTTCTAAATGCTTGAAAACAACAACCATTTCTTGCAAACTAAACCAAAACCATAAGTTCATAGCTCTACCAAATTCGAAATTTTAACATGGGTTTAGAAGAACACATAACAAGGAACTCAAATCATCAATTACATTACAAATTATCAAGCATTTACCTTCAATTTTAGCCTTCCAAATGACCGAACATCTCAAGGCTTCTTCTCCTTTTAATTTTTCTCAACTCACGACAATGAAGAGCAAAAGAAGAGACCCTTGTTCTTTTCACCCCACTTTCCTTATTTTATTTTATTTTATTTAGTCGTTTAGCCAATTATCTTAACTTTTCTAATATAAAGAACATATATTAGTGAAAGTAAGTTAGCATGGCCGGCCACTAAATAAAATATATGGGAAATTGACATGCAAGTCCAAATATTTAAGCCATGCATCAATTCGGCCCTCTTACAAAATATCACACACATTTTCACTTCTTTACACATAAGTTCATACTAAGAAATCACGTATTCAAACAGCACCAAATCTAAATCAATTATTCACACAAATTATTATTATTTATTTTTAAAAAAAATTTTAAGATGAAAATCCGCATTTATTTAATATAATGACTCGGTTTTGTGGTTACGAAACCACATCCCGACTAGGGTCGAAATAGGGCTGTTACAACATGGCCATATCGCCAGGCTATGTGGCTCAAAAACAATTTTTTAATTTTGAAAATTAATTAGTTTTAATGTGTCTTAGGCTATGTGGACATTCGAAGTAGGGACACACGGCCATGTCCCAACCCTTACGGTTGAATTTTTCTAACTTTTTCCTAAAATTTTCAAATGTTTTCAATTTAGTCCCAAATTGTTTCTAAAGTAATTTTAAGGCTTCGAAGGCTTGAATAAGGGACGTATTGTATGTTTAATGATGAATTATATTATGATTATTGAAATGTTTGAAATGAATGATTTAGATTACCTTTTTTGGTAATGCATTGAAACTCTATTCTGACGACGGATACGGATTAGGGATGTTATATTTAGTGGTATCAAATTACATGAAATAAAATTTTAAAAAAATAGCAGTGTTAACACTTGGTTTGCCTCTCGAGAAGCGCTTATTTAAAGTCAAAGCTCAATTACCTTATGCACGTGTGGTCACGATGGTTTGCGAAGCTGAAGCTCCTCTTTCTCATTATCAATTCTATTATCAAAATAAGGTTTGAGTCGAGTACTATTTACCTTAAATGTACTAAATTCAGAATGGGTTACCTCGACTGTACCGTATGGAAAGACATTCAGTACTATAAAAGGACTTGATCAGTTTGCATCAAGCTCCGAATGAGAGATTCATGGGTCTGTTTTATCTAGCAGTATATTGTCCCCAACCTTAAATTGGTTCATCATGTTCATATGCTCATCATGGCGTCACTTTGGCTCTTCATCATGTATTCTCAGTTTCTCCTTGACATGTGTTCTCCATTCGTCTAATTCATTAAGTTGTAGCATTCGTCGTTCATAAGTTGTTCTATTTTTGTCTTCTTGATGGAAACATGGCTCCATTACGTTTTTTTTGCGAGGTTTCCTACAAAAAAGGTTGAGCCACATGGTCAATAACATTAACAGAAGATTTAAAATCATCACGATCATTAGATGTTCTAATAAAATCACGAGCTCAGAGAGTAATCATTTTGTCACCTATACGAAGTACTAATTCACCCGTACGAACATCAATTATAGTCTTAGCAGTTGCTAAAAAGGGTCGTCCTAAAATTAAAGGTGTCTCACTGTCATCATCCATGTTCAAAACAACAAAGTCAATAGGGAATATGAATTTATCTAATTTAACAAGCACATCCTCAATAATACCCCTAGGATATCTAATGGTTCTATCCGCTATTTAAATACTTATCCTAATTTATTTGGGTTTCCCAAGACCTAATTGCTTAAACATTTTATAGGGCATGACATTAATACTAGCCCCTAAATCAGCCAAAGCATTATCAATATTTAAACTACCAATTAAACAAGGAATAGTAAAACTCCTTGGATCTTTCAGTTTGTTGTGTAGTTTATTTTGCAATATGGCCGAGCAAACTACATTTAGTTCTACAATCGGTGAATCATTTAACTTCCTTTTTTTTGCCAAAAGCTCTTTTAAAAATTTGACATAATTGCACATTTGCGAAAGAGCTTCAACAAGCGGTAATTTAATATGTAATTTTTTTAAGAGTTTTAGAAATTCACCAAATTGTCCGTTCGTGTGGTCTCTTTTTGTCATATTAGGATATGGAACTCAAGATTTATATTCCTTAACAATCGGTTTTGCTCTTTCTAGCTTACCTCAACCTTATCGTTATTTACCATAATTTCTTGCATCTTATAAAGTCTCTTAATCGATCTGCACAAAGGAGGATATATCATTCCTCTACTTGGTTGTCTTAGCTGATAGAAAGTACTTCAAAAGGAACTTCTCAGTCATTTGAGCCCATGTAGTGATGGAACCTCATGCCAAAGAGTTTAGCCACTATTTTTCTTTATTCCTCAACAAGAAAGGAAATAACCATGAGCGAATGGCATCGTCAGCGATGCCATTAATCTTGAAAATATCACAAGTTTCCAGAAAATTAGCCAAATGAGTATTTGGATCTTCGTCTTGCAAACTATCAAACTGAACAAACTATTGAATCATTTGAATAGTGTTCGGCTTTAGTTCGAAATTATTTGCAGCAATGGTGGGTCTCACAATACTTGATTTAGCCCCAATTAGAGTGGGCTTGGCATAATCGTACATAATACGAGGAACAGGATCTAGATTGTCGAAACCATCTTTGAAACGGGTTTTGAAAAACGGGGTTCGGCTTTAAAAATATGAAAATGGGAGTCGCCATCAATCAGTTTAAGTGTGATTGAAGCACCTTCAAACCATTTTGTTTGAAATTCATTTGTTTTGGTCTACGAAATCGAGAAAACGGGTTCGGGAGTCGGTTACGTACGAGGAAGGGTTAGCACCCTCGTAACGCCCAAAATTGGTACCAAATTGAATAACTTTCTGTCTTTAATGCTAAAATTTTGAAAATATTTAAAAATATGATCCCTTTTAAATATAGAATAATTTGAATTTTAAAACTGAGATTCCTTCGTTCAAAAGAATACGAATATCACATCCAGCATGATAGGACACGATATTCTAAAACTTTTGTAACTAAAATCATCTCGTATTTTATAAAATCATTTAGAAGGGTATTTTAGGCATTTAGGTAAACAGGAAATCGCAACCCAGCATGATAGGGCACTATCTCCCAAATACCTAAATACGAAAAACATTGCTTTTATTTTAAAACATTTTTTGTATTTATATTTTAACATGATGCAATTAAGATAATACATTACAAGATAGCAAAATTTAAACAATTATAACACATGCTTTAATACAAATATAATATAACAATATTTCATGCAACATACGGTATGGAAATAATAGCATAAATAATCAATTTCATGCAAATACGTACAATAAATAACATAAAGAGAATAAAATAAAATGTATACTAAAAAAAATCAAATCTAAAAAGAATAAAAATCGAAAAGATAAACATAAAGTATTTTAAAAAGATCAATTAATAAAAGTTTAAAAATATATATATAATAGGAGCAAAACTTTGTAAGAAATTTTATAGCATACAAATTAGATATTTTTTAAAGAAATTTACAAATTTACAAATTATACAAAATAATATAAATTATATATAATAAAGTATATAATATAAAGTATAATATTATATAATAAACAATAAACCAAATTTTATTTTCATAATAAACTATTTCAGAATATAGTATAATATGCAAAATAATAATAATAATGTACAAAAATAATATATATAATTTTAAATAATAATGAAAATTTTAAAAAATACGATAATAAATAATAATTCAAAATAAAATGAGTACTCAAATTTTAAAAATAATATATATCTCAATATAAAATAATAATAATATAACAATAATAAAAAAAATTTATAAAAGAAAAATATATATATTAAAACATAATAGATTGAATAAAATAATTCACATAAAAATAGGAATGTATATAATACATTTTTAAAATATATAATAAAATATAAGGTAAATGATATATAATTATTAGTGATAAAAAATATTTATATATATATAAAGATAATAAAATAATAGATAACAAATTTTTATAAAAAATATGTTATATAAAAGGATTAAAATAAAAAGTTAAATAAAACCACAGGGCTAATTTTAAAATAATAAAAAGAACTTGGGCTCAATAGGAACGCGCGCCAAACTTTGAGGGACTCATCGGGCAATTAGCCCTAATCCTAAAACGACATCGTTCCGGAAATAAGCCTTGAAGCAACAGTTAGGACTAAATTGGAACAAAAATAAAATATTAGGGCCAAATTAAAATAAAATAAAAATTGATTTACAAATGTTGAGAATACGGAAGGACCATCTGGGCAATTAGCCCTTTTAACAAAAACACGCGGATCCTCCCCGGGTCTTGGGTCAACGCGCGGATCTTATGGGTGAAACGGGTCAGGCAAACGGGTCCTATATAAGTTAAAAATCAGGAAAAAAAATCATTTTAGGCTTAGTTTTTAAAAAAAAAACTCTGAAGAAGCTTTGAAGGTCCTCTGTACTCCGACCACTGGTCATCCCGGTCTCGATCATCGGACCTTCGTCACGCGCTCACGCGCTGCTGCATGTGACGGCCAGAAGGCTCGAAAACCTTCCCGATCAGGTGCTTTCTCTTCCTCCTCTTATTTACTTTAAGAAAAACTAACTATTTACTACGTATTTGGATGAAACAGGAAAGAAACAGAATCAAAATAAAAGAATGAAAAATAAGCAAATCACCTTTTTGGAAAAAACTTGTCTATATTTTGCTCTTTTTTTAATATCGTGTGTGTAAAAAAAATCTGTTACAAAGGAGGCTTTTATAGCCTTTAATCATTACAAGTTTTGGAAAGAAATCAAAGATTTCTTTCCTTTACATATTTGCTACTACATATCTGCTGCGATTCCCTTTCCCTTTCTTTCATATCTACTGAGATATTCTTTCCATTACTTGTATGTCTGCTGTGATATCCTTTCCATTTCTTGCATGTCTGCTGTGATTCCTTTTTGTTTACAGGTGAAACACGGCAAACTAATGATCCCAGTATCGTCGGCGCAACGATGGTAGCGAGATTGGTGGCCGAAACGGTGCGTCGAAAGGGTACTGAAAGATCACGTCGTTTGATCTGCCCGAAGTTTCTGGAACCTGATTGCGGCGCTTGAAGAGGGCTAGGGTTTCCAGTAGCTATGAATGATTTGGGCCACGAGTTAATTGGGCTACGGGATATTGGGTAGTTAGACGTACGGGCCATAGGTGTAAGTTGGTTTGTTGGGTAACAGGTTAATCGGTTTTGTTATTGGACCCTAATGCTTGGGCCTTGTAACCTGGATTGTTTAAGAGGACTTTTAAAAATAAATATTTATTTATTTTATTTTGGTTTTAAAGCCCGGTTAAATTTGGGCTATTACAGCTGCCCCTCTTTGCTAATTGCTGTGTAACGGGAATTGAGCAAAGATAAAAAGACCAAATTTGACCGGTCTTCTCAACTCCTAGTCCTCAACCGACGTTGGTATCTTTAATTTGCTCACAAACCCAAATTGACTATGTTTTCAATTTGCTCTTAGGGATGCCAAATTTTCTTGGACCTGCTTCAGTATAAACACCTGCTATGTCTCTATTTTCTGTCGAATACAGAGACACCAGACTTCGATTTGCTCTCCACCAGTGCAGAGATGCCAAATCATCTTGGACCTGCTTCAGCATAAACATCTGAATGCCAGATCTGCTATGTGTCTACTCTCTGTCGAACACAGAGACGCCAGACTTCGATTTGCTTTCTGATAAAACAGAGATGCCAAATCATCTTAAATTTGCTTCAACGTAAGCACGTGAAAGCCAAATCAGCTATATCTTTGATTTGCTCCTTGTGAATGCAAGGATGCTAAATCATCTTGGACCTGCTTTAGTATAAACACCTGAATACCAGATCTGCTATGCATCTGCCCTCCAGCGAATATGGAGATGCCAAACTTCGATTTGTTCTCTGATAAAATAGAGATGCCAAATCATCTTAGATTTGCTTCAACGTAAACTCGTGAAAGCCAAATCAGCTTTATCTTCGATTTGCTCCTCGTGAATGCAAGGATGCCAAATCATCTTGGACCTGCTTCAGTATAAACATCTGAATGCCAGATCTGCTATGCGTCTACCCTCCAACGAAAATGGAGATGCCAGACTCTGATTTGCTCTCTGAGAAAACAGAGATGCCAAATCATCTTAGACTTGCTTCAACGTAAACACGTGAAAGCCAAATCAGCTATATCTTCTATTTGCTCCTTGTGAATGCAAGGATGCTAAACCATCTTGGATCTGAACACCAAATCTGCTATGTGGTGGCCTGTTACCCTACGGCTTAGGGAATTTAGGCACATCATCTTACATAACCTATAAAGTGTGTATGCAATCATGTTTAATGCTATGAGTCAGATGCTCATGTCATGATGTTATGAATATGACCCCTATTCTTTTATCCATTTTCCATTCAACCCATAGGCTCATACTAATTTCGAATGCTATCATCCACTAAAGATGTTTATAGGATGATCCTTCCTTTGAGTTGCTAATTCTATCCCCCTTATCTTTTTGGATTGGAAGAAAGAAATTCCTCGAGTTCTTTCATCCCTCTTTTGCATGAATTTCTCAAACAATTGTCCTATTTTAGTTTCTAGTAGTGCCTAGAAATTCCAGAATAATGCGCGAAACTTCATTTGTGAAAATATTTAGTTCATCTATCATTATTTCAATTGTAACATACTTAAAACAATGAGAGATAAAATTTCAAGAACAATTGGATTCGGATGAATTATCAACAAGATACAAATTAATCTGATAGCCTGTCTTTAAGAAGAAAAAGAATTTAAAGACCCCAAGCAAGCAAAAGTTAGATGCCTTAGATATCGCCGCTCGAGTACTTATACATCAAGTTCGTGAAGACATGTATTTAGAAGATTCAAAGTGCTTTGTTGATGCCCCCAGTACGCGACGCGCTTCGTTCATTGTTGAGCAGGATTACCATGTGCTTCAAAATTTGAGTCGCCCTTGCAGGTTTTCAACTCAAAACCCCTTTGGTCACAAGGCACCCTTTTTGGGTTTTCGCCTCGGCCTCTCCATTTTTTTTTAGGCGCCCTTTGCGGGTTTTCACCTTGGATTTTTCTCTTTTAGACAAAGTACTTTTTAACTGAGTCTGAGTTTACTGGATTGGGTAAACTTTTCCCATCCATTTCTGTTAAGATTAATACACCACCAGAGAAAGCCTTCTTCACAACATATGGTCCCTCCCAATTCGGCATTCATTTTCCCCTAAAGTCCTTTTGAATAGGAAGAATCTTTTTCAGTATAAAATCTCCCTCGCGAAACTCTCTTGGTCGAACCTTCTTATCGTAAGCTCGCATCATTCACTTCTGATACATCTGGCCATGTCGGATAGCTCTCAGCCTCTTTTCCTCAATCAAGTTCAACTGATCATATCAGGATTGAACCCATTCAGCTTCATCTAACTTTACCTCCGTCAAGATTCGAAGAGAAGGTATTTCTACTTCAATAGGCAATACTGCTTCCATCCCATAAACTAATGAGAATGGGGTTGCCCCGGTAGAAGTTCTTACAGATGTTCGATAGGCCAAGAGTGCAAACGGTAATTTCTCGTGCCAGTCTTTGTAAGTCTCAGTCATTTTCCCCACTATTTTCTTAATATTCTTGTTAGCAGCTTCCACTGCCCCATTCATCTTTGGGCGATAAGGAGAAGAATTGTGATGTTTGATCTTGAACTGGTCGCAAACCTCTGCTATTGTTTTATTGTTCAAGTTCAATGCATTGTCGGATATGATCCTCTCAGGCATTCCGTATCGACAAATAATCTCTTTTTTCAAGAATCGACTCACAGCTGACTTAGTGACATTCGCATAAGAAGCAGCCTCTACCCATTTTGTGAAGTAGTCAATGACCACGAAGATGAACCGATGTCCATTCGAGGCTTTCGGGGATATGGGCCCAATGACATCCATGCCCCACATGGAAAAAGGCCATGGAGATGTCATAACATGCAAAGGTGAAGGTGATACATGGATTTTGTCCCAATAAATCTGACATTTATGGCATTTCTTGGCATACTTGATACAGTCGCCCTCCATAGTGGCCCAATAGTAACCAAACCTCATGATCTGTCTTGCCATTGTGAAACCATTTGCGTGTGTCCCACATACCCCTTCATGAACTTCTTCTAAAATTAGTTTGGCTTCTACAGCATCAACACACCTCAAAAGCACTTGGTCTTTCCTTCTTTTGTATAAGATTTCTCCGTCTAAAACGTAATCACAAGCCAACCTTCTCAAAGTTCGTTTATCATTTTCATTTGCTTGTTCAGGGTATTTACGATCTCGCACATATCGTAATATATCTTGAAACCACGGGTTATCGTCCTTTTCCTCTTCCTCAATGTTACCACACTGAGCCAGAGATTCATAGACACTTATTTGGATTGGTCTCATCTCTTCCTCTTTGTTCGCCTTAATCATCGAGGCTAAGGTGGCCAAAGTATCTGCCATTTGGTTCTCGTCTCGTGGAAGATAATTGAAAGTGATATCTTCAAACTCCTCAAGTAATCCCAAGATTATCTTTCGATAATTGAGTAACTTTGGGTCCTTTGTTTCCCATTCACCCCTAAGCTGGTAGATTACCAATACAGAATCTCCATATACCTCGAGAGTTCTTATTCCCCGCTCTATAGCTGCTCGGAGTCCCATGATGCATGCTTCATATTCAGCCATATTATTTGTGCAATCAAAATCCAGTTTGCATGTGAATGGGTAAGAATCCCCATTTGGGGATACCAAGACTGCCCCAATTCCATTCCCAACAGCATTAGATGCCCCATCAAAATTTAGCTTCCAAGGAGAATCTTCAACTACTGCTATACACATCAACTCCTCATTTGGAAAATCAAAATTCAAAGGCTCATAGTCCCCTAGAGCTTTACTAGCCAAAAAGTCTGCTATCGCACTTCCTTTTATAGCTTTCTGACTTACATAGATTATATCGAATTCTGAAAGTAATATTTGCCATCTCGCCATTCTCCCATTTAAAGCTGTTGACTCCATCATGTATTTTAATGGATCTAGCTTTGATATGAGCCAAGTGGTATGGTATAGCATATACTGCCTTAACCTCCGGGTAGTCCAAATCAACGCACAGCATAACTTTTCGATCGGCGAATATCTCATCTCACTGTCAGTAAACTTCTTACTGAGGTAATAAATCGCCCTCTCCTTTTTTCCCGACTCGTCATGCTGACCTAACACACACCCCATGGAACTACTAAACACTAATAAGTACAGTATCAATGGCCTGAACGGATTAGGTGGAGATAATATCGGAGCATTCAACAAATATTGCTTGACCTTCTCAAAAGCATTTTGGCATTCCTCATCCTAAGTACTTTGATTATGCTTTCTAAGGAGGCGGAAGATAGGATCACATTTTTCGGTCAGTTGAGAAATGAACCGAGCGATGTAATTCAACCTTCCTAAGAATCCTCGCACTTCTTTCTGAGTTTGTGGTGGGGCTAATTCTCGTATGGCCTTGACTTTGACTGAGTCAACCTCTATTCCTTTTTCACTAACCACGAAACCCAACAACTTTCCTGATCTAGCTCCAAAGGTGCACTTTGCTGGATTGAGTTTCAATTGAAACTTCCTCAACCTCAGAAATAGTCTCCTCAAGACTTCAATGTGTTCTTTCTCTATTCGAGACTTAGCAATCATGTCATCAACATATACTTCAATATCCCTATGCATCATGTCATGGAACAAGTTCACCATGGCCCGTTGGTAAGTTGCCCCTGCATTCTTCAGCCCAAACGGCATTACCTTATAGCAGAAAGTACCCCATAAGGCTATAAAGGTAGTTTTATCCATGTCCTCTGAATGCATCTTTATCTGATTATATCCTGAGAAACCATCCATGAAGGAAAACAACGAGCACCCTGCCGTGTTGTCCACCAAAGTATCGATGTGTGGTAGAGGAAAGTTGTCTTTTGGACTAGCTTTGTTCAGATCTCTGTAGTCAACACACATTCGTACTTTTCCATCCTTCTTAGGAACTGGCACAATATTAGCTACCCATTCAGAGTAATTGACTTCTTGCAAGAATCCTGCATCAAATTGTTTCTTTACCTCTTCCTTTATTTTCAAAACAATATCTGGCCTCATTCGCCGCAATTTCTGCTGGACTGGCTTGCAATCCTTTCTAATCGGCAAACGATGTACTACTATGTCAGTGCTCAAATCGGGCATATCTTGATATGACCATGCAAAAACATCCCTGAATTCTTGAAGCAACTCAATCAATCTTTGCCTTGTGTTCTCAGCGATTAGTGTCCCAATTTTTACCTCCTTCCCTTCCTCTAGGGTAACATTCTCCACTGCCTCTTTCTCATGAGGCATAATGTGTTTCTCCTCCTGTTTTACCATTCTTAACAAATCTGGAGATACATCACGTTCTAGGCCATCTTTAAAATCCCAAGATTCTTCTAAACACATGTCTTGCTCACGAGAAAAATCAGGACTTGCAGTATCAGTACTCATGTCATTGATATCTAGGGACCTGTAAGGGTATGAAAGAATATATGGATCTAAGAATGTTTATTTATGTACCATGAATGAAAGAATAAAGATTGCAAAAATTTAACGAAATATGGGACAATACTCGTTTGAATTGATAATAGCGTTATGTTTTATTTGAAAGAATAATAGATGATCATAAGCCTATTTCACAAATGTAATCCCATTATTCCTAGGCTCTAGAATAACAAGAATGTTTTGAAAATTACTCTGAGAAATTCCTAAAGACTACAGGAAGTTCCTCCACAGTCCAATTATTTAGAGAGCTTCCTGGTTCATAAGGGCGAATGTCCTCGAGACTTCCTTGCTCCAATCCTTCTTCATGCACAACATTAATCTGATGGCCTCCCTTTACGATCAATCCTCTCGATCTAAAGGTTTTGGATATTGGAGGGAATGTCATCGGCTCCCACTCTACTTCCTTCATGTCTAAACGCGCCTTTCTTCTCTCTTGGCGTTTCTTAATTTCCCTCATCATCTGCCTATAATCTGGCTTAAAGCCCAAGCCAAAACGGTCCATCTTTTCCGTCAATTTAGGGATTTGAATCCTCTCCTGCAAATATCTCCCTAATCCTCTTCCTGGCAATGCACCCTGCCACATCATCATTTGCAGGGCCATCCTTGTAGCTCTAGACCTCCTGGGCGCTGGCATCTCACTTCCTTCCCCGATGAAAGTCGCATTGATGATCTCCAAAGAGTGGAAAGAGCATTCAATAGCCTCTTCATTTGCCTCAACATAAGGGACCTTGCTAGTAACGGATGCTATAATGTCTTCCTCAACGTTAATAGTTATTAATCGCCCATCATTCACAAGCTTTAATTTTTGGTGCAATGAGGAGGGCACCCCACCTGCCGAGTGTATCCATGGTCTACCCAACAAGCAATTGTAGGATGGCTTGATATCCATGACCAAGAAATCAACCTCGTATGTATTTGGCCCAATCTCCAAAAGAATATCAATTCGTCCCATAACCTTCCTTTCGGTTCCATCAAAAGCTCTCACCACATTATGACATGCTTTCATATGTGAACTGTCAATAGGTAATCTATTCAATGTGGACAACGGAAGAACGTTCAAAGCCGACCCGTTATCCACTAGTACGCTGGGAAACGTATATCCCTTGCACCGAGTCGTGATGTGCAAGGCTTTAGTCGACCCTATGCCTCCTTGCGGGATTTCATCGTAGTTGAAGTAGATGAAATTGTCTATACCGATGTTATTTACCAACCGGTCCAGCTTATCAACAGATATATCATGGGTGACATATGTTTCATTGAGTACCTTCAACAATGCGTCTCGATGCACCTCAGAACTCAGAAGTAGGGCCAATACTGATATACGAGCTGGTTGTCTTCGTAGCTGCTCGACCACACTATACTCACTATGTTTAAGGAACTTCAGAAATTCCTTAGCCTCCTCTTCCTTTACCGGTTCCTTGACAGGTGTTTTTACCTTCTCAACCTCAGCATCTCTTGTTTCTGTAGATTCCACTCTAATGCCTCCCATATCGTAACGCTTGCCACTCCGAGTGTGTGACCCCTCATTTTGTACACCTTTAGATGCACTGGCTATGCTCTCTTCCTCTGGCACTGTCACATTACAGTCATAACTCCATGGCACCCTTTTGCTGTCCTTGTAAGGGAAAGGAGTGGGTTTGTGAATCACGATTCTGGGCACTGTTTGCGTCCTCACTTCATTGTTTCCTGGTAAGGAAATAATAATCTTCGTCCGACTAGTTCCTTTTTGTTCATCTTCCAATACACAAATTCGTCTTTCGCATGGATTACCCTCAGAAATCTACAACTCTTTGCTATCCATAAAGCCCTGTACTAAGACTTTAAATTCCTCACAACTTTGAATCTCATGACCTACTTCCTCATGAAACTCGCAATAATTTCCTGCTCTTTCTCTTCCTTTTTCAGAGGTCACCAAACCTCTCTTTACCATCTCCTCCCATATTACTTTCATGGGCGTCTTTATGTCAGCAATATCATCTTTCATTCTTCTTTCACAAATTTCGCCGATAGCATTTACTCCTTGGTCGCCATGATTTGGCAATGGATTTTCAGCTTTAGGGGTACTATCAAACTTCACAACCCCCATCTTGATAAGTCTTTCAACAACTTTCTTAAATCCGGTGCAATTTTCAATCGAGTGCCCCGGTATTCCTGTGTGGTATTCACATTTAGCGTTGGCATCGTACCACTTAGGGTATGATGGCTGTAAGGGTTTCAAATGGAAAGGTGCTATGGCATGCGCGTCATATAAGCTTTGATAAAGCTCACGGTATGTTACAGGGATGGGTGTAAATTGCATCCTCTCAGAATTTTGCCTCGTGCCCGATTCATGTTTTTGCTCAGCAGTAGCTGATTTGGGCTGCCCAACTGTAATCGTCTTCGAGCTATAACCACTCGCATTGTTTACCTCATTATCTTTTCTTCTCGGAGCTGATCTTTTGACAGCCTCTCCCTCTATTTTACCACCTCTTATGGCATTCTCAATCATTTCCCCAGCCATAACAATATCGGCGAAACTTTTAGTAGTGCTCCCAATCATGTGAGTGATGAACGGAGCCTTTAAAGTATTAATAAACAACATAGTGATTTCTTTTTCCAACAACGGTGGTTGAACTTGCATGGCCACCTCCCTCCATCTTTGGGCATATTGCCTAAAATTCTCGTTAGGCTTCTTTTCCATGTTTTGAAGCGTAAACCTATCTGGCGTCATATCAGTTACATGATTATACTGTTGCATGAAGGCCTGTGCCAGATTTCTCCAGAAACTAATTCTAGAGCTGCTCAACTGATTGTACCACCTAGCCGCTGCTCCAACCAAACTGTCTTGGAAACAATGAATCAACAGTTGATCATTGTTTATATAGCCCGTCATCCTTCTACAGAACATAGTGATGTGGGCTTCTGGACAAGTGGTTCCACTATATTTCTCAAACTCCGGCATCTTAAATTTGTGAGGAAGCACCAAATTTGGGACCAAGCTCAAATCTTTAGCATCAATTCCATGATACCCCTCAGCATTCTCTAAAGCCTTGAATCTTTCCTCAAGCCATTTGCATCGTTCTTCCAATTGTTTCATGGCCTCGACTCTTGAGTCTTCCTTCTCAATCGCCTCCAAATCAGGAATATTGACCGTATTGGCTAAATTATCACCCAAATTAAGTCCTGAACCGGTTGGAATTCCAATATTCATTGACCCTTGTTGAGGCCTTATAGTAACTGACGGCCTCATAGGGGGTGCCTCGGTTTGTGCTTGGTCATGGGGTGGGGTAAAACCTGGAGGATAGTCCTCGTGATCTTCACCAGTAATGGCCATAGGAACTTTTCCTTTATCAGTGGCCCTCAAGAACTGGGCCATTTCAGCCATCATATTCCTTTGAGATTCCAGAATCTGTTCTCTCATGTCATTCTGCATCTTCACCAACTGCTCTTGCAATTGGTCTTGCATTTCTTTCTAAAATTGCTCAAATCTTTGATCCATGTTCTTGGTCTTGGTACGAGTACCGTAAGGGTGAGTAGGTTCCAGATTTTCTCTCTCTCACTGTAATAATTTTAACTAATTAGGGTCTCTCTATAACCTTTAAATGCTCATGATGTAATGAGATGCTATGCACATGTATGAATGCAAAAGGATATCGATTCTGATTCAACTTCATTTTAGAAAATGTTACTTAAGGAACAAAAATCTTTTCATAAAACAGATTACAAATACGCTTTCGCCCGTAGGCCTAAAGTCTTAACTCGATCTAACAATGAAGCAAGTTCTCGACCCCTATCTAATATAGACTCATAGACTATACTTAACACACTAGCTCCTGTCGCTAAATCCTGCAAGTGTTCAGCAACCCCACGAATTTGGTTTATAGCTTCCTCCATGAGGTGGTTTCTTCCTTGGACTTGTTCCTGCGAATGGTAAAGCTCTTTTTTCCAACACTCCTCTTGTGCTTCAAACTGCTCGATTCGATGCTCACAATTATGCAAAGCTATCTCCAACTCCTCTACCTTGCTTTCTAGCTCCTCAATTCTACCTAAGCTTGCCTTCAACTCGACTGTAGTGTTACGACTTCGGTAGTGATGTATAGTATGCCCCAGTTCGGTCACCTTAGTTTTTAACCCTTGGTTTTCCTCTTTCAAGTTCTGGCTTTGAGTTTGCATTTCTCGAAACCTCCTTTCCCAATGTCAGCTTTGGCCTTTTCTTCTTGAATTTCTTGCTGCCATTGATCTGAAGATTTCCCCAATCCAGCCCTTTTTAACAATGATTGCGCCTTCTTGTAATGCATCTTTAAATCATCTCTATCCTCCTTGATTTTCCTCTTTTCCTTTCTTACTTTCTCAGTCTCCATCTTTTGGACATCAACGTCTAAGCTCAAATGCAACTTCTCCTCCTCAAGCTTCTCGATCTTCTTCTCAAGCTCCAAATTCTTCCTATCGAACTCTTGCTTTATAAGTTCCAACTCCGATGGAATTACTCGTAGGCTTTCCTCCAACGATCTAGCAACCCCTAACATTGGCCTAGGGATGTTATCATTAATTCTCTGGCTAAACCATCTCTTATACTCAGGAGTTGACATCGAGCCTTCAGCCAAAATCTTCATATAACCAGGCTTCTTCCAAGCCTCAGAGATATCTCGCATCCTTTTCTTATAGTGATCTCCTTTATAAGAAAAATCGCTCTGAGCCAATCCTTGTGTAGCCGGTATGAATTGCCTTGCTCGGTATTGTCTTAAAGCAAGCAATGGCATATATCCAACAACTCCCCAAATCCCAGGAAGAGGTACCCAATCAAAGCTGCCACAACGATAGAGAATTTCACTAGGAGTTATCCAAGGTGCCTCCCACATAATATCTTCCTCTCGAAGATTCTGAAAAATGTCAATCCACCTTTCTTCCGAAATGTCATCTCTCTTAGGCCTAGTAGCTGCCTCCTTCAAGGGAGAATAACCCTCAAAGAATACTCGACAAGGAGGTTTATCAAGTTTCCAGAAATGACCGTGGAACCAAACAAGCAACAACTGCGCACATCTAATGAATCTACCCTCACCGGCTCTCCGGCATGCGCTCAATGATCTAAAAGTCTCCGCCAAGATGGCCGGTACTGGCGTATTCTGCTTACCAACGCGATCAAATAAATCTGCGACCGCCTCATCTATATGCCCCAACGCCTTTGGGAAAATTACCAAACCGTAAATACCTAAAGCAAAGACATCAACCTTTTTCTTCATCTCTGGGTGCACCAATATCAAATCCCTCAAAACGACCCATGGAACACACTTACTATCACCCTTTTGCTGCACACGAGCTACAACCCACTGCTCACTCATCCCAGTAATCATCATCAATTTTTCGTAAAAGTTGGAAGGCTAGCAGGCCTCACATAAGTCTTGTGGTCCTGATGCTCGGACAACGCAATAAAGTTGTATACTCCTCCAAAGTAGGTACTAGATCAACATCACCAAACGTGAAGCAACTATAAGCAGGGTTCCAGAACTGTACCATAGCTCGAAATAAGTGTCTATCTACTTTGATGTCTAGCAAGTAAGAAAGATCTCCATAAGTCTGGAAGAAAAGCTGCCTAGCCTCATCATCCAACTGAGCCCAAATGTTCCTCAACTCCTGGAAATCAAACTGAGTCGAACTAACACGAGTAAAATCCCACAACTCCGATGCATATCCCTCGGTGACACTATCTCCTTTCTCCAACTGGGTTTTCTCTGGCCATGTACAGACGAAAGAGTTGTCCTCCACTTTATTAAGATATTCGTTCCTCATTATAAAACTTCCTAACTCAGAAATCGAACCTTGAATCGACACCTTTTAATGATGAATGACATGCAATGATAACAGAATAAAAAACGAGTTAGTATCATATAAAAAATGTAATAAACAAACAGCTATAAAGATAGGTACTAAAGGTCATCACCATACTACCTAGGGTAAGTACTTAAAGTTCACTATATGTAGTTCGGTTCTAAAGCAAGGGTTCCCAAACCAGCAGATTCCTCGATCCTCACCCATTATAGGTTCATATGGATCAAGTTCGGTTTAGGGGGATTCATTTCCCTACGACCATACGGAGATGAAAATCTCACGAAATCTATAGGTACATATGTTTCCCGGAGGTAATCCACTAACTCATACGAAGGTGAAAACCTCACGAAAGCTTAGTTTCTTACTCCCACTTAAGGGTGCGACCAAAGGTCATGCAAATGCCATGTGTGCAGATAAAATAACAAACATATGCAACAAACACATGAAAAAGGGATCTTTATTTTTAAAAGTCTTTTCAAATTTTTAGCATTAAGACAGAAAGTTACCAATTTTTGGCTTGACTCTCAAACATCCCCAGTGGAGTCGCCAAGCTGTCGAAACCATCTTTGAAACGGGTTTTGAAAAACGGGGTTCGGCTTTAAAAATATGAAAATGGGAGTCGCCATCAATCAGTTTAAGTGTGATTGAACCACCTTCAAACCATTTTGTTTGAAAATCATTTGTTTTGGTCTACGAAATTGAGAAAACGGGTTCGGGAGTCGGTTACGTACGAGGAAGGGTTAGCACCCTCGTAACGCCCAAAATTGGTACCAAATTGAATAACTTTCTGTCTTTAATGCTAAAATTTTGAAAATATTTAAAAATATGATCCCTTTTAAATATAGAATAATTTGAATTTTAAAACTGAGATTCCTTCGATCAAAAGAATACGAATATCACATCCAGCATGATAGGACACGATATTCTAAAACTTTTGTAACTAAAATCATCTCGTATTTTATAAAATCATTTAGAAGGGTATTTTAGGCATTTAGGTAAACAGGAAATCGCAACCCAGCATGATAGGGCACTATCTCCCAAATACCTAAATACGAAAAACATTGCCTTTATTTTAAAACATTTTTTTGTATTTATATTTTAACATGATGCAATTAAGATAATACATTACAAGATAGCAAAATTTAAACAATTATAACACATGCTTTACTACAAGTATAATATAACAATATTTCATGCAACATACGGTATGGAAATAATAGCATAAATAATCAATTTCATGCAAATACGTACAATAAATAACATAAAGAGAATAAAATAAAATGTATACTAAAAAAAAATCAAATCTAAAAAGAATAAAAATCGAAAAGATAAACATAAAGTATTTTAAAAAGATCAATTAATAAAAGTTTAAAATATATATATATATATATATAATAGGAGCAAAACTTTGTAAGAAATTTTATAGCATACAAATTAGATATTTTTTAAAGAAATTTACAAATTTACAAATTATACAAAATAATATAAATTATATATAATAAAGTATATAATATAAAGTATAATATTATATAATAAACAATAAACCAAATTTTATTTTCATAATAAACTATTTCAGAATATAGTATAATATGCAAAATAATAATAATAATGTACAAAAATAATATATATAATTTTAAATAATAATGAAAATTTTAAAAATATACGATAATAAATAATAATTCAAAATAAAATGAGTACTCAAATTTTAAAAATAATATATATCTCAATATAAAATAATAATAATATAACAATAATAAAAAAATTTTATAAAAGAAAAATATATATATTAAAACATAATAGATTGAATAAAATAATTCACATAAAAATAGGAATGTATATAATACATTTTTAAAATATATAATAAAATATAAGGTAAATGATATATAATTATTAGTGATAAAAAATATTTATATATATATAAAGATAATAAAATAATAGATAACAAATTTTTATAAAAAATATGTTATATAAAAGGATTAAAATAAAAAGTTAAATAAAACCACAGGGCTAATTTTAAAATAATAAAAAGAACTTGGGCTCAATAGGAACGCGCGCCAAACTTTGAGGGACTCATCGGGCAATTAGCCCTAATCCTAAAACAACATCGTTCCAGAAATAAGCCTTGAAGCAACAGTTAGGACTAAATTGGAACAAAAATAAAATATAAGGGCCAAATTAAAATAAAATAAAAATTGATTTACAAATGTTGAGAATACAGAAGGACCATCTGGGCAATTAGCCCTTTTAACAAAAACACGCGGATCCTCCCCGGGTCTTGGGTCAACGCGCGGATCTTATGGGTGAAACGGGTCAGGCAAACGGGTCCTATATAAGTTAAAAATAAGAAAAAAAAATCATTTTAGGCTTAGTTTTAAAAAAAAACTCTGAAGAAGCTTTGAAGGTCCTCTAGACTCCGACCACTGGTCATCCCGGTCCCGATCATCGGACCTTCGTCACACGCTCACGCGCCGCTACATGTGACGGCCGAAAGGCTCGAAAACCTTCCTGATCAGGTTCTTTCTCTTCCTCTTCTTATTTACTTTAAAAAAAACTAACTATTTACTACGTATTTGGATGAAACAGGAAAGAAACAGAATCAAAATAAAAGAATGAAAAATAAGCAAATCACCTTTTTGGAAAAAACTTGTCTATATTTTGCTCTTTTTTTAATATCGTGTGTGTAAAAAAAATCTGTTACAAAGGAGGCTTTTATAGCCTTTAATCATTACAAGTTTTGGAAAGAAATCAAAGATTTCTTTCTTTTACATATTTGCTACTACATATCTGCTGCGATTCCCTTTCCCTTTCTTTCATATCTACTGAGATATTCTTTCCATTTCTTGTATGTCTGCTGTGATATCCTTTCCATTTCTTGCATGTCTGTTGTGATTCCTTTTTGTTTACAGGTGAAACACGGCACACTGATGATCCCAGTATCGTCGGGACAATGATGGTAGCGAGATTGGTGGCCAAAACGGTGCGTCGAAAGGGTGCTGAAAGATCACGTCGTTTGATTTGCTCGAAGTTTCTGGAACCTGATTGCGGCGCTTGAAGAGGGCTAGGGTTTCCAGTAGCTGTGAATGATTTGGGCCACGAGTTAATTGGGCTACGGGATATTGGGTAGCTAGACGTACGGGCCATAGGTGTAAGTGGGTTTGTTGGGTAACAGGTTAATCGGTTTTGTTATTGGACCCTGATGCTTGGGCCTTGTAACCTAGACTGTTTAAGAGGACTTTTAAAAATAAATATTTATTTATTTTATTTTGGTTTTAAAGCCCGGTTAAATTTGGGCTATTCCATAGATCTACAAAAACCGCAGGAGGCAGCTGATTATTCTGATTATCACTCATCTCCTCAATAATAACAATGTCCTCTTGTTCGTCTACTAAATTTTCTTAACTCCGCCTTGCTTCTCTACAGTTTCTATGAGTTGTACTTTCAATTTCACTATCAAATAACAATGGTCTTGATAGGTTTCTTCTAGTCATAAACTAAAAGAACTTGCCATAAGCAAATAAAAAAATTAAAATGTAAAAATTAAACTAAAAACAAAAATAACAATAGAAATAGAAATGGCTAAATTAATAAAAATCAAGTGTTCCTAATATTTTAGTCCCTAGCAACAATGCCAAAAACTTTATGGTCACTAAACTAACTATAAATATGACAAATGCAAGTGCACCTGCTGAACAATAGTATAGCTATGGTGAGTAGAGAATATTGTATCCACGAGGACTAAAAGTATTAGTGATTACTTTTTTCTATTATTTAGCCAACAATCTAGAGTGAAATGCTTTAATCTAAATTTACTAAACTAATTTAACTAAGAACGCAATAGAGAAAGAATCAAGGAAATAATCGAATATCAACTAATGAGATAGATAATACCCAGGAAAAAATCCACCTAGACTTCACCTATTATTATGAATCTAAATTAAACGATCTATCCACTTGTGTCTTGATCCGTAGAAATCATTAAATTATGTTAATATCTCTTTCGAGAGTGAAAAGAACTGCCTCTAGGTTGATTAATTGAAATCTCTTTCTAATTAAAATCCTATCGTCATATAAACTCGATCTATGGATTCCCCTATTAGATTTGACTCTAATATGGTAGATTTATGTCGTCCTATTTCTAAGATTACATGCAACTCCACTCAATTATGCTAGATCCACTCTTAAACAGGGACTTTTGCTCCACTGAAATAAGCACATCAAACATGAATTAATATCCCAAAAATATTAAACCAAGAAATTAGCATACATAATTGAGAACAAGAATTAAGAATTTATTGCATAAAAATAGAAATTAAATAAAAGGATTCATCATAGATTTCATCTTCCCTACGTATCTAGGGAATCAGTTCATAATCCTGAATAGAAACATCTCAAAGTCAAAATACCCACAAGACATAAAGAAACTCAAGAAAACTTTGAAATAAATTAAAAGGTGATCTTCGATCTTGATAGAGATCCACTTTTGAGTTGATTCCGATGGTGTTCTTCGAATGTTTTCTTTGATATTCTCTAATTGCCCTCTTATGTCTTCTTCTAATGGGTATTTATAGACTTTAGAATACTTAGAAAGCCTAAAAATTGGGTTTTTCCACGTATTTGGGAAGTAGGATATGAGATCGACACGGACTGGCACATGGGCATGTGTCCAGCCCATGTGGCTCACACTAGCATGTGCCCAGCTCGTGTGGAAATGCCCAAGTCGTGTGGCTCCTAAAAACAACTCTATTTGTCCGATTTTGTCTCATTTTTTGCTCATTTCACTCTCAAATGCTCTTTTAAGTATAGAAACATGAATTTAAAGGATTAGGAGCATCAAATTCACTAATTTGTATAATTAATCATCCAAAAACACATTAAGAATAAGATTAAAATATGTTACTTTTATAGCTTATCATTGTGGCATACACATTGAACAATTGTACCTCGTGTCCAACATATGCGAGTCTCTAGAAGCAGATAGTGTTCACCATGGGACTGAGCCTGTTTGTGAAAGTATTCACCAACAGATACTTCGAAACAAGGAGTATTGTATGTGCTAAAGTGGCAGAGCAATTTGTCGATCTAAGTTTTACCCTAATAGAGTCTATTAAACCTTATGGTGGGGTTATATTTCTTTGGAGCTCACTAAGTTCTTATGAAGTTACTTAGTTTCTTTTCCTATTATTTCTAGGCCTTGTAGGTTGGATGTTTCGAGCAGGGATTCAACTAGATTTGTGGCCTATTCGTGAGCTATATCGTATCTTGGTGTAACATGTAATTTGCTAGCTTATTAGGATGTTTGTTAGTTGTCACCAGTTGGAACTTAACAACCTATATTCAAAAACATTATTTTGTATTATTGAATTGCTATATGTTGCCTTGTTGGGCTTTATACCAACTTGTTTTCATGTGTTGTCAGACTTTGGAAATGAACTTTAAACTACTACTTGAGTGATAACTCATTTGTGTTTTTATTCGAATTTGTGAATGTTTATAAAGATTTTGTCAAATGCAGTGTAGTCATATCCCACCTATAAATGGTGTAGTATTATTTTAAATCAGTTTCAACTTATCATATGTTTTTCAAAATCTTGAGACATCTCTCCAGTAAGAAGAGTATCCACCTAACTAAAATGTTTGGTTTTCAAATGGTATTGTCAGTTCAATGGTTTTAACTTGTCTCACTCCATACCCGAGTCTGACGTTCGGGTCGAGCATGGGGTGTTACAACCAATGAAATGATACACCATTTCTTGGGCCATTAATTCCACTATTATGAATGATGCTACATCCGACAGAAGTCATACACTCAATGCACCAACTTTCGGCTCCTTATCTATTTGAACTCAAGCTTTTACTTACATCAAAGTATACGAGTCACGTATACATAGTCCATCATCCACTCAGGATTAACGTATGTCACACTATTAATGTTACAAGTGAATAAATCCATAAACAAATTCAAAATCTATTCTACTTGGGTCTTGTCCAATGTTCTATCATCTAATCAGTCACATCTTTGTCACTATCTTCTGGGAGTCATCCACTTCGATACCCAAGACAAAGCATCTCCCCAATTGGACTTGATAGACAACATATTAGCCTTTCAATCGGTTTGCTCATTTCCAGTTAAACTAATGACATGTTTAGGTTTATCAACTAATTCAAGTTGTCTTTTTGTATTAAGATCCGATCACGTAACATCACTTAGTATTAGTTAAACATAAGATAACCAGTGAGCTAGTATTTGCTTCAATTTTGTTTTGCGTGCAAAAACCATTGAAAACAATATACAAAAAAATATTAATGCAACTCATAGATAATTTTATTAAACAACTATGTTTGTAAAAATTACAAGTATACAAATGAATATACTACACTTAAGGCACCTAGAGCCAACATCACCACTACAGTAGCCCATTTCGACAATGAGTGGTGGTACATGTTCAAGACCAAAGGAGAAAAGGATCATCATCCGTGACCCATCCGATGTTCCATGAGCTTCAAAGAGAGCACAGTTTACTTCAGGAAAAAGGAAAAAGAAGATGATCATTTCTGACGAGGAAGGCGATGATTGTACGGAAGAGTTCGATGAAGATTATTTTGATGATCTTTGAGGAATTTTCATTATCTTGAAACGTTAACAATTTTAATTTTACTTTTAAAATAGTATTACTTGGATAGAACTCTAAGCATAAAATTTTAAAAAAAAATTATGATAATTATAATTTAATTTATAATTATTAGTTAAATTTTGACATAAAAAAAAGTTCAGCTAATTTTTTTAAATCGTGCTAGTTTTATTGATGAAAAATAGAATTATTTATTGAATAGAACTCTAATCATCTTAATTATCAGGGATAAACTTCAAAATTATACATAAACTTTGATTCATTGTGCAATTTGATACATGAACTTTAATTAGTGCAATCATACACATGAAACTTTGATTGTGGTTTAAACATATACATGAAACTTTAATTTTTATTCAATCATACATATTGAAAGATATAAATACATCAGTTTATTTTTATATTGGATAAATATAATTATTTTTGTATGTGATATATAAACATAAAATGATGTTATATCAATAATTGTGTTAATAATTTGTGAGAATTAGATCAAATAAAAACTCCATGTATAAAATTATACAAAATCAAAGTTTATGTATACAAATGCACATTGAACCAAAGTTCATGTATGGTTTTGAGATTTATCCCTTAGGAAATAAATCTCAAAACCATACATGAACTTTGGTTCAATGTGCAATTGTATACATGAAATTTATTTTGGTGCAATTATATGCATGAAACTCTAACTGTGGTTCAAATGTATACTTGAAATTTTAATTGTGATTTAATCATACACATTGAAAGAAATAAATACATTAATTTATTTTTTATATTGGATAAATATAATTATTTGTGTATGCAATATATAAATATAAAATGACATTATATCAATAATTCTATTAATAATTTACAAGAATTAGATCAAATCAATTTTTCATGTATAAAATTGCATAAAATCAAAATTCATGTATATAATTGCATATTAAACCATAATTTACGTATAATTTTGGGATTTATCCCTATTCCTAATTATCACGTAATTAATATTAGAGTTCAATAACAATTAAAATTTAAGTTTAGCTTTATAGATAGCATTCGGTAATTAGGCATATTCAATCAAGTAGCATCTAAACAAATTTATTGGTAAAAAAATGGAGATTTTTAGCATTAATAAGTTAGAATTATATAAAAAAAAATGAAGAATTAAAGTCATGGTTCTTCAAAGAGGCAATATCGAATCATATTCGAACAATAATGGCATTGAAAAGTGATCGAAAATTATGTTAATTGTTGATGAGATAATATAATATTCTAATATTATTTTTAAAATTTATATGTTTATAATGTATAAAGCAAGCGATCTTAAAACTATTTGTAACATCCCAAAATAGGGCCTGAACGGAACAGTGGTTGCGAAACCACAACTCCGAGATAGAAATAATTATTTTACAATTATTTTGAGGTTTATGATATGATTGCATGATTTTGTGAAAAACTCGTGAAGAAATTCTATGCATAAAGTGCTTAATTTGAAATTAGGGACTAAATCGAATAAGTTACAAAACTTGCATTCTAGAAGCTTTTAGTATGAAATTGCCTTGGAATATTAATTAGAGGGTCTTAAATAGAATTTGACCAATTTCTAAAATTTTGGACAAAAATGGGCTTGTACATAAAAATTTTCAAAGAAAGGCATTAAGGGTATTTTGGTCATTAGGTAATTAAAAGAATAAAATGGGAAAAAGATGACAAAAAGTGTTCATCTTCATCAAGCTTGGCTGAAACTTCATGTGTCTCCATAGCTAGGGTTTCTTCAACTTTCAAGCTTCATAGTAAGTGATTCCAAGCCCCGTTTTTAATGTTCTTTACGTTTTTTGAATCCCGGTAGCTCGATTTAGCTTATGCTAGCAATAATTCAACCTAGGGTTCATATTTGGAAAAATAACCATAGGTGAAATTTGTTTATTTTGGTGTTTTATGATAGAATATGAGGTTTTAAATTATGCTAGACAACTTGTGCTACTTGGTTTTAAGTAAAAACGAGTAAAAAGGCTTAATCGGTAAAGATACCTATTATTCATAAGTACATGTTATAGTGGGAA
This sequence comes from Gossypium stocksii, assembly GCA_020496765.1. Lineage (NCBI taxonomy): Eukaryota > Viridiplantae > Streptophyta > Magnoliopsida > Malvales > Malvaceae > Gossypium > Gossypium stocksii. The sequence goes on from CM035628.1 coordinate 66,980,677, forward strand.
TTTGAGGTTGTTTGTTGGTAAATAAATGATCAGCATGTCCTAAAACATAAGAATTTGGGATAAAGTTTAATTTCCGAGCCTTGGGGCAAAAGTGTAACTATGCAAAAGTTTAGGGGCAAAAATGTAATTTTGCCAAAGTTTGAGTTAAGGGCTGTTTTGATAAATGTGAGTATTAAATAAGCTAAATTGCTATTATAGTTCAAGAAGAACGAAATTCAGGAGTAGATCGGGGAAAGGAAAAAGTAAAGGACTAAATTGTCAAGTTTAAGTATTTTGTATCGAGGTAAGTTTACGGTAAATAAATGCAATATGTCATTATTTTACATTAATGTTGTTAATTTTCAGCATATATACATTTACTTTATGAAAATATTTGAAGTTGAACTAAAGATTAGATGACAGAGAAAAAGTATCAGAAAGTCCCGTTTGAACTCTAGGAATGTTTGGGATACGGAATGTCATGACATTTTGGGTTATCAGACAGGACAGGAATATCCCATGTAAGTCCATATTAAAAGTATGGCTTTGGTAGGACAAGGAACATCTCATGCAAGACCATGTCTAGAACATGGCATTGACAGGCTATTATCAGGCAGGAAAACCCGAGTATCCTTAGTATTCCGAGTGGTTCAACGGGCTATTGTACATGTTAAATTACAGGAAATTCTCAGCAAAGGAAAAGTAAGTTATATTCATGAGTTTATTGAATAATCAAGTAAGAAAGAAAGTAAGTGAATAAGGAAGAGGGTAAGAAATGAGGTGTAAGGAAAGCTTATGATGGTTGATGATATTATGATTAACTATTATTTAGGGTAAATGTTGTGATTTATTTACTTGTAAACTTACTAAGCTTAGTGCTTACTCTCTTTATTTTTCCTTCTTTTTATAGTTCTTACCAAGCCAACTCGGGGATCGCAAGGAACGTCGGAGATCCGGTCACACTATCAACAGGATCATTTTGGTATAGCTAGACGTTTCATTTCGCGTATGGCATGTATAGGGACTTGGCTTCTTTTGGTATGAATGTCCATAGGATATGTTTAATGAATGGTATGTAAATACTTATTGATGATTAGCTATTGGAATGACTAATCAAACATAGGTTTAATACTATGTATGCCTAAATGGTAATTATCACATGGAAACCATGAAAAAGGTGAAAATAGCCTGAAAACCTATTCGAACAGCAGCAGTGACGTGAATTTGAAAAATCACTAAAAATAGTAGAAATGGAATTAAATAGTGAGTGAGACATGAAATTAAAGCTTAATGAGTCTATTTTCATTTGGAAGAATTAGAGTAAGTAAAAGAGTTGTATATTATGAGTTATTTGCATTTGAGTGACACTGCTCCAGATTGACTTCGTGATCCCCTATTCTGGATTTAAAAATTTACCATAAATTGTACATAAATAATTAGGCATTATAGTTTATATGCCTAGATTCCTTATTGAGTTTTAGTTTCAAATGAAATAAACGGAATGCCTATTTGAATTTTGTACAGAGATAAAACTAATTTGCAGTGAACAGAGGTCAGAGTAGTCGAACTACGTAACAGGAGAGACTTTAACTAATAAACTGTACTAATTGGCTAGACTAAAAATTCTATAAAAAAATTAGTAGGAAGGTTTATGAGTCTAGTTTTAGGGAAATTTTATGGAATTAAATTTTGAGTTTTGTAACTCGAGTTATGATTTATTTAGTGACTGTGATGCAGTTGGACAGCTTTATAAGGAACAGAGAAATAATTTTATTTTGGTTCGTTTAAGTAATCGGAAAAATTTTATTGATTCCGATTTGGCCCCAAACCATTTTAATAGCATGATTTAGGGTCTCGATGACCCTTTTTAGGGATATATTGAATGAATGAAAATAATTTAATTTTTTTTAAAAGCAAATTTTTATGCCCGATTGAAAAAGGTAAGTCTGGTAACACCTCGTGCTCGACTCCAGTGATGGTCTCAGGTAAGGGGTGTTACACTATTTTTTTTTACTATCTATTATTGTTTGGAGCTAATAAAAAATATTTTGTAAGTTTATTTTGATGAAAAAGTTACATTTAAACAATTATTAAATATGCTTATTAATTTAGTTTAAATATATTTCCTATTTATCATGGACTATCATTATAACTTATGCATGTCCCTTTAGGTTTTTATTTTTATTTTTTTAAATTAACATTATAGTTTAATTTCTTGTATAATTTTAAATATATATTATTTAAAAATTAAGATAAATTATTATTACCAGTTATAAATAACAAAAATTAAAAATAGACAATTTATGAATTAATTAAAAATTAAACGCTAAAATTTTCATGCAACATTAGAAACTAGCAATGAGAAAAAAAGGACTATTTGTTATCCTTTGTGGAAAAATCAAAATTATAAATGCATAATAATTCGTAATTCTTGAAATAAACATAATGACATACAAATTGAATCCATAAACGGTCTGCAGAATTTTATTATTATTATTAATTAAATTAAATGCGTATGGGTAGTTAATTAAGAAAATTTTTCTTAATATCATGCAACTTTGTCAAGGTTTCTCTCATGGATAAACGATCTTTGGGCGATTGAGCTGCACAACTTAATCCAACTCTTATAACAGCTGCTAAACATTCTTCATATTTCCTGCAGATGTGACCACTGTCAGTGCTGCTAGTGCCGCCATTGCTGCTGTCATTACTACAGCTAGGGTTTGATGAGCTTTGTTCTGAACCTCCATGGTTCTTCAATATCCTTGGATCAACTGTCTCAAAAACTTGATTTCTATCCACAGCTGATGCGAATTTGTTGAGGCTTAATCCTTCTTTAAACATCTCATCAGTTGGTTTCTTGGCGATGAACATTTCAAGCACAAGAACTCCAAAACTATAGGCATCTCCACTGGTTGAAGCTTTGCTCCCTAGGCCATACTCTGCACATAAATTCAGAAATAAATTAGATTGAAAATGCATATGCAAGTTTCTTTTAATGTCGGTAAAAAAAGGGTTCGATTTATTGTTTGCTCACCTGGTGCAATGTAACCAACCGAGCCTTTCAACCCCATTGTGCTGTTCTCCCTTTGGGACGGCCTTTGAGAAAGGAACCTCGCCAAGCCGAAATCCCCCACATGAGCTGCCATATTTTCATCCAAAAGTACATTTGCAGGCTTCAGATCGCAGTGCACAACAGCCGGGTCGCAGTCGTTGTGCAAATAATCCATGGCGGAAGCTACATCAATGGCTATATTTAGTCTTTGCATCAAGGTCAAACAAAACCCTGATTCCTCATCGTCTGGATATAGCCACTTATCTAGGTTGCCATTCGGCATGAACTCGTATATCAAAGCTTTGAATTCATCTCCTTTATGATCGATGCTCGAGCATGAGGTGATGATCTTCACCAGGTTTCGATGCCTGACATTCCTCAAGGCCTCACATTCAGCAAGAAAACTCTGAACGGCTTTGGTTTGTTTCAGGTCAAGAACTTTGACAGCAAATGTAACATTGTTGATGGAAGCTCCATCATCACCAGTGTTGAACGTACCTTTGTAAACCGACCCGAAACCTCCCTTGCCAAGCAGGTTTTCGGCTGTAAAATTGCTTGTAGCAATCTGGATATCAGAGTAAGATATCAACAGCGGTAACCCTTTCAATGAAAGTACAGATTGACTGCCCTTCACCCTGTTTTTCTTCCTTCTGGATATCAATGCCCACACAAAGCAAAAAGCCAAACATATAAACAGTGTAGCTCCGGCAATTGGAACTAAAATTTTGATCAAATGATTACTCTGTCTTCCCTTTGTTTTGCATTGATGAAGTTGCAGATTTCTGGCAATTTCTTTGTCAGCACTGCAAAGGTCGTCGTTACCCAGGATCGAAGACGAGCTGAGATTTGAGAAGATATTTCCTGTAGGAACATCTCCTTCCAAATGATTGGAAGACAAATTTAAGACCTTGAGTGACTTTAGATTTGCCAACTCTTGTGGAATTGGTCCAGAAAGATTGTTGGAAGAGAGATCCAAAACCTCTAGTGGTAATATATTTGCTGATGAACTCGGGATTTCACCACTGAGATTGTTCCTTGACATGTTGAGGTATAGCAAACTTGAACAGCCACTGATTGATGATGTTAAAGTTCCGAACAAGTTATTATCGGAAACATCAATCACTTGAAGCTGCTTCAAGTTGCCAACATCACTGGGGAGAGGACCCGAAAGCATGTTATGCTCCAAAACCAAGTAGTTCAAACCAGAAAGCTTGAAAACCTCTTCTGGTATGCTTCCATTTAGCCTATTCCAAGCCAGGTCCAATGTTTGTAGCTGCTGACAATTTCCAAGGCTGGTGGGAATTTTACCAGAAAACTGGTTATTCCGCATTACGATTCTAGAAACTCGTGTAAGATTAGCAAAGATTTCTGGGATTTCTCCAGAGAACATATTCTGGTGCACCAAAATGTTCTGCAAGTTTCCGAGTTTGGCTATGCTCCTTGGAATATCACCTGTCAAAGAGTTCATCTCAAGTGAAAGAGATATCAGATTTTGGAACTTGTCCATCCCCTGAGGGAAGCCACCAGTCAAGAAATTGTCAGAAATGCATAAATGTTGGATATTGGTTGACAGATTCGCCACTGAGGGAAATTCACCGGAAAGTCTGTTGGAATTTATCCTCAGATATTCAAGCTGAGTACAGGTTGAAAGGGAATCAATGAAGTGAACATTCCGAGCAGTGCTAGAGGAGAAAAGATTTTGACCAAGGTCCAGCATTATAAGTTTTCTCATGTTGCCAAACAAAGGAATCGGACCATGAAATCTATTCCTAGACAGATCAAGACATTCAATGTTTGAAGCGTTAGATAGATAAGCAGGTAGGATTCCTTCAAACCAGTTTAGTGCCAAATATACTTCTCTGACATTTGGGAGAGCCTGAAATCTATGATTATCATTTGGAATTGGAAGGCTTCCTGAAAGGTTATTATGTGTGACAGACAAGAAAACCAAAGAAGAAATGTTGAAAATAGAAGAAGGGATTTGGCCTGAGAGATGATTTTCAGAAAGCTGAATATGTTGAAGCTTTTTAAGCTGACCAAACTCACTTGGAATTTCACCGATTAACATGTTTCTTGCCAGAGCAAGATAGGTTAAAGAGGAAAGGTTCCCAAATGTAGGGGGGATTGAACCTGTGAGATTATTGATGGAGATGCTAAGGATACTAAGACTTTGGAGGTTGCCTAGTTGAGGTGGAAGGTTTCCACTAAATTTGTTCCCTTGCAATCTAAGTGTTTTAAGGTTAAGGCAATGAGAAAGAGCAACAGGAAGAGTGCCATTAATGGAGTTATTTCTAAGGTCAACATGTCGAAGATGGGAAAGCTTACTAAACTCCAACTGAAATTGACCGTGAAATAAGTTGTGGGAAAGGTTAAGCGTGCGAAGGGAAGTGAGGTTTGAGAGAGGAGGAGGTAAGGGCCCAACAAGGCCGAGTGAACTGAGTTGGAGAGATTCAACTCGGGACCCTTTGCTGGTGCAAGATATACCAAACCAGGTGCAGTGAGATGTAGAGTTGCGGGTCCACCCTGAAAGTGAATTTAGAGGATCATTGAGTTGGAGTTTGAATGATAGCAAGGCTGCTTTGTCGGTTGTTGAATCCAACTCCCCCATATGCTGGCACACACAAGAGTTTATGTGAATCTGAAACAAGGAGAAAAGCAGCACCAAAAACTGCACGTAGTCCATGCTTTACAAATATGGCTGCCTGCTCTTGGGAGTTTCACAATTTGTACATCTCTATATAAAGAATACTCCATCAAATTCAATGATTTAAAATGATGTACTCTTTTTTTCATTTTTTTTCTTTAAAAAAAAAGGGACATATTTTGGTCAATCCCCGTGTAACGAGTCATATCAAAAGTCCAAGCCAATCGCATGTACAAGTCATCTTAGGTGAGTTGGATTGATTAAATTATATGTTTGAAATATTCTTTCCATCTCCCAGCCAATATTTATTTATTTATTTTAATCATATATGTCAGCTATTCTTTAGTCAAGTCAACTCTTCTAAACAAATATATATATTTCTTAATATTTATTATTTTCACTTACAAAATTTGAAATAAAAATATATATTTATATTACCCAAATGAAGAAATTGAAATCCTTTGAGAAATCAAATAAAGAAAAATTTATAACTAAGAGGACTTATAAATTAATAATGTATAGTGTTATTTAAGTTTATAGTTAAATTGATATTATAAGTCAATTAAATACTAACTTAGTTAAACATTATGTTTTTTTTTTTTACAAAGTAAATCATATTTTCATGGGAGTATCATTATTTTTAATTTTTTCTATATAAAAGCCCGAATATGATAATATTTAAATTTAGAGCACTTTATCATTTCCTACAAAACTCTCTTTTAGTTGTTAATAGAAATTTTAGTATTAGATAGATAGAACAAATAGGAAGGCTCAATCGAAATGATTTGATAGGAAAGATATTTTAATACAATACATGAAGAGGATATGCCACATCGATAATTACAATATTGTTTTTACATCAATTTCCCTTATGAAATTGATGTTCGACTATTCTACTAATACGTCTAAGATTCTATACATCAGCAAAATAACTTTTTTAGGTATTATATGGACAAATAAGTTGGAATTAATTAATAAAATCTTTTATTTTTTGGGGATGGTAATGAATGAAGCGGGACGAAGTGAATTTTATCAAATTTACCATTTGCATCGTTTCGCTTAATTTGATTTTTTTCTATTTATTTTTAATCTTTAAACATAATTATTCAAAATATGTTGATTTATTCCTAATTTTCTATCATGTGTTGCTTTTGTACTTCATATCTTAAAACTTTTTCATATCTCAAGACTTGTTCAATTATAATTAAAATTTAAAGACGATTATTGTAATATAATAATATGTGTAGTCAAAATGACTAATTGACTCCAAGAATTACTTGTCATTACAATGTTATTACAATATATTTAATAATAAAACATCCATAAAACGTAAGCTATCACACAAACTCAAACACATATTTAAACAAAAAAAAGAATTCTCCATACATCAATATAAACATATTCCAAATAACTCAAAACGGTGAATCATATCTCCGAAGCATAAAAATGAAAAAGTAGCGTCAAAGACTTTTCAACGAGTATCATACTCCTTCATCCTCCCATATCATATGTGAAAACTAAAGTCATTGATAACTGCAAACTAATAATTTCATAAATAAAATAAAAACAATATAAATTCTTACTTACTAAATCAAGGGTAATGGAAACATCATCATCTTTATCCCCATAATAAAGTGTCGGAAGGCTTTTCTGCGGTATATCTAAATACAGAATTCTATAGCATTTTTATTTTTTACTTACCAATATAAAAAGAATGTTAAGTATTTTGATGAGATCATAAATTCTTACTTACCGAGTCATATTATTGGACTACTTTTTATTTTTATGTTATTATATAAGATTTAAAAATACCCCATTTAAACTTCCAACACATTATTATTTCAACCAATATTTTTTATTTTCTATATAATTTTAATATAAAATTTTTTATATAAATTTTTCACCTGCGAGTGTCTCTAATAATAATGGATAGATAAATTGACAGGAAACAATCAATCAAGTTCACTTTGCCAAAATGATTTGATAAGAAGGAAGCAAATACTATTACTAATAGGAATTGTGAACAATAATAATACAAATAATAAATAAATTTTTATAAATTAATGTACAAATGTTATGTCTACAAAGTAATCTTAAAAAGAGAATGATAAATTAAACACTGGAATAATTAGAAAAAACAAGAGATGCATCAAATTGATCAAATCGTTGAAATTTGCATCCTAGTCTCACAATCATCACATCAACCTGAAGATAAACAATGATGAACTAATAAAAAATTACCAAAAGCATCAAGAGATCCACTGCATCAAGGATACAGTAAAAGTCAAGTCTCACATGGCCTATCATTTTTCTCATAGTCTCAAATCTATCACCATCAGTATGATATATCATGATAAAATCTTTTGAAAACGATTCCTAATAGATCTGGCAACATTATTATATTGGTAAATCTTACATATATGCCAGAATATGACTAAAAATTTAAAAGTAAAATTAAAACTATTTTGAAAATAGAGTGAATAAAACAAAACCACGAAAACTATAGGTAAAACAAAACCACAAATTTGTGAACAAAATCGTGATAACGTGGACTGAAATTAAAAGCAAATTAAAACTACAAAAAAAGATGTTGGAGAAATTGTGACTAGCGACTAACCCAACAGCCGCCTGAAAAAAATATTTAATTTTAAAAATAAAAAAATTATTAAAAAAGAAAAAATTAAAATATCTGAAAATTCAACCACAATATTTAACCTACTGTACAACGATGCATGAATAGAGTATACTACATATTGGACAGCTACAATATTATTTTTATGATTTGAATAATAAGATAAAACCTTATTTTTCATCGACTCTCCTACTGAAATTGATGTTCAACTATTCTAATAAAAGTGAGACGTAATAAAATTGATGTTCAACATAAAAACGAACACACCTCTCCGCATTTATCAATTTATAGTGTTCTTTAAAAAATTGAACTTTGCTAAGTTATTATAAACAAGATTGCGAAGTTGAGCAACTTTAACTAAGTATTTTAATTCTTGATGAGTTTCTTTTAAATAAATTTTAATTTATATTAAAAGTGAGTAATAAATCTCATGTATCTATTTTAGATACGAAATAAATATTCAAATGGCATGCAATAAAATAAAAAGAAATAATGAAAACAAGATACAATATAAACTGAATTGTTTATATTATACATATATTAAATAAGTGTGATTATAAATCTAAAATATATAAAAGTTTTGCTAATAAAATATTTATTGTCGGTGAGATTAATTTTTTTTCATATGCTTGTTTTTTTTTTTTTTTTTTGTTTCTTTAAAACGTCTGCTAAGCAGTTATAAATTCTTTAATCTATATTTGAATAGGAATGTATATTTAGTTGCATGCATCTTCCGCCATTAAGGGAAGAGTGTAAAATAACTTTTTTTAAAAAGAAAAATACGAAGGTTTCATAGCTGTTCAACAAGAGTTCCATACAACAAAATGAAACAAAATAATTATGCGAGGAGAATAAAGCAAGAAGATATATCAACACACAATATTTGTTAATGTAATTTTTATTTATTAATTTTATTTCTATAAAGTTTCACTTAAAAATTGATTTTTTTCAACAAATAACTCAATACAATTACAGATTTAAGCCTAATTTACTATTATATTGGATAATTGCAGTTCCGAAATTGAACTCAAATTATTAGAATCACTTTTTAAAAGTAACTTCACTTGCCCTCAATAGAAACTAACTAATAAAAGCCTCAAGAGAATACAAAATATATTGAGAAAACAGTGCAAAATGATAGACTAAGATACTCAAAAAGCACACCAAGCATGTGTGGCGCAACAACCTATTTATAGACTTTATTCGATCAACCTTTAATTAAACACAAAGATAAGTTATCTCTCAAATTTAAGCTAATTTTATCCTCCAAGATGTCTCCATTTTTTTTTTCGAAAATGGCTTTGGAAATTTAAGGCATTGATTGGTTTTTGGAAATATTTTACGTTTCCATTTTAATTTTAAAAAATAGTTTTTATTTTTTAAAAATTGAAACATGCGTTTGGTAAATAAAAATAAAAAAAAAATAATAATAACATGAAAATATGTTTGGTTATTTTTTTATAATAGAATTATGAGAAATAAAATAAATAAAATAAATAATTTTTTACATTCATCTAGATTCAAGACTACAAGATTTAATATCTGAAAATTTATTAAAAAAAAGAATATTTTTGCTTTTATATTGGTTTAAATCAGAGTCAATTAATTTAAGATTAAAATGTAACACCCCAAACTCGGCCTAGGCGTTGCGGCCAAATCCGGAGAATTACATTAAACCACATCTAGAAAGTCCAACTTTTAATAATAAACATTGAAACGTTTCAAAACCATTTACAAAATCATAAACAACCCATAAAATCCAATCTTTAAAAGCAGCAATCCAAAAAAATATGCAATAGTATAAATCTAGATAAAACAAATAAGTAATCAAATAGAGATGACTGAGCTCCTACTATGTCGAGCCATCTAAGTCTGTGGGTTACCTGAAATTCAATCAAACAGATGAAATGAGTTTTCATACTCAGTGTGTAACTTATGCATTCAATTAAGTACAAAATATCAGACAAGTCTTTGGGTTCCTATTACTTAGACAGTTCACAAAATTGGATACAGAAACAGAAACAGGATATGTTAGATACAGATAAAAATTATATCAGATACAGATGCAAATTTCTTACCCCATTCCATTACACACCATCTTCATCCATCCCTACATACCAAATAAGGTAGTATCAAGTACCCATCCATCCTTACACACCGCATAGTGACTATATGTCACGTTGAGAATGTTGCAAACTAATTGCTAGATTAGAGTGCGATAAATTGCCAAAATCAGATATATATGTTTGTGTGGTGGGGCTTAGCCACTAGAATCGACATATAATTGAATTTCAGATATATATATATATATGTGTGTGTGATTATGATTCAATGGATAATTAACAGAAATCATATATGCATATACAGTGGTACAGATTCAAACAATACAGATCATACTTGCTTATCAAATAACACATCAGATATATGTTTATATAACATATTTTCCAGTAATAGATCATCAGAAAATGAGTTTTATAGCCTAATTCAGATCATACGGACCTTATAGAAGGCCCACATTCAATTCGAATGACGTTTACATCCCTAAGGAAAAATTTTTAGTTTTTGGCCCACATGCCCGTGTGGATTCACACAGCCTGGATGATTGGCCCGTATGACTTAAGCTAGAGAGTTACATGGTCTAGACACACGCGCGTGTGACTTACAATCAAAATAGTCCCTCACATGGCCTGGACACATGCCTTGTAACAGCTTGTTTTTATGGTTAATCGGAATTGTGGTTTCGGGGCCACCAAATCTGACTAGTAGGTTTGTAAATATTATATTTAATATTTACAAGTGTGAGTTTAAAAAAAGGTTTTTGATATTGTGATTTTTTGTTTTATAAGCGATTTATTAAGTTCAAGGGGTATGACCCTAAGGTCAAGTGGGTTTAGAAAATGAGGTATCGAGACCTCATTTCTATAAACCGAGTCGTAAATATTTTTATAAATATTTACGGAGTGGCAATAAGATGGTATTAAAGTTTCGTTGAAAAATTTTATCGTTTTGATAGTTAATTAATCAAAAAGGACTAAATCGCGCAAAGTGTAAAAGTTGTGTTCTATAAGTTAAAAATATTAAAAGGTTATGGAACTAAATAGTGGGAGTCCTTAAGTGTATTCCATAATTTTTGATAGTGGAATTCCATGGCTTGGTATAGTGGAAATTATTAATGTATATTAAGGTTAAATATGGTATTTGGTAATTAAAATAAAATAAAATAAAACAAAAGCCAAATTACATGCTATCATCTTCATCAATAGCCAAATGTGAGAAAGAAAATAATGTTCTCAAAGCTTTGAAGGTTCGGCCATGGTTGTTCATACATATCAAGTTAAGCATCGTACGAGTCTATATCGAGGGAAAAATAGAGTTTTAGACTAGTCGATCCATTTCAATGTTTTGACGATCAAGGTAAGTTCGTATGTATTAAGAATTGTTAAATTTATGCTTGTAATGCTTGATATTGTATAAATTGTCTATACGTGATTATTGTTATGATTAACGACTTATCTGCTAAAATGGAACTTAGTGTGCGGTTCAAAATAGCTTCGGTTAAAAGTGGCACTTGGTGTGCAATTTGAGATAGCTTCGGCTATATATATATAAATGGCACTTAGTGTGCAAAGTATCGAGGATGACACTTAGTGTGCGAAACATCCAAAATAGCACTTAGAGTGTGAGGTATCGAGTATGGTACATAGTGTGCGAGACATCGAAGATGCAACGGCATTATGTATATGTATGAAATGGTAAGGATCGGTACAGGTATGTATAAAAACTAAACTTAATATGAAATCCATGAATGGTAAGTCCATGAGCATTCTGAAATAATGTTGTGTTAATTTGGTGAATAATGATATATGTTCATAAATGTATGGATTTCTAATTGAAAGAAAGGAAGGTGCGGTAAATTTAGTTATTATCATTTTCTTACTAAAACAGTTTTGGACAACAGCAGCAGTCCAACTTTGAAAATACATTAAAAATAGTAGAAAGTGAGTTAGAGGTTGAAAAAAATATGGAATTGAAGCTTATTGAGTCTAGTTTCTTATAAAAGAAATGATGTAAGCAAGGATTTCCTATTATGAGATATTTGAAGTTGTGTGAGACAAAGTCAGAACGATTTTAAAATCTCCTGGTGTGATTTGAGAAAATCATTAAAAATTATACAAAAATAGTTATGAGTTATAATTTATAAGACTATAATTCTTAATGAGTCTATTTTCAATAACAATAGACGAAAACATCATCCGAGTCCAATACTATGAGATAATTAATTTTTAGTGAAGAAAGGTCGAAGCTATCGTGAGTGAAAAAGGGGTGATTTTAAAGAATAAACTGTACTTATTGGCCAAACCAAAAATTCTGAAAATTTTATGGTAAGAATATATATGAGTCTAGCTTTAAGAAAAATTAGCAGAACTTAATTTGGAGTTCCGTAGCTCTAGATATAAATAAATTAGTGACTGTGACTCGAGAAAACAGCTTGACCTAAACATAAGTAAAAATGCAAATATGGTTGTATTACCTTGAGAAGCAAGTTAATAAATAGCTTATTATTTTAATATGAACTTACTAGGCTTTATAGCTTACTACCCTTCCTTTTCATCTCTTATAGGTTTATTTAGGTAGCTCGGGTTAGAGATCGCCAGATATTCAATCATACTATCAAGCTACCATTTTGGGTATAAGTATTCAAATACTTAAGTCTATGGCATGTATAGGGGTTTTATCTTTTGTAGTTATGTCATTACTAATGTGGCCAAATGTGTTGGCCTATAATGGCTATAGCTCAATTTGTGTATAGCCATGAATGGTAGCTTATGTTGATTATATGATTATGCATGTGCCTATGTCATGGAGATGAGACTTGTGATCGTGTGTATGTAATGAGTTATATTGTTGGTGGTGAATGCTTGATGGTTTAATTGAGATGAGATGATGTGTTGATAACTAAGGCTTAAATGTATGATATAGGAGTAATCTTATAAACTTTGATGCATGAGAATTAGTAAATTTGAGCTTGACTAAGCATGATGTTTTAAGTATGTAAAATATGATATGAGGTTACCATGATCTTGTGTTGGTTGTGGATGATTGAATGTTCAAATGTGCCATGTTAATGGTCAATAAAAGTAAGCATGTGAGTTTGTTATTGAGGGTGACAATTGGCTTCGAAAATAGCCTAAAAATTGTCCACACGGGCCGTGTGTCCCCTATATCATGTACTTTAGTTTCAAATTGGCCACACTGGCTGTGACACGGCCATGTGTCTCAGCTGTGGGAGGGACACAGCCTGGAGGCACGGTCATGTACCTTAGCTGTGTGCCGTTATTTTTGTGATGACGTTATAAAGAGAGTTACATGGGCTGAGGACACGGGCGTATGACCCTGTTTCATGATGAAATTTTCCAAGGTTTCCAAAAGTTTCCAAAGTTCTCGGTTTAGTCCTGAACCACCCCCGATGTATGTTTTGGGCCTCGTAGGCCCATATAAAGGATGTTATGCATGTGTATGAAAAGTTTTAATTTGGAGAAAATTTTATGGCCTGGTTTTGTATGAATGTTTTGATGTAAGTCTGGTAATGCCTCGAACCCTATTCTGACGTTGGATAAGGGTAAGAGGTGTTACATTTAGTGGTATCAGAGCTATGGTTTAGTCAATTCTCGGACTAACCTAGCATATGTGAGTCTAGCTATACATGCCATATTACTACTCGTGATAGTGTGATATCTTCCGGCTCTAATGAAATTGTTTTGTTAAGACAGGGGTGACTTCCAACCGGGCTATTTTCAGTAATGCGAAAAAATTATATTGAGAGGATTGAAACATGCTTATGATGTGTCAAAATTGAGAAAGGTATGAATAGAAGTTCATGATATTTATGTGCTAACGTAAGCAATGTGATAACCATAAGTTAAGAAATATGGAAATGTGAAATGAAATGAAAGTTTATGTTGTGATAACCTTATCTATGTGTGTTGGTATTCGTATGATGTTATGTGCCCAATCTATCTGATTAAGTGAATATGATAAGCTAATTTACTCAAGATGACGAAGTTTATGTACACTCATCGAATGATGTATATAATCAGTGTGTTTATATGATTAACTCTTATGTTTCAATTGCTAAATTAAAGGTATTATAATGTTATGTTTTATGGTTTTGATACGGAATGATAAATAATATGATAATATGAAATTGAATTGGAATATCAAATTGAGTAGAACGTAGGAAATGAGTACAAACTTTCGATGATGAATTAATAAATAAGACCATAGTTGGACCATGTCAATACATGTGAGCTAGTGTAAGACCATGTCTGGGACATGGCATTGGCACGAAAAAATGAGAGCTAGTGTAAGACTATGTCTGGGATATGGCATCAGCCTCGATATAAGAGAGTCAGTGTAAGACCATGTTTGGGACATGGCATCAACTCGATATGTGATTACATGTAAGACCATATCTAGGACATTGTCATTGTATTGTGATTTCGTGTAAGACCCTGTGTGGGACAGTGGCATCGATATGTGATAACATGTAAGACCATATCTAGGATATGGTATTATACGAGCTATATGTGATTATCGAGTATCCGTAACGATTCTGAGTGGTTCAACGGGCATATTCAAAACGAGAATTAAAGTAAGATCAGAATAAGTAATACAGGTACGTACAGAACTTATGTGAGAATCAGATGAAAGTAAAATTGGTGAGTTCATATTGTATTATGTATATTAAATAAGAAAGAATTGTGTATAGATATGTTTCATGTCAAAATGTGTTTATTTAACTATAATGAAGTATGTATTGAATGTTATGTGAGATATAAATCATAGTTGCTTTTACTAAATATACATATGTCAATCAACTAATAAGACCATAACTGAGTTATGGCATGTGAAATAAAGATCACGGTAGGGCCTTGGCAATGTATGTGTAAGACCATAGTTGGACTATGGCTTTAAGTAAACGACGTACTCAGACTCATAAGATGCTCTTTAATTTGACAAATGTTAGTAAGTAGAATTGAAGTTAAATGTTGAAATTTAATTAGATATTGATATTGGGCTCGGGTAAGTAGATTTACTGTTTGAAATTGTAGATGACAAAAACAGTTGTAAAATAAATAAGTATGTTAATTTGCTTGGAGTAAACTATGTGATTGTGATGATATTATATTGATGATGAATGTTGAGTCATAAGTGTGTATTTATGAGAGTCAAGTTAGAGGCTTTACAACTTCCTCTTACCAGTGTTGCTTTTGTAATGAAAAAAAAATTACGAGAATTATGTTGAATAAGCTCACAAGTATGAGATTAAAAAGTTCAATGGTGAGATAATTAGTAATGCAAATAGAGTAGAGTACAGAGTAACAAATGAACTCAGTTTTAGAAGAAAAATCAGGATGTTTTAAAAGATCATACAGAGTATGTAATGTTTTAGTTAAAGAAGAAAATTGGTCTTGGCTATTCTACTCATTTGGGAATGAAGTTTAAAGATATGTTTGCTAGGATTCCTTCTAAATTGGTTTTCGTTAGTGAGTGGGATAATACGAGGTCCTTGATGACAGAATTAGTCAGAGAAAGGATAAATGAGTTGTAAAGATGTCTATGTGTAATGGTTAAAGTTGAAAAAATTACGGTGACTTCTTTTGGGTGTTCTAAATATTCAATTGTCCCTCGGGGTATATATGATCGTTCTCTTTCTGAGGAAATTTTTATTGTGTGAGAATATTAGCTAACTATGATATTAGATGTAAGCACTGTTGGACCCGTTGGTTTATGATTAGCATTTCTTTTTTCTCTTTGAACTTCTATTCTATTAAGTTGGAATAAGGATGATAGTAAAAATTTGTGTGAGGTTATTCTTCCGTTCCTGCCAAATGATGTTTGTCTTATGTGTATACTCAAAAGAAATGACATTTCTATTACAATGGAATTCCAGAATAGATAAGTATTATTTTTCTTTTGGTTTTCTTTGAGAAAATTTTTCGAGTCTTCATTATTATTCTCTTATGAGTTATGTTCTTGGGTTTCTGTTGCGAGATCATATCTGGGGTTTTCTTATCATCCTCATTGTGTGGATTATCTGACATGGCTTATCTTTAAAGTGCATTCTTTGATCTGTGATGATTATGTTTATTTGAAGGTATTTCTGGATTCAATAATATGAATGTGGAAAATTCTAGTATTTGGATTTCTTTGATTTTCAGTGTAAAGGATTGACATCGGCAAAGGCATAAAGGATGGAAACTCAAGCTTGAAATGTGTAGTGGTTTTCTTTTCTCGGGTAAGCTTGACTAAGGTTAGTGAGTTTAATCGAAATATCTCCATTTCCTTGAGCTAATATAGTTGTGAGATCTTTGATTTGCATGACAAGAGAATTATGAACGAGTGCATGTACTTGGGTTGTAGTAGTGGAAATCAACTCAGTTGTTTATATCAGTGCGAACTGATTTGTCAAGATGTGAATTGAGTTATATGCATTTAAATGATTCTCTGGTATGGTGATGAATTTTTGTATAATCATGAGTATATAGATAGATTGATAATTGGAATAAAGAAATTATGTTCTCGAGAGTATGATACGGAACTATGCTTATTGGAATATTCTAACTGAATGATGTTGTTATGAGTTAAAGTTGTCCTAGTTAATGAGATTATCATGTTCTTGAAAGTTGAATGATCGATGCGAGTTAGCAAAGTTGGAAATAGTTGAAAGTATTATTAACTGAAGCTTTAGTGCTGAGTTCAGTCTGGATTAAGTAAAGAAGTTATGATTTTCAGTAATGTACTAGTGAACTAATTGGAATATGTTCCATTAAGAGAATATAGAGAAAGCATATATAATTACAGATGCTGAATGGAAAGATCTTTGCTTATTTTTGTGAGAATGGTTACTCAATTGATCTTATCTGATGATGGAAAAAAATCCGCATGATTGTTTAGTATATACATAGTTCCTATTTGATAGATCAACTAAGCTATGTGTTTTGAATGAGTAATTCAAAATTTTGACAATATGCTTCGGCAATGTGTGATAAAATTTACAGGCTATGGGAAAAAGATATGCGAGGCTGAAATCGATTTGTGACCTTGAGGAAATAGTGAAAGTGATTCATAAGATTTGGAAGCAACTTCTTCTGGTAAGATTTTCGGGGACGAAAATCCCTAAAGATTGGAGAGTTGTAACAGCCTGCTTTTATGGTTAATCGGAACTGTGGTTTCGAGGCCACCAAATCTGACGAGTAGGTTTGTAAATATTATATTTAATATTTACGAGTTAATTGTGAGTTTAAAAAAAGGTTTTTATATTGTGATTTTTTGTTTTATAAGCGATTTATTAAGTTCAAGTGATATGACCCTAAGGTCAAGTGGGTTTAGAAAATGAGGTATTGAGACTTCATTTCTATAAACCGAGTCGTAAATATTTTTATAAATATTTATGGAGTGACAATAAGATGGTATTAAAGTTTCGTTGAAGAATTTTTTTGTTTTGATAGTTAATTAAGCAAAAAGGACTAAATCGCGCAAAGCGAAAAAGTTGTGTTCTATAAGTTAAAAATATTAAATGGCTATGGAATTAAATAGTGGGAATCCTTAAGTGTATTCCATAATTGTTGATAGTGGAATTCCATGGCTTGGTATAGTGGAAATTATTAATGTATATTAAGGTTAAATATGGTACTTGGTAATTATAATAAAATAAAATAAAACAAAAGCCAAATTACATGCTATCATCTTCATCAATAGCCGAATGTGAGAAAGAAAATAATGTTCTCAAAGCTTTGAAGGTTTGGCCATGGTTGTTCATGCATATCAAGTTAAGCTTCGTACAAGTCTATATCGAGGGAAAAATAGAGTTTCGGACTAGTCGATCCATTTCAACGTTTTGACGATCGAGGTAAGTTCGTATGTATTAAGCATTGTTAAATTTATGCTTGTAATGCTTGATATTATATAAATTGTCTATACATGATTATTGTTATGATTAATGACTTATCTACTAAAATGACACTTAGTGTGCGGTTCGAAATAGCTTCGGCTAAAAGTGGCACTTGGTGTGAAATTTGAGATAGCTTCGGCTATATATATAAATGGCACTTAGTGTGCAAAGTATCGAGGATGGCACTTAGTGTACGAAGCATCCAAAATAGCACTTAGCGTGTGAGGTATCGAGTATGGTACATAATGTGCGAGACATCAAAGATGCAACGGAATTATGTATATGTATGAAATGGTAAGGATCGGTACAGGTATGTACAGAAACTCAACTTAATATGAAATCCATGAATGGTAAGTCCATGAGCATTCTGACATGATGTTGTGTTAATTTGGTGAATAATGATATATGTTTATAAATGTATGGATTTCTAATTGAAAGAAAGGATGGTGTGGTAAATTTAGTTATTATCATTTTCTTACTAAAACTCTTTTGGACAGCAGCAGCAGTCCAAATTTGAAAATACACCAAAAATAGTAGAAAGTGAGTTAGAGGTTGAATAAAATATGGAATTGAAGATTATTGAGTCTAGTTTCTTATAAAATAAATGATGTAGGGAAAAATATTTCCTATTATGATATATTTGAAGTTGTGTGAGACAGAGTCGGAACGATTTCGAAATCCCCTGGTGTGATTTGAGAAAATCATTAAAAATTGTAAAAAAATAGTTATGAGTTATAATTTATATGACTATAATTCTTAATGCGACTATTTTCAATAAAAATAGATAGGAACATCATCCAAGTCCCATACTATGAGATAATTAATTTTTAGTGAAGAAAGGTCGAAGCTGTCATGAGCGAAAAAGGGGTGATTTTAAAGAATAAGCTGGACTTATTGGCTAAACCGAAAATTCTGAAAATTTTATGGTAAGAATATATATCAGTCTAGTTTCAATTAAAATTAGTACAACTTAATTTGGAGTTCTGTACCTCTAGATATAAATAGATTAGTGACTATCACTCAAGAAAACAGCTTGACCTGAACATAAGTAAAAATGCAAATATGGTTGTATTACCTTGAGAAGCAAGTTAATAAATTGCTTATTATTTTAATATGAACTTACTAAGCTTTATAGCTTACTACCCTTCCTTTTCATCTCTTATAGGTTTATTTAGCTAGCTCGGGGTAGAGATCATCGAAGATTCAATTATACTATCAAGCTACCATTTTGGGTATAAGTATTCAAATACTTAAGTCTATTGCGTGTATAGGGGCTTTATCTTTTGTAGTTATGTCATTACTAATGTGTCCAAATGTGTTGGCCTATAATGGTTATAGTTCAATTTGTGTATAGCCATGAATGGTGGCTTATGTTGATTATATGATTATGCATGTGCCTATGTCATGGAGATGAGGCTTGTGATCGTGTGTATGTAATGAGTTATATTGTTGGTGGTGAATGCTTGATGGTTTAATTGAGATGAGATGATGTGTTGATAACTAAGGTTTAAGTGTGTGATATAGGAGTAATCTTATAAACTTTGATGCATGAGAATTAGTAAATTTGAGCTTGACTAAGCATGATGTTTTAAGTATGTAAAATATGATATGAGGTTACCATGATCTTGTGTTGGTTGTGGATGATTGAATGTTCAAATGTGCCATGTTAATGGTCAATAAAAGTAAGCATGTGAGTTTGTTATTGAGGGTGAAAATTGGCTTCGAAAATAGCCTAAAAATTGTCCACACGGGCCGTGTGTCCCCTATATCATGTACTTTAGTTTCGAATTGGCCACACTGGCTGTGACACGGCCATGTGTCTCTGCTGTGTGAGGGACACGGCCTGGAGGCACGATCGTGTGCCTTGGCTGTGTGCCTTATTTTTGTGATGACGTCATAAATAGAGAGTTACATGGGCTGAGGACACGGGCGTATGACCCTGTTTCATGATGAAATTTTCTAAGTTTTCCAAAAGTTTCCAAAGTTCTCGGTTTAGTCCCGAACCACCCCCGATATATGTTTTGGGCCTCGTAGGCCCGTATAAGGGATGTTATGCATGTGTATGAAAAGTTT
Source organism: Gossypium stocksii (assembly GCA_020496765.1). Classification (NCBI taxonomy): domain Eukaryota; kingdom Viridiplantae; phylum Streptophyta; class Magnoliopsida; order Malvales; family Malvaceae; genus Gossypium; species Gossypium stocksii. The sequence continues at coordinate 67,001,015 of CM035628.1, forward strand.
TATTGGATAAAATTTTATGGCCTGGTTTTGTATAAATGTTTTGATGTAAGTCCGGTAATGCCTCGAACCCTATTCTGATGTTGGATAAGTGTAAGGGGTGTTACATGCCCGTGTGACCCAAGTCAGAGAGTTACACGGCCTACCACATTACTTGGCACATGGTCGTGAAGCATTCACCACTATGGATTTCGGCTTTCACTGTTTATAAGAAACACGATTTTCGTTACACACTTGACACAGGCTTAATGTAAAAGCAACAGAGATGATCTCAAAACCTAAAAGTGACAATCAATTGCCCAATTAATCGATTAAATTGAACCAAAACCTTAAATTAACATCCAAATCAAATTTACGTCAAATAATTTGATGGAAACCAAGTCAAACTTAACACTTACCCTTGTGTACAGCAACAATTATGAGATTCTATGTCGATAGAAAAACGTCGCTCTCGAGAACTTCGCCTATTAAGAATTACACAAATCAGGAATTCACTCCAAACGAAAAAGAACAAACATGTCAACCATTAACAAACTCATGCAAAAAATAACTGAGTAAAGAATACTTACATAGTTCAATTGAAAAAAAAAAACTAGCAGCACAATGAATTGTAGTGATAATACTCTAGAACGACATGTTTTCATGTGCTAATTACATATTTATTTTGAGTATGATCCTACTAATTTGGGCTATTTATGATCTTTTATCTTGTAGGGACTAAATTGAAGGCAAAAGGAAATTTAAGGGCAAAAAGAGTGAATTTGGAGATAAAATGGGCCAACATGTGACATAGGGAAAAAGGTGGCGCCAAAAATGCAAGCATGGAAGACATAAGGGTAAAAATGCAAAGAAGAGATATTTTATAATTGCAAGACTCTATTTAATTTTTAATTATATTAGGATAATTATTAAAAAGTTTTCTTTAGATTTAATTTTAGCTTTTATCTCTATTTATCTTTAATTATCTTTATTTATTTGTATTTTGTCTTTTAGAATTTAAGTTGGACTAGACTAGGCTTCCTAGTACTATAAATAAGGGATGGAGTGACACAAATTAGATATCTTTTTTTCTGTAATCACTCCATCTCTTAAAAGCCAGCTTTTGTTCTTTTCTTTATTCAATAAAATTTTTATCTTCCATTACATTTATTTCTTTTTCTCAAAACCATGAGCCATTAAATTTATCTAGCCAAAGGTTGTCAAAAATCCCCAAAAAGGGTTCATGAGGCTTAAAATTCGAGGCTAGCCTTCTCAATGAGTATTCATCACTTCTCCACATTATGGGGCTGACGCTTCTATCCATGTCCCTTCAAAAGTGATCTTTTTATCTTGTGCAAAGGTGACCGCTTTGTATGTTTTGGGAAGATTGCACAGCCGGTTTGTTAGCTTACTGCGTTAGTGGTTGTCAAGCCCAAGAGACAAAATGGCGTGGGATTCGCCATTGGGAAGTGATGATCTAGTGTAAGACGGTCCCACAGGAGCGACGGTTGGCTAGAGTCAAGTTCCTTTAAATCATAAGTCTAAACCCTAAGTGGAGCTGGTGGTCGTAGGTATCCTCTTCCACTATAACTGGCTTATTCAGTTCGAGAAGGATCACCTAAAAGCTGATGATTAAACCAAAAGAGGAGCAAGACAACCAAAGGCTGGAATCTCGCAATATAAAATTTTTTTCTCTTTTCTCAAACTCTATCTTTCATTTCAATTTTAATTTTAATTTTTGTAATTCAATTCAATCAAACTTTAAATTCTATTTTTTTAAATTTTTTCAAGAATGCAGGTTTTCTTGGGCAGGATTTTGTCCTGGATCCCGCAAAATAAGACATTGTGCAAATCCAGTCCCTGAGAATTTGACCGTACTTCCCTTACACTATTCTTTTCATTATTTTTATAGGGATAGGATATATTTGATGCTCTCAACGATGCATCATGTAGATACGAGCAGATTCCTTAACCAATCAATGTGACCAAGAGGGAAAAAATTGATTCGAAGCAAAGAAGAGTAAAAAGAAAGGAACTATAGAAAAAAAAAAAGACATTTTGAAACAATGGGAAATTTTAGGAAAGTGAAACATTAATCAAATATTTTTAAAAAAAAATAAAGGATAACTAAATTACAAAACAGCATAAAATATTCCCCTAATGCTTACGCAGAGACTTAAACACAAGAGGAATATTATACAAAAGCTTAACCATTGAACCAGTAGGCTCATTCTTGACATAAACTTACACATAATTAAATTTAAGCCGATCGCTCCCAGATAAGGTTTGAATCAACAGAATAATAAATTTTTCAAAAGTGGGACTTGAAGCCCATGACCTCAAACACACAAACAGGTCCCTTTACTACAGAAGTAGATATCTATTTGTTGATAGAGTTTACCAAACGAAAGCTCAAATTTTGGGGCGTTACAACTCTCTCCCCCTAAAAGAAATTTCAGCCTCAAAATTTACCTGATTCAAACAGATTAGGGTATTGTTGTTGAATCGAATCCTTAGGTTCCCATGTGGCTTCCTCGGTGCCGTGAGTCTACCATATCATCTTAACCAGAGGAACGATTTTCCTTCTCAATACCTTAACATCTCAATCCAGGATCTGAATAGGCTTCTTCTTGAAAGTCAGATCCAGTCGTACCTCTATCTCCTTAACAGGAATAATGTGAGATGGGTCAAACCAGTATTGTCTCAACATAATAATATGGAATACATCATGAATTTGATCTAATCTACGAGGTAGCTCTAGCTGATAGGCGACAGGTCTAACACGTTTCAGAAAGTGGTAAGACCCAATGAACCTCAGGCTTAACTTGCTTTTTTATCCAAATCGTAGAACCTTTTTCTAAGGATATACTTTTAGAATAATCTAGTCACCTACTGAATACTCAATATCTCTCATCTTTAAATCCGTATACAATTTCTATCTATCAGAAGCTACTTTAAGGCGATCTCGAATCAATCTAACTATATTCTCAATCTCAAAAACTAAATCGAGACTTAACACTCGACACTCACCTAACTCGGTCTAACACAGAGGGGTACGACACTTACGGCCATACAGAGCCTCGTAAAGTGTCATCTAAATGCTAGAATGGAAGTTATTATATGCAAACTCAGCTAATAGAAAATCCTCCCAACTACCTCGAAAGTCAATGACACAGCTCCGTAACATATCCTCCAAAATCTAAATAACTCGCTCAGACATTCTATCGGTCTGAGAATGGTACACAATATTAAAATCCAATCGAGTGCCCAATGCCCGGTGAAGCTTCTTCTAGAACCGAGAAGTAAAACATGGGTCTCTGTTAGAGATGATCGAAACTGGAACTTTGTGTAGTTTTACAATTCCAGAGACATACAGTCTAACTAGCTTCTATATTGAATAGTCTATCTTAATAGGTAAGAAATGAGCAGACTTAGTCAATCAATCTATGATGACCCAAATAAAATCTTTCTTAGAGGGTGTTAGAGGCAACCTGCTAACAAAATTTATAATCACACACTCTCATTTCAAAAGGGAATCTTAACCAGTTGTAGTAGACCTAAAGGTAGTTGGTGCTCAACCTTAACCTGCTGGCACGTCAAACAATGAGAAAGAAAGATAGTTACCTCCCGTTTCAAACCGGGCCACTAGTAAAGCTCCTAGAGATCATTGTACATTTTATTTCCACCAGGAAGGGCTACTATGCGTTTCCCACAAAACTGACTACTTCAACTCAACATCGTTAAGCTCACAGATTTGACCTTTGAAACATAAGACGTTGTCATCATTCAGCTCAAAATCAGAAGTCTCACTATCCTCAACCTGTCAAAAATACGACACCAAAGACTTATCACTCAACTATTTAACTGATGCGATTTCCTAAGACTTGGAATGTTCGAAAAATGGCTTGGATGGAAGGATCATCTTGAGTGCTTTAATTTGATGGTGGGAACCTTGACCTAAAGTACTCAAATGCTTTAAGGAATTGAAGTTATAGAGGAACTCGAACTTGTCAAGTAACTCGAACCTTGGTATGGTAGAAGCCGCCGCACCTCAGGATGGGTTACGGGATGATAAAACAAAGGGTGAACACCACAAACTCGTGAGAGTTTGATAAGTTCAGTTAAGAACCATAAAGAGAAAATCACACAAATATATTTTATATTCAAGAAAGATGTTCTCTAATAAATGACTAGACTTGAACTATTTATAGGACCCTAAGTGACCAATAAGATTCAACATCTAAAGTGTTCACATACACCATAAACATGTTCATACTTAACATTAACATGTTCACACACAACTAATAAATTTGGTTCATGTCTCTTGGAAAAATTCATGAATGAAGAAATTAATGATGTGCATGAATAAATCAAATTCACGGATCACTTGAATAACCTTATTCGTCCCTCCAAAACCGTGCATGAATCCTTAGCATGGAAGAAAACTCCAAATGCCTTGAATGTTCACCTTCATCTCCCATATTCATACATGTATTTGTATGGGCATGCATTTTCATAATTTTATGTGCTTTATTGATTGGCTTGTTCATGAATTAGCAGCATGTATTTTGTAAATTCATCCTTCTTTTTGTGCATGCATATTAACAATTCAATGTAATGTATTTATGTAGCACTTCCCCCTTGAGCGTTCATAAATTCTTCTTCATTAGGAAATGCATGGAGACATGCATTTGACACACCATATAATCGATCACATGCACCATATTGATGGCTGATTCTTGAATATTCTAGAAGCTTTCCTTGTGCATGCGTTCGACGAGATGAAGAGTCATCTTTGGTCCACTAAATAGTCACATACAACACATATAAATATACGATATTTTAAGCATAATTCCATACCATAATTTGGCAAGAATTCTAGGCTAGGACTCACACGCATAAAATCTAGATTTATCATATTATGAAAACACTCATAGGCATATGAACAAATGGCACACTCATGCATCAACATAACACACACATATATATAAAGCAAATGTAATGACAATATCCCACATACATATAATTATGAACTTATAACATGAATAACATATGAAACCTATAAATAAGATGCGAACGTAAACTATGGAATTAAGATTGCAAATAAAACTTAATTAAAAGCTTTTAAAACCAACCCATCTTGAACGACAACTTTTATTTTTGCACTTGGGCTATTGGTGTTTGAGCCAATCTCGATATCTCCAGATGGCTTCATAACATGATCTGACTGGCATCATATCATTAACTCTAATTTGATCAATCCAGGTCAATTTAACCTACAACACATTAAATAGACTACCGTCATCAAACAAACTTAGGTGAGCAAATATTGCTCTCAAATCGAACATCACTCTACCACTAAGAGCATCGACCATAACATTGGCCTTACTAGGATGATACTCTATAGTGCAATCGCAGTCCTTAAGCAACTCAACCCTTCTATGATGCCTAAGGTTCCACTCTTTCTGAGTCAGCAGATACTTGAGGCTCTTGTGATCGGTGAAAATGATACATCTCTCACCATACATATAATACCTTTAGATTTTTAGAGTGAAGAAAACCGCAATCAACTCAAGGTTGTGGGTGGGATAGCTGCCCTTATGTGATTTAAGCTGTTGAGACACATAAGCCATAACCATTCAATCCTACATTAGAACGCAACTTAATCCGACATGCGAAGCATCACTGTAAACTATGAACTCTCTATCAGACTCAGGTTGTACCAGAATAGGTGCCTAAGTCAAAATGGACTTGAACTTCTCAAAGCTGGCTTGCTACTTTTTAGACCACACGAAAGACACATTCTTACGTAATAACTTAGTCATGGGAGCTTCAATAAGTGAGAACCCCTCAACGAACCTCTAGTAGTAACCTAATAAACCTAGGAAATTTTGAATCTCAGGCACATTCCTCTGCTGTTTCCACTTGATCACAGCCCCAACCTTTTTAGGATCAACTTGGATCCCCTCAGTAGAAATATGTCCCAAAAAGGTAACCTGTCGCAATCAGAACTCGCATTTACTTAACTTAGCATAGTTTTTCATAGAGTATCTGCAAAACTACTCTAAGATGCTCATTGTGCTCACTCTCAATCTTAAAGTATATCAAAAAATCATTGATAAAGATCACGACAAACTGATCTAGATACAACTGAAATACCTGATTCTTTAGATTTATAAATGTAGCCAGAGCATTCATCAAACTGAAGGGCATGACCAGAAACTTGTAGTGTCCATACGAGTCCTAAAATTAGGATTATACACATCAGCCTCCTTAACCTTGAGTTGATGGTACCTAGAACAAAGATCAATATTAGATAATACAGATGCCCTATAGAACTGATCAAACAGGTTATGATCTTTGGAAGTGAATATCGATTCTTTACCGTCAACTTATTCAACTAACGATAATCACACACATTCTAATCGTGCTATCCTTTTTTTTACAAATAGAACCGGTGCTCCCAAAGGGACACACTCAGCTTAATGAACCCTCGATTGAGAAGTTCTTGAAGCTGAGTCTTTAATTCCATAAGCTCCTTTAGTGTAATGTGGTAAGGAGCAATGGGCACAGGAATGGTACCTGGCAAAAATTCAATACCAAACTCAACCTCCTTATTCGGAGTTATCCTCAGTAATTCTTCAAATAAGACATGTGGGAAATCCCTTACAATTCGAATATCTTTAAAAGAAGTTTTTCAAAACTGGAGTTATACACAAAGGCCATATATGCCTCACAATCTTTTTGAACTAACTTTTTGGCTACCAAAATAGATATCACATTAGAGAGGTAATCTCAACGCTCGTTGATCATATAAGTCTCAGTATCACTATCAGATCTCAGAGTTGCCCTATTAGAGGCATAACCTAAACTGACTCAATGTTCCATTAGCCAATACATTCCTAGAATTAGATGAAACTCTCCAAACGGTAATACCATCAGATTTGTCAAAAACATAACACCCTAAATTTCTAACAAAACCCATCTATAAACTTTATTAACCCGAACCGGCTGACCTAGGGAACTAATCATAGAAATCTCTCTAGCAGTACTCTCAACAGATATTCCAAAATTTATAGAAATAGTACTAGCAACAACCAAGTGTGTAGAACCAAGATCTATCAAAGTAAAATATAGTACATAATGAATAAAAAACGTACCTGATATAACGTCGGCATTGTTTCTATCCTCACTGAGTCTCGCCGCATACACGAGAGTAGGCTATCATGTCTCAGTCTAAATTGCACATCTGTCTCGTGCTCTCTGACCTCTATAATAACAATTATCATCCCTGGCCGTACCAGGACCCCTAGGTGGTTACTGTGTTGCCCTCAAAGGTTGAACCAGACTCGAAGTTGGAACCTTTGCAAGAGCTTGCCCTTGACCAGATCAGAGGGGACAGTCCCTAATGCGATACTCCATTAACTTGTACAGCAAACAGGCTCCTAACCTTTTCTAGCAGTCGCCCGAATGGTGTCTACCATAGTCGCCACAAATTTGAATCTTAATTAGTGTAGTTGGTGCCTCAGCCCTCGGAGGACTATCAAACCTAGCTCATTTCTTAGGGCGCTGAACAAAACTAGAAAGACTTGAATCCCTCTTAAGCTTACTCTAACCTTTCTCTCGATTCTCCTCTCACGTTCAGTGTGCTTCACCTCCTTCGCTATCTTTGCCTTGTAAACTAAGGCCGCCTCAGACACTCTCTCCTTCTTAAGAGCTATCAAAACCCTCAAATCGTATCTTAGTCCCTCCTCGAACTGGATACTGTTTTCATAATCATTCGGAACCACATTGCGAGCGTACCTTCTTAATCTCAGAAACTCAGCCATAGTCCTCTCACCTTGAACTAGGCTTATAAACTCGTGTCTACAAGCCTCCACATAACTCGCCCCCATGTACTTACTCTAGAAAGCTTTCTTGAAGAAATCTTATGTGATACGTTCGGGTTAGGTGCCCTATTCAATTGTTAACCACCACTGGTATGCCTTATCTCGAAGTAGACACTGTACCCCTCAATTTCTATGCAAGAGTGTAGTCAGTATCATTCATGATGCACTCGGTGGCCTCTAACTAGTACTCGACCACTGTTGGGGCGACTTTAGTGATGCCCTTGGATACCTTAACACCATTCGACTGAAGTCGTTCAGTAACCGACCCTCGGCTTCCACATCAAAAATGTGTCACAGTGACCCTCTCTAAAACACAAAACATGGCTTGGGATAGTATGTCGTCCTCAATCAATAGAGTCTGAGACCTTGTCTAAGTAGTAAGAGTACCGACAGTCTCGCTGGTGTCTAGATGGGGCATATTGCACATCGAGAAAGACTTAACTCAAGCTCCTCCTTGGTGCCCATTACGCCCATGAGAAGCACGTCCACGACTACTGTGTGAACTCATAATCTCAACTTATCTAGAAATATCAGAAATTTATATATCAATTTAGAGTTTTTATTAGATGTCTTATTTCACCATTTATATGACAGTCTCTAACTAAAACAAACAAGTTTAATCACTATAATGTTTTTTAGCCAAATAGTATATCTAAAGCAAAAGTACTTACAGGTTCAGTACCAGAGACTCAGTCTTTCATAAAATTAATTTTTAGAATTAATAAAATAATATTTTAAAAAATAATTTTCATAAAAATAGGAGCTTCGAGAACACAGCCCAAGTTTTATAACATGGCTCTGATATCACTAAATGTAACACTCTAAACTCGGCCTAGACGTTATGATCGAATCTAGAGAGCTACATTAAACCACTTTTGGAAAGTCCAACTTTTAAAAATAAAATTCAAATATTCTAAAGCCATTTACAAAATCACAAACAACCCATAAAATCCAGTCTTTAAAAGAAGTAGTCCAAAAAAATATGCAATAGTGTAAATTTAGATTAAACAAATAAGTAATCAAACGAAAATGACCGAGCTCCTACTACATCAAGCTATCCAAGTTTGCAGGTTACTTGAAATTCAATCAAACAGACGGAATGAGTTTTTATACTTAATGTGTAACTTATGTATTCAATTAAACAGAAAATATCAGACAAGTCTTCAAGTTCCCATTACTCAGATAGTTCTTAGAATCGGATACATAAATAGAAACAAGATATATTAGATACAGTTACAAGATATATTAGATACGGATAAATGATATATCAGATATCTGATATAGATACAAATCATATCAGATACAGATGTAGATTTCTTACCTCTTCTGCTGCAAACCATCTCCGTCCATCTCTATATACCAAACAGGGTATCAAGTACCCATCCATCTCTACACACCACATAGCGACTGCATGTCACGTTCAGAATGTTGCAGACTAGCTATCGAATTAGAGTGCGATAAATTGCCAAAATCATTTATATATGTGACTTAGCCAGCAGAATTGGTAGATAATTAAACTTTCCATACTTCCTCCTTTATCACAAATCTCATCCCAATGCAGATTCATAATTAACAGAAATCAAATATGCGTATATAGTGGTACAGATTCTGTAACACCCCAAACCCAGCCTAGAAGTCTAGACCGAATTCGGAATGCTACATTAATCACCGAAGTGATCATGGAAAAGGTTTACAAAACAAGTTATCATATCTAATTGGATATTCAATTGCTTGAAAATCATTTAATAAAATTTATAGATAAGTTTAATAAAAAGTCGAAATCCAATAAACGAGTAAAAATTTAAAAATGGAAACTGTACCACAATGTTAAAAATCTTTACATTCCTGAAACATTATAATCAAAATATAAATCAAAAAATGGATTCGAAATAAACTTTCGCCATTGTGACTCTCCGAGACCTCCGCGTACTAAGCCTAGTGTCAAAAATCAAAAAGGTACCTAAAAGGGGAGACAGAAGAGGAGGTGAGCTATTCGAGCTCAGTGTGAGATTAAAACCAACTGATTACAGTAGTAGAAGTGGGAAGCTATAAATCAGTTCAGAATGGAACATACGTACAGTGCTATACAGAAACAGTTGGTACGTTCTTAACAGACATACTGGCATACCATAATATTTGGAGCATATTAACAATCGTACTTAGTTATACAAATCGCAAATACTAATCAGTCACAGAAACAATAACTTTCAATAATCACTAGTTTCAATTTAGTCAATTAGTTGCAGTCGGAGACTACAGAATTCACATAGGCACAGGTACCTTTTAGATTAATAGTACGGTCAAAGAGTTGCAATCACAGAATAGTCAATAAGATGCATATGAATGCAGTAGAGTTAAAGAAAAGCCCACCCATCCATCAACACACCTCTCTGTCCAACCCTACACTTACTGTGGGGATTAAATCACCCACCCATCCCTACACTTACAAGTAGTACCGAATGCGGCACATCTCCGTCCATCTCTACACTTACTGTGGGGTTTAAAACACCCACCCATCCCTACATTTACAAGCTGTACTGCATGTGACACATATCAGTATAATGCAGCTAAGTTGCCCGTCACTAGGCTTAAGAGCCTTTCAGTAAGTCCACGACCTTCAGGGTTTTAGGACTATCAGTGTGCAGATAAACTGCCAAATCATAAACTACATAGCAGAGCAAGCATATAAGCTGTACAGTGCTATGCGGTAACTCGCAGTACAGTTGCACAGTATGAACTGCTAGATCAGATATGGGTACATAACGTAGCTAACATACATGCTGTACAGTGAGGTGCGGTAATCAGTTGTACAGTCCAGTTGCAGTAAAACTGCCAGTTCAATCAATCATCCTTCTCTTCAAAATCCCATCCCAAAACACTTTATGCACATGTATGTATGTATGTAGCCTCATGTACAATATCAGAATACCAATTTCTAGAAATCACTTAGAGGTAAACACCGCATTCAATCAATTAGAATCAGAGATGAGCACACTCATTTACTCAAATTTAGTATCAAGCTTGTCACACAACCAACCACAAATAACACAATAACACACAGAGTTACGATTGCAATTAAATTCGACCTAGAAACATTATTTGGCGAGATAGGGCCACACACCCATGTGCTACGGCTGTGTAGAGCAATCCAGGCCATGTAGGGATCCAAATGCTCGTGTGAAGGGTAGCACACAACCGTGTGATAGAGGCACGTACCCGTGTGAAGCAGGGACATGGCCATGTGAATAGGCTGTGTAACTCACTGTCCAATTTCGCTAAAATAGAGTGCACGGTAGACACGATCGTGTGAGAGTCTCACACGCCCGTGTGCCCATCAAACACAACCGTGTGTTTCGAAACACATGTTTGTGTGGGATCCTTAAATCCCTAAACTATGCCCACGGCCGTGTGAACTCTGAAAAAAATCCCCAAATCATTCACACGGCCATGTGGCACCTAATTTGGCCCAAAACACTAGTTCTCAAATCCACATGGCCGTGTACCTTGGCACACACCTGTGTGGCCGTCGGGGAGGCCACGAAACCACCTCAAATCAGTCTCGAAACTGTCGTTTAAGCCACCGTAACAGTCCCTAACCCTTAACTACATCAAGAGTGGATCGTAATATGACGTATTTTCCTCACTTACAGCGATCAAAACCCAAAACCAATGGGTTACCACGCCCACAACGTTTGCCGAAATAGAAAATTTACAAAACAAAAATTGAGTAGACAATGTCAGAATCCCACACCTGTTACACAAACAGAGACTTCCAATCATGGATTCGGTGACAAAGAATTAAGGCCTCCAACCACCACCGACTAAGGCCTATTTTGCAGAAAAGAAAAAAGTAGGAAGGAAAGCCAAAAGAGAGAAAGAGGGAAAGAACGTGAAACCAAAATAATAAAATAGAAAATATAACATAAAAATAAAAATAAAAATCCTAACTAAATAACATAAATAATGAGAAGTCATAATCATAAAATAAAATAAAATGTCTTCACAAAATCTCGTACTAGGACTTGAACCCACAACTATGAGGTTCACTAATAATCACTCAACCACCAGACCAGTAGGCTCATTCTTGTCACTAAAGTGTACAACTAATCACTTATGTGCAGCCTTCTCACTATCTCTATGCTCAAACTCAAAACCTCCAGGCCCCAAATTCGGCGCGTTACATATTCAAACAATATAGACCATACTTGCTTATCAGATAACACATCAGGTATATGTTTATATAATAGATTTTCCAGTAACAAATCATCGTATAATGAGTTTTATAGCCTAACTTAGATCATACAGACCCTACAGGAAAAGCCTACGTTCGATTTGAAAGACATTTACGGCCCTAAGGAAAAAAAATCAATTTTTGGCTCACACGCTTGTGTGGATTCACACGACTTGAATGATTGGCACATGTGGTCCACATGGCTTGGCACACGCTCGTCTGACTCAAGTTAGAGAGTTGCACGATCGAGACACACGCTCATGTTATTTGCCAATGTGACTCACAATCAAAATAGTCCCTCACATGGCCTGGACACACGCCCATGTGACCCAAGTCAGAGAGTTACACGGCCTACCACACAATGTGGCACACGTCATTATGGTGTCGACATCCATGGACTTCGGCTTTCGCCATTTGTAGAAAACTCAATTTTCGTTACACACCTGACACGGGTTTGACATGGAAGCAATAGAGAAGATTCTGAAACCTAAAAATGATAGTCAATTACCCAATTAATCGATTCAATTGAACCAAAACATTAAATTCACATCCAAACAGAATTTACATCGAATAATTTTGATGGAAAACAAGTCAAAATTAACACCTACCTTAGCATACAACAACAATTACGAGAATTCTACGTCGATGGAAAAACGTTGCTCTCGAGAACTTCACCTATTAAAGAATTATGCAAGTCAGGAATTCACTCCAAACGAAAAAGAACAAACACGTTAACCATTAACAAACTCAAGCAAAAACAACTGAGTAAAGAATACCTGCACAGTTCAATTGAAAAAAAAAAAAGATAGCATCACAACGGAATGTAATGCAACAGATTCCACAACCAATCGACGTGACCAAGAGAAAAAAAATTGAATCGAAGCAAAAACGAGTAAAAAGAAAGGAACGATAGAAAAAAAAAAAGACATGTTGAAACTGAGGGAAATTTTGGGAAAGTGAAACATTAATCAATTTTTTTTAAACAAATAAAGGATAACTAAATTACAAAACAACATAAAAATGTTCTCCTAATGCTTGGATAGAGACTCGAACACAAGACCAAAAAGTATATAAATTTAACCATTGAACTAATAAACTCATACTTAACATAAATTTACACATAATTAAACTTAAACCGATCATTTCTAGATAAGGTTTGAATCAAAAGAATAATAAATTTTTCCAAAGTAAGACTTGAAGACCACAACCTTAAACACATAAATAAAACCCTTAACCATTGAAACATATACTTATTTATTAACAAAATTTAACAAACGAAAGCTCAAATTTTGAGGCATTACATAAAAACTCTTTTTTCATCTTTTTCACTTTTACAAAGCGAAAACAATGAAAACAATTTTTTATTCTTCTCTCATTTACAGATATTTTCATTTTCATTTTCTAAAAATTATTTTTAAAAGTGGACCAAGTGATAAGATTAAAAACTCATTATATATAGTTACCATTTGCACGAATCAACATTCATTTCTTGTCCAAATACTTTCAATAGTTTATACAAGTCAGAAATGCAAACAAAAGAAGACAAATTTTAACCGTCCTAAACTGATGTTCTAATTGATGTTCGAACAAAAAAACATAAGAATTGAATGGAACAACGAATTAAAATTCATTATAAGAATTATTAGGTAATCATAAATTAGTTATTATCAAGCCTAATAGAAATCAAATTGCAATTCAAAACTTTATTTGAGTTGGATTTAATATTACTTAAAAATTTAAAAATGCATTAAACTCGTAAATTACTAAAATCAAATATTAGAATTCTAAAATTTAATTTACTTAATAGTACAAGAACTATTGATAATCTTGCGAGTACATATGCATAATTTCTGTTGCAAGTAAAAGATCGTACTATATTTTTTTATTGATAATTTAAATATATTGACGGTTGAGTTAAAAAGGAATGGCATACAAACAGGTTCATGGCATGTATAGCGGCGACACATAGCTTGAATAGAATGGGACCATGTGCGATTGACAGTTTGGAAACTTCGTCCAACACATGATCGAGAAATGCCAATTCAACCATGTGTTCCCAATAGCTAGACAGATAATGAGTTCTTTGGACATCTTTAAACCTAAGTCAATGATGTTTTTTGGTCTATAAATACTACGCTACAAAGTGCCAGTTATTGCTCATCAACCCCATTGCACGCCTCTGCTATATTTCCAAGCTTAAAGTCCTTATTTTGTGTCACAGGATTTCTTCAGAATGGCTTTAACCCACAACTCATTTCAAGTGAAGATTATGGTGGTTTTCTTGGCCATCATGCTTCTCATGTCCTCAGCAGCTGCTAGAAGCGGAGCCAGATATTACGGTTTTGACTTTTTTTGTCATTCATATTTTTCATAATTAATTTCAACAGCATCAATCATATTCATAATTGTAATAAACACAACACCAATGAAAATGTGCTTCAAGCTCATAGATTAATTGCAGTTCATTGAATAACCATACTTGATTTTGATCCTGAATCCTGATGATGTTGAGATGCAGGTCGGAAGAATCCTTCATATTACGATAGCTCTTCGGACACATATGATAGTACGGGAAGTGGAGGGGGAGGCTATCCATGCTGTAATTAAGAAGCTCTCTTAACTTTGAAGAAAAAGGAATAAAAGGAACAAGGGCAAAAGTCACTACTTTATAGAAAATTGTTATTTTGTTTTAAATAAAGACAATATATATATATGTATATGTATATATTGGATCAAGACAATAAATTGCTCAAGACAGAGCAAAATTTGCTTTAATTTTTCTCTGTAATAATGGTACTTTATTTCATGCATGGGTCTGTGCTAATGTCATTTCTATGATTTGTCTCAATTATTTCCCAATATTGTTTTTATTATATCTTAATTATTTTTTCTTTGTTAAAGTAAAAATTTTATTAAAATCCTAAAGGTACAAATTTACCAAAAAGTTAGTATAACTAGACCATTGCATAAATTGTTATAAATATCATTTTTAAAACTTTATTATAATTTTTCGAAATGTAAAGAGAAGGTGAATATAATCGAAAAGGTAATTATTATAAATTTTAATATGGTATTCATATCTAAGGCAATTTTTTGTGAATGTTTCAGTTATTTTTCTAATACTGTTTTGTGTTATATCTCAATTGATATCTTATATTTTGTGTAGCTTATTATAATAATTCAATTTTTAAATTTTCACTTAAAAATTAGATAACTACAAATATCATTTTCAAGACGTTAATTTAATAAATATTCTGGTAATAAGTATAAGATATACAATTGTAAGTCGTAAGTCCTAGTGAGATGAATTCAAATTGAGAATTAATCATAACATATCATATATATTTGTTTTATTCATATCTTAATTTAAATATGTTAATCAAATATTCAATGTCCCCAAGTCTTAATAAAAAAAAAAAAAAACAAAAACAAAAAAAAAAGGGCAAGGCAAGGCAAAGGTGTCGATGGCTTGAATTGAATCTGTCCATGTTGTATTGAAAACATTGTCCAAGACATGATTGAGACATGCATTCTCAATAGCTAGACAAATAAGTATAAGAGTGAAGGAGAATAATGGAGTGATTAAACAGTTTTATACTTTGATGTACAAGGATCTTCACAATTCTTCCTACCAAAACTCAATTTGTGTTTTTGGTCTATAAAAGGCTACAAACTGCCAAATTAATTATTCCTCATCACCCAATTGCCTTATTTTCTTTTCCAGATTTAATTAGAATGGTTTTAACCCACTAATGATTTGAGGTGAAGACTATGATGTTACCCATTAATATGGTGCGAATTTGACATATTTACATGCTTTATTTTAGTCGATTTTGGGCACAATGTTATTAATTTTAATATTTATTAATTAATTTTTATATAGGTGCAGTGTAAATCCAAAATACAGAAAATAAAGGAAATTATGAAGTCATATGGAAGATTTGAGTATGGGAAGAACAATTTGACATACAAGACCTTTTAAATTTTTTAGATTATTTTTACGATTGAGTCTTAACACGATTAGTATGAACATTATTGCTAATATAGGAAAATGTGAGTCTAAGTGCGCTGAAGTACATTATCTTCTTATTTATGGGTTACAGAGAGATTATGAGTAGTGTTAGAATTAAGTGACCCGAATTCTTATTGAAATAAAATACGATGGAAAATAAAATAAAAGTAATATCCAAATAGAACTAGACTTCTTTTATTTTATTTTAGAATAAGGTTTTTTAAACCTTATTAAACTCCATCTATTTTATTGATTAGGATAAGGTGTTTTAATCCTACTAGAATATGACTTTACAAGCCTATAAATAGACATAGTCTATTCCTCTTATAATTGATTCGAATTCGACATAGTGAATTTTCTTCTCCTCTAGCCGTGGTTTTTTCCCGAAAGGGTTTCCACGTAAAATCTGTGTGCTCCTTTTTTTTGCGATATTTTGTCATTACCAATATTATATATTTTCACAAATTGGTATCAGAGCTTCCGGGATTTTTCATCTCGATTACGTTAATGGCGTCTTTGAAGTATGAAATTCCGCTGTTGGATCGCAACACCAGATTTGCGTTGTGGCAGATTAAGATGCAAGCAGTTCTTGTGCAGATGGATCTAGAGGAAGCCCTGCTAGGGATAGATAAGATGCCTTCAACATTAACAGATGAAGAGAAGAAGCGTAAGGATCGAAAGGCATTAACACAGTTACATCTGCATTTGTCTAACGAAATTTTGCAAGATGTGATGAAGGAGAAGACCGCCGCTGGTTTATGGAAAAAGCTGGAACAAATATGCATGTCGAAAACTCTAACCAGCAAGCTGCATATGAAGCAACATCTTTATGCTCATCGTTTGGAGGAAGGTGCATATGTGCACGAACACTTAACAGTGTTTAAAGAAATTCTCTCAAACTTGGAGGCCATGGAGGTTCAGTATGATAAGAAAGATCTAGGGTTGATTCTACTTTGGTCATTGCCCCCGTCTTATTCAACCTTTAGAGACACGATTTTATATAGCCGCGAGTCTCTCATAGTCGATGAGGTTTATGATTCTTTAACCTCGTATGATAAGATGAAGCATCTTGTGGTTAAAACTGACTCTCAGGGTGAGGGTCTCATTGTTCGGGGGAGACAAGATCGGAATACTGATGATGATCATGGAAGGACACAAGAACAGAATCCTCGCTGTAAATCTAAGGGTAGATCGAAGTCTTCAAACAGAGGTAAAACTTGTAACTTCTGTAAGAAGAAAGGGCACATTAAATCTGAGTGTTATAAGCTACAGAATAATATCAAAAGGGAGGCTGCGAATCAAAAGGGAAAACAACCAGAAAATTCCGGTAAAGCTGATGTTGTAGAAGACTACAGCTATGGTGAACTTCTAGTCGCTTCAATCATCAATTCTAAAGTGAGCGAGGAGTGGATCCTTGATTTGGGCTGCACTTTCCACATGAGTCCCAATAGAGATTGGTTTACAAATTACGAAACAGTGTTTGAATGTGTTGTTTTGATGGAAAATAATGCTTCGTGTAAAATTACAGGTGTTGGAACGATTAATGTTAAGATGTTTGATGGAGTTGTCAGAATACTCAGTGACATACGACATGTTTCAAAATTGAAGAGAAATTTAATTTCGTTAAGTACTCTTGATTCAAAAGGGTATAAATACACAGCTGAAAGTGGAGTTTTGAAGATTTCTAAAGGTTCCCTCATTGTGATGAAAGGGTAAAGAAAGACTGCCAAGTTATATGTTCTGCAAGGTTCTAATGTTACTGGTGATGCAGCTGTTGGTTCCTCTTCCTTGTCAGATGATGATATTACTAAACTTTGGCATATGCGCCTAGGGCATATGAGTGAGAATGGTATGGAAGAATTGAGCAAAAAAGGACTTCTTGATGGGTAAGGAATTTGTAAACTAAAGTTCTGTGAGCACTGCGTTTTTGGGAAGCAAAAGAGAGTTCGATTCACCAGAGGAATCCATAACACGAAGGGAACGTTGGAGTATGTTCATTCTAATCTGTGAGGGCCATCTAGAGTGCCTTCGAAAGGTGGAGCTAATTATATGCTAACTTTTATTGATGATTTTTCTAGAAAAGTTTGGGCGTTCTTCTTGAAGCAGAAAAGTGATGTGTTTTCTGCATTTAAGTCTTGGAAAACTATGATTGAAAAATAGACGGGAAAACAAATAAAACACCTTCGCATAGATAATGGCTTAGAGTTCTGTTCTGATGAGTTTAATAAACTGTGCAAGTCAGAAGGGATCGTGAGACACTTGATAGTTCATCATACTCCATAGCAAAATGGCGTTGCAGAACGAATGAATAGAACGATCATGGAGAAGGTTCGATGTATGTTGTCAAATGCCAACTTACAAAAGTTATTTTGGGCCGAAGCAGCCTCTACTGTATTTTTTTGATCAATCGATCTCCATCCATTACCATTGAGATAAAGACTCCACAAGAGGTATGGTCTGGTAACCCTACTGACTATTCTGATTTAAAGATTTTTGGCTGTCCTACATATGCTCATGTTGATAATGGAAAATTGGAACCGAGATCCATTAAATGTGCTTTTCTTGGTTATGAAGCTGGTGTAAAAGGGTATAAGTTATGGTGTCCTGAAGATAGAAAACTTATGATGAGCAGAGATGTTGTTTTTGATGAAACTGCTATGCTACCTATCTTATCTCTTAAAGATTCTTCCAATAAAGAAAATCAAAAGCAGGTGGAGCATCAGATTAATACAGAGTGGACTCCTCAAGCCAGTACAAAAATTGAGAATAGAGTTGCTTCTTCACCACAATACTCTATCGCCAAAAATAGAGCTAGAAGAGAAATTAAACCTCCAAAGAAGTATGCTGAGGCTGATCTAGTTGCTTATGCTTTTAAATGTGGCTGAAGATATAGATGCAAATCAAGAGCCATCTAATTATTCTGAGGCGGATAGTTGTGAAGATTCAGAAAAGTGGATGTTTGTTATTCAAGAGGAGGTGGAATCACTCTACAAAAACAAAACATGGGATCTTATAAAACTTTCTAAAGGTAAAAAGGTTGTTCGTTGTAATGGGTGTATAAAAAGAAAGAAGGGACTCCAGGAGTTGAAGAACCCAGATATAAAGCAAGGCTTGTTGCAAAGGGTTATAGTCAAATTCCAAGAGTGGACTTCACAGATGTGTTCTCCCCAGTTGTGAAGCACAGTTCGATTCGAGCTTTGCTTGGTATTGTGGCCATGCATGATTTGGAGCTTGAGCAGTTAGATGTTAAAACTGCATTTTTGCATTCAGAACTTGAGGAGGATATTTACATGCAACAACCAGAGGGTTTTACAGTCTTAGAAAAAGAGGACTATGTTTGCTTGTTGAAAAAGTCCCTTTACGGTTTGAAACAGTTACCAAGGCAGTGGTACAAGAGGTTTGATTCCTTTATAACTTCTCATGGTTTTAAAAGAAGTAGCATTGACAGTTGTGTTTACTATAAGAAAAACAATTATGGTTCTTTTGTATATCTACTCCTTTATGTTGATGACATGTTGATAGCATCAAAAAATAAATGAGAGATAAGAAATGTTAAAGTCCAACTAAGTGAAGAATTTGAGATGTAAGATTTGGGACCAGCAAAGAAGATACTTGTATGGAAATTCTTAGAGATAGAAAAGTAAGTAAATTGTACCTAGGTCAAAAAGGGTACATTGAGAAAGTTCTTTGCAGGTTCAATATGCAGAGTGCTAAGCCTGTTAGTACTCCTTTAGCAGCTCATTTTAGACTTTCATCAGCTTTGTTTTCACAATCAAATGATGAGATTGAGTACATGTCACATGTTCCATACTCTAGTGCAGTGGGATCTCTCATATATGCTACGATTTGTTCACGTCCAGATTTATCATATGCAGTCAGTACAGTTAGCAGATACATGGAAAATCCTGGTAAAGAACACTGGAAAGTAGTTCAGTGGATTTTAAGATACTTACGAGGTACTACTGATGTTTGCTTACAGTTTAGAAGAACTAGAGATGGAGTCATTGGGTATGTTGGTGCTGATTTTGCTGGAGACCTTGATAGAAGAAGATCTCTTACAGGTTATGTATTTACAATTGGAGGTTGTGCAATCAGTTGGAAAGCCACTTTGCAAACTATAGTCGCTTTGTCTACCATTGAAGCTGAGTACATGGCGATTACTGAGGCTTGTAAAGCAGCTATTTGGTTGAAGGGACTATTTGTGAACTCAATGAAGACCTTCAAATCAGTGCAGTATTTTGTGACAGTTAAAGTGCCATCTTTCTTACAAAAGATCAAATGTTTCATGAGAGAACAAAACACATTGATGTTCGGTATCATTTTGTTCATGATATTATTGCTCGTGGTGATATTGTTGTGAGCAAACTTAGTACTTATGAAAATCCTGCAGATATGATGACTAAGTCACTTCCTATAACCAAGTTTGAGCACTACTTAGACTTAGTGTTCATTGTTGAAGGTAAACCCTTAAGGGGTTTTATGGAAGAGGTGGAGAACTTGTTCGTTGAAAGTTCGCGATGAAGAACTTGTTTATTGAGAATTCGTGTCAAGGTGGAGATTGTTAGAATTAAGTGACCCAAATTCTTATTTAAATAAAATATGATGGAAAATAAAATAAAAGTAATATCCAAATAGAACTACACTTCTTTTATTTTATTTTAGAATAAGGTTTTTAAACCTTATTAAACTCCATCTATTTTATATTGATTAGGATAAGGTGTTTTAATCCTACTAGAATATGGCTTTACAAGCCTATAAATAGACATAGTCTATTCCTCTTGTAATTGATTCGAATTCGACATAGTGAATTTTCTTCTCCTTTGCCCGTGATTTTTTCCCGAAAGGGTTTCCACGTAAAATCTGTGTGTTCCTTTTTTTTGTTGCAATATTTTGTCATTACCAATATTATATATTTTCACAAGTAGCTCTAGGCATTGTATCAAAAAAAGTAAATACGATCTAAAACTATAATGAGACTGTTAAAAAAAGTTAAGATTATTTTATTTTTATTTATATATTATTTCTAATGATATTTATTAAAAATGCACTTAAGATTAAAATTTATTTCTTATATTTTATTTAAATAAATATTTAATTTTATCATTAAGAAATTGTGTAGGAACGGAATACTAAAATTTCATTCCCAATTTAATAACTGAAAATTCTGAAGGGAATGACGTCCTTGATTTTGCTGGAGAGAAAACACAAAATTGAATTTCTTTCTTTCTTTCATATTTTGGTTTGCGCCATTCCATGCTCCTGTTTGCTTTTCTTTCTTTTACTTTTATTTTTTATTTTCCCTTTTACCTTTATTCAACTCTAAATTTCTTCGTTTTATGTGAAATTACATTATTTTCTAACTAAAGGTCGATTAAATTTTGGTACTGGAATTAACTCTTTTCGATGGGTATATGTTTTTTTCTTTCTTTCAAGAGATAAATAGGATTATCTCATAGTATTGTTTTTAGTATCTTTTTAAGAAGGATCTCTTGCATAATACTAGGAACGATACACAATTAGTACAATTAATTTGACGTCAAATCACTTTATTGAATAACAAGTTGGCGTTGTTCGATGGGGACTACAATTGAGTGACACCATAAAATTAAGTGATCTAATTTAAATGATCTACACGGTTGAAATCATTAATTAGAATGGAGTTCTTCTAGTTCGCAAAATTGCAGAAGGATAAAACCATGGAAGCGACTTTCGGGGCTATTTGTTTGATAGGGTGTAACAGCCCGGTTTAGAGCTTAGTCAGAACCACGAATCTGAGGTCATAAAATTATTTTGATATTATTTTTGGTGTTATTAGCATGTGAATATATATGTGTGAAAATTTTGTGAGCTAATTTTATCGTTAAATAGCTCAATTTGAGAAAAAAGACTAAATCGCGTAAAATATAAAAGTAGCATGCTATGTGTTATAAGTGCCTAATTGTTATGGCTTATTACATGTGCAGTCCTTATTATGCAAATGGACCATTGATAAGGTTAATGGACATTAATGACCAACCATTAACTAAATTATAAGTCAATTAATAAAGGACATTTTGGTAATTAGTGAATTAAGTCATAAATTAATAAAACCAAAATTTAAAATGGTTATCATCTTCATTAATCTTCAACCAAAATTGAGAAAGAAAAAGAAGCCATTTTAGGGCTTTGATATTTGGCTAGCATATTCCTTGATTAAGGTCTGTTTTTTGCTTGGTTTTTGATAATTTTTATATTTTTGAGATCGTTGCTTCCTATTTTAGCTAGCCCATGTTGTAATTTTTGAAAGTGTTGATGATTTTAAGAAATGCCATTGTTGAATCCATGAGCTTTGTGATTTTTGATGATGAAAAATGGAAGATAAGTGTTAGATTAATATGTTTTACAAAGTGATTTTGAAAGAAAATGCATTTTAGGGATTAAATTGTGAAATGTATGAAATGTGTGGTTAAAATGTAAAACAAATGAAAATAATGAGCTGTTAGGGACTAAATGAGAATTCAGCTAGCATGAAATTAAAGAGAAAGTTTGTAATTTGTGAATTTTGTGATTAAGGACTAAATTGTGAAAAATGTGAATTTATAGGGGTTAAAGTGTAAAAAGGCCTAAATATGTGCTTGTAGATTGACTTGAATGAAACAGTGATTGAATAAGTTGAATATGAATTTATTTAGATCAAGAACGAAAGAAATCAGATTTAGATTGGGGAAGTCAAAGGTTAACGAGTAATCGACTCCTTTTGTCGTTTTCATTTTCAAGGTCAGTTCATATGCAAATAAATGTATTTGAATTGTATTATATATGCTTATATGATTTTGAATTATCTTCGTTGCTAAATGAATGAGTATGAGAAAGTATTGACAAAGTTACTACATTTGAAAGCCTTGTACGAACCCTAGGAATAGCATAGGATACGGATGTCATGACATTAGGATTTCCGAGGTGTGATTTCATGTAAGATCATGTCTGGGACATTGGATCAATCTGAGATTATGTGTAAGACCATGTCTGGGACATTGGCATCGTATATGATTTCGTATAAGACCCTGTGTGGGATAATGGCATCGATATGTGATAATATGTAAGACCATATTTGGGATATGGCATTGTATGAGCTTATGTGCTATCCGAGTATCCTTAACAATTCCGAACGGTTCAATGGGCAAAGTTAAAATGAGAGAGAATGTGTAAATGAGTTCAATGATATAGATATGTTGATGTTCATGTGGTTAATGAAAGGAAGTTAAGTGATATATATTGAATGATGATTAAGGGATGGAAATGAGAAATGTGTTACTTGAATATGTGATTAGCCATGTGTCTATAGATGAATTAGTTATAATTACCTATTGTGTTATGTTTATTTGTATATGGTTTACTAAGCTTTTGGAAAGCTTACTTTGAGAGTGTTTTACCTTGCTTTATTGATTATCAAAGCTAGCTCGAGCTCGGGAATCATCAAGAATCGTCGTCACACTATCAAACTCTATTTTGGTACTTTTGAAGTTTGTATAGATGGTATATGGCATGTATAGACTAGTATTTATATGGTATGTTTTGTGTTGTGAACTTTGCCATGAGAGTTGGCTTGGAAATGATGTTAATATTGTTGTGTATTTGACCATGTTATTTAGCTCCTTTTGTGAATTATGATATATGGCATAAAATGTGTTCATGGTGTTTCATGTTTTTGAAATATTTGAATTGGTATTTTGTTTATTGGATGAATAGGTATTTTGGTAAGTCACTTATGATACATATAGATTTGGGAATGGCATAATTGTGGTGTAAGATTTGGATGTGAAATGTGGTAAATTGAATGTAAAGTATGTGTAATATTATTGTTAGGTAAATGAATGATTTTGGTATATGAAATAAGTGTGTTCAGTATAACTAATGAGTATTGAATTGGTTGATGATATTATAGAATGAATTGTGCATGATTTGGTATGATTTTGGTTGCCATTTGGTCATGAATTATGCTTGGTTTGATGCTTGTAGGGATAACCCTTAAAGGGTGGCAAATTGGCCTTGGCCTTATAAATGGCCTATTTTTGCCTACACGGGCAGGGACACAGGTGTTTGTCTCTGTCGTGTTGCTCGAGGGTTCAATTCAAATTGAGCCTAGGCACTCCACATGGCCTCACACACGGGTGTGTGGCAGGCCGTGTAGCCAAGTCAGTATACCCTACATGAAACGATCACGCCTCGAGCACACTCTTGGTCCAGCCCACTAAGTGATACGACCTTAGCTCGGGAAAAGCAAGTAGCCGAATCCATTAGTCATGCATTGATTAACCAATTGGCATCACTTGCAATTTATTGCAAGTTGAATTTAAATTTCAATAAACTCATCTTAAGTTTAATAAATGAGTTGTTGGATTTAATTCAACTCATCTTAGTTTGTTTAATTGAGTTTTTATTGAACTTTATTTAATAGATGCTTATTTGATATATCTAGTTACTAGGATAATTTATTGAAGCATGAGTTTAAGTTTATTTAATTTTGCTTCTCTTAAATAAACTAGTTACTGTAGTAATTAATGCATTTGTTTTAAGTTCATTTATTGAAGTTAAGTGTTTAATGTGTTTAAGTTTAATTAGTGTTTACTTGTGTTAATAAGTTTATTTTAATGTGTTTATTGTAGGTGTCTCTTTAGCTCACAACCATTACATTTCAAGGCTGTTACAAATTTAATGAAATGACTTTTCAAGTGTTTTCGGTTACATGTTGTTACACATTTAGTGAAGTGACTTTTCAAGTGATTTCGTTTATAAACAAGGGGGCTGTTACAAAGAAGGTTTAAAATATCAATTAAAAGAGTTTAAAGAAAGGATTATTGCTTCTTTAAATTCGGTAGCAAGCTTTTCATCTACCAACCGTTTTGCTACTTCAAAAGAAATCAATTCAAACATTCAAAACACCATTAAGGTGTTGGTGACTATTCGGCTAACCAAAGGACATTTCAAGAGTTATTTTTCAAGCATTCAAGGTCAATGAATTAGCTGATTTGAAGTGAATTAAATGGTGGAGTTATTTGGTTCAAGAATTCTAAGAGACTTGAGCTTTATTTTAGCTTTTAAGATAAATACTTGTGACCATTCAGCTAGCCTTTTCTAGCCTTATAAATATGTGTAATAAACTTTGTTGAAGGGACTTTTGAGACTTTTGTTAATGAAATTCTATCATTTTGGTGAGAACTCTTCTCTCCGATTTCGTGAAAAGACTTGTTGGCTTGTCTACAAAGCTAGTGGTGTCAACCTGTTCTTTTATGTAACACCTCTCACCCAAGTTCGAGGTTGAAACCTGGTGCAAGGTGTTACCGGACTCACTCACTCAAACTTTTGATTTAATACCCAATTGTCATGTAAAATTTCAAACTTTTTAATTTGTATGTGTAACTTCCATATTATGGGCCTATGAGGCCCAAATGATACATTTAGGGTGATCCGGAATTAAGCTGAAACTTTTCAAACTTTTACAAAAATTTTAACACATACAGGGCACACGCCCATGTGAGATAGGGACACGCTCGTGTGGGTAGGCTGTGTAGTCGCACACGCCCAAGTCCCTTGCCCGTGTAGAATTATTATTCAATTCGAACCTACAGGGGTTTTCACACGGCCGAGCACACACTCGTGTTTCATGCCTGTGTCCTTTACATGACCAGTCACATGCCCGTGTCTTAGCCCGTATGAAAACTTGGGGGTATTCTGTTTATGACATCATCATGCAATTCTCGTCACACGGCCAAACCGCACGCCCTTGGGCTAGGTCATGTCTATCACATAGTTGAGACACATGGCCGTGTCTCCACCCGTGTGTTTACTACTGGATAATTAATTTTTCATGCATTCAAGTGCAGGGGACACACAGACTATCAACACGCCCATGGGGCTGGCCATGTGTCAGACACAGCCTAGACACACGTCTGTGTGCCTACCTGTGTGAACAATTATAGGCTATTTTCCAAGCCAATTGCCACCCTGAAACGCAACCCAATTCCAACCAATTTTGCCATTGATCAATATGGCACATTAACACATTCAAACATACAAAAATATGGCCATCATCCAACCATTTCTACCTACCTCAAGCATGCATACTCATCCATTCTACAACCCACATATATTTAGTAAATTTGCACCAACATATTACAATACTTTAACAAAATATAATTTAACCAAATTTTGGCTCATTTCAAATGGCCAATTGCCCCAAAACATTACCAACAACATTTGACCCAAAAAGGCTATGACACAAAACTCAAACGCTAAACCACCTATACATGCTATAACCTTCAAAGTTCATAACCAAATACCAAAATGGTTGTTGATAGTGTTGATGGAATCCTGTCGATCACCGAACCTCGGATTAGCTTGACGAACCTATAAGGGGAAGGGAAAAAAAAGGGGTGAGCTTTAAAGCTTAGTAAGCCTATATGTAAGCTAATGAGCATCTAAACAATAATTCATATGATAGAAGTAAGTTTCATTATGAACACACTAGGATTGATTATCACTTACTCAATAGTCTTACCCAAGTCACAATACATATAATTTGTACTTAGCACATACAATATATTTTCATATGACCTGCACATACACAACCTTAAACACACGGTTAAATCTTTTCGCATGACATTGCACTGTATCAAATCAATTCAAATAACCCGTTGAATCACGTGGAAGACTAAAGGACACACAGAATAAGGCACAAGTGCCACACACATATAATGTAGTCGAAACTACCACTTATCACATAAGGCTCAATAATGAGCTATTCTCGGGTTTGCTTACCCAAGCTGGTAGTGTAGTCGATGCTACTCAGTGCTACTCACACAAGCTGATAGATATCTGCAACAAATGCAGGATTACCTAGCCACTGATAGTTGAACTAGACCAGCACCCGGCATCACATAAATAATCAATAACGATTGATGGTTTCCTAGTGACATGTCGCTCGTATCCTAAGGATTCCTAATATCCAATCGGGACTTTTCTTTACTTGCAAATTTTATTACATTGCATATTCAATATTTCAATATAAATTTCAAAGTTTATAAATAATTAAATAATTGAACAAAATAACTAAAACAACTCATTATTTACATATAAGACTTACTTCGAGCAAAAATGTAATTCATTTTGATTTAATTCGATGCCTTGCCTTTTCCATGGTCAAGGTTGATTTCACATCTATAACATTAAATTTAGCTCACTTAATATCTACATTACTCAAGTGGACACAAAATCATCCTACAGTAAATTTTAACATTTTACCCCTAACTTTGTCAATATTTACAACTTAGTCCCTAGGCTCGTAAAATGAAATGTATTTATTTTCTTAGCAACCCAAGCCTAGCCGAACCTTAAGGGGGCTCATAACAGCCTACATTTCTCATTAATTTGTACTTATACTACACATTTTACTATCTTTGCAATTTGGTCCCTATTAGGGACTTTCATGAAAAATCACCTATGAAAAGGTGTTTACTACACTTCAAACTATCATTTCCTACCATAAGACTTCAAATTAATTCCATGTCACATATGAGTAAATTTTTAAATATGAACCCTAGCTCAAAATAGTGGTATAGAAAGCTAGGTTTAGGTATGAGGATTTCAAAAATACGAAAAACATGAAAAACAGGGCTAGGAATTAGTTACAATCAAGCTTGAAAAGATGAAAACCCTAGCTATGGAGTCCCCTTAGATATTCGGCCAAGGTAGAAGAAAGATAGACACTTTTTGGCCTTATTTTCCCTTTTTATTTCTTTAAATATCCAAATGACCAAAATGCCCTTAATTGCCTTCTTTGCAAATTTTTCCTTCCATGGTCATTTTTGTCCATTAAGCCCAAAAATGGTCTAATTGCAAAATAAGGACCCCTAATTTATAATTTCATTTTAGTTTCACACTAAAAGCTTCTAGAACACATATTTTGAATTTCTTGCAATTTAATCCTATCATTCAATCGGGCACTTTATCAGTAAAATTTATTCACTAAAATTTTACTCATGCATATAATCACATAATAAACCTTAAAACTTAATCGATATAAATTTTTCTATATCAGATTCGGGGTCTCGAAACCACTGTTCCATTTAGGCCCTATTTTGGGCTGTTACATTTTAGATATTTCGAACTTATCACTTTCAATAGTGTGGCATTTGACCATTATACCGAGGTTCCTATCTTCCTAGATAGTGGGTCGAGGTCTTTTCCATCTTTCTTACCACCTTAGAATTGACTAAGTCCAGGGTCAACATTCTCTAGTGTTGGTTCAACTTGATTATAAGTTCATTACTTTTTCATCTTCCTTTCCATCAAATCATCTATCCATCTTTCCCTTATTAAACCAAGCTATCCAAATATCCCCCATCTTTTTATTCTCTTTTCACCGAACCTATAATATCCATATTTAACTTATCTTGGACCAATTTATCAGCTTCCGCTCAGAATTATCAAAAACACCCCTTGGTTAGAACCAAACGATACTTCTTCGTCGACGGTCGGGTAAAATAAATATGATTCAAAATCAATCACGAGGACGAGATCATATCATTTGGCATCAGAGCTAGGAAAATAAGAAGTATGGACATTCGAAGGCTAACGTGGAATAGTTCGTGAAGTGCCGGAGTAAGTTTCGAAAAAAAATTGAAAAAAACTCTAGTGTAAAATAAGTTGTATTGAGTTTATAAGGTATGGAAAAAAAAGTTTCATTCAAATTTTTTTTGAAGGTGTTGAAAAGTTTACAATCATCTTGTTCACAATTTCGGTCAACAAGTTCCTCTCTATTTTCATTCCTACCTTTCGTGCCACACTTAACTTGTTTTAATTTTTCTTTTCGCCTACCGTAACCCTCTAATCATTATCCCTTGGAAACCATTTTGTAATTGACCCCTAAGCCTATGATAAAGCCTTGACAAGTCTGATTACAAAATCACGAGAGAAGAAAGAGTGAAAAAAGGCACGAGAGTGTGAGTACATTAGAGTGGAGGTAAAAGCCCAAACTACTAGTGCAAACACGAGCAAGAGTGCTATGAATTTCTTTCTTTCTGAGTGAACATGAGGATTTTTATTGTGAGGTTTTATAATTCTTCTTATGTCAGAAAGTCCTGTTCGAAACATGGTGGATCGTCAAGAACGTCAACCTATTAGGAATGTCTCGAACCTTAATCTCTAAGCTTTGCTATGTAAAGAGGAGCGACTTTTTGACCAATAACTCAAGCCTATTCAAGAGAGGCTAGACCAAGTAGAGGAGAGAGCTTGTCAGAGAAGAACGCCTCAAAGTCCCCCTAGAAACCGTGGTCAAGAACAAATTAATGAAGATGACTTGTTTGATCCTAGTGAAGCCGAGAGTGACCAAGGGTCCAGTGTGAGTGATCAGTGGAGGGAAAAATAGAATCGTGGCCATAGAGATCAGAGATGAGAAGATGATGATCTCAAGAATATAAAACTCTCAATACCTCTCTTTCAAGGTAAGCCCGATCTAGAAGCATACTTAGAGTGGGAGAAAAATATTGAATTGGTATTCGATTGCCACAATTATTCCGAGAATAAGAAGGTCAAACTATCCGTAATCGAGTTTTTTGACTATACAATGATCTGGTGGGATCAATTAACCACTAGTCGAAGGCGCAACAGAGAACGACCTATCACTACTTGGGTCGAGATGAAAGTAGCAATGCGACGGCTATTCATACCTTTGTCTTATCACTGGGAGCTTTATCAGAAACTCCAAAATCTTTCTCAAGGAACTAAGAACGTAAAAGGTTATTATAAGGAGATGGAGGTGGCAATGATTCACGCGGATGTGCAAGAAGACCGCAAAGCGACGATGGCTTGTTTTCTAGTCGGTCTCAATTGTGACATTACTAATGTCGTCGAACTTCAACATTACATCGAGGTGGTGTACATGGTACACATGGCTATCAAGGTCAAGAAGCAACTCAAACGGAAAGGCTTCAATCAAGGCTATCCTAATTCCAACACCTCAAGATGGAATTAAGGTAATACGAAGGAGGACGCACCAAGTCAAGTAAAACAATAAGTGGTGACCTCTAAAACCAACAAGCCTGTTGGTGAATCAAGTAAAGGCAAGGTAGTTGGATCCAACTCCAGTTGAACAAGGGACATAAGGTGCTTTAAGTGTCTCGAAAAAGGCCATATTACGAGTCAATGTCCATATCGAAGCGCGATGGTGACGAGGCCCAATGGTTATATTGAATCGGAGGAGGAAGAAGTAAAGAAAGACAAAGTTGATGAAAACCCCTCTGATGATGATGAAGAGTTACAACATGTGATTGAAGGCAAAATGCTAGTCATTAAAATAAGCTTAAGTACGTAAAGCTCTATAAGTGAACCACAACGTGAAAATTTGTTCTACACCTGGTGTTATGTACAAGGAAAAGTTTGTAGTTTAGTTATAGATGGCGATAGTTGTACTAACGTTGTAAACACACTCATGGTGAAGAAGCTTGCCTTTCCGACTATTAAATAGCTGAGCCCATACAAGCTCCAATAGCTCAATAAAGGTGTCGAACTCAAGGTAACCAAACAAGCCCTTGTCTCATTTTCAATTGGAAAGTACCACGGCGAAGTATTATGTGATGTGGTGCCCACGCATGCGGGCCACCTATTGCTTGGAAGACCATGGCAGTTTGATCAGCGCGTCAAATATGACGGCGTTGCTAATCAATACACCTTTAAATACCAAGGCAAAAATGTCATTTTGGCACCCCTATTACCACATCAAGTCCTGGAGGATCAACGACGGATAAAGCAATATTTGGAGCAAATAAAAAGTGCGAAAAGAAAAGCGAAAATATAAAAAGAAAGTGAGAAAGATTTAAGTTGTGAACAAAATATGAGTGATGAGAAAGAAAAAGAAAAAGAAAAAGAGAATCAAAGAAAAATGAAAGAGAGAAAAAAAGTGTTTTAATTAACATTTGCATACATATTGTTTCATCATTTCAAGTTAACACGAGAAATGAGCTTCGACTACACTATGATTTCGATGAAAGAAGGTTTGTGATGATCGACAAAGGTATAACCAATTTTTGTTCATCCATTTCTAAAGATAGACAAGGTATGATATCTGAAAATTACTTGGATTCAAATATAGGTAATTGTTCTACATTGTTTGATGATGATAAGAAAATTTTCGATATTGGAAAATGTGATGTTAATGAATTTAGTGGTACAAAAATAGCCACGTGTTGTTTACAAGGTTCAAGCATGTGGAATTCTGATTTATGTAAATCTTCTCATTTGCTTATTTGTGATGAAGACTTACATTCTTTGACTCGTTGCTTGCATTATCTTTACTTGAACAATGATTTGTCGAAGCAATTTGAGATGTTTGAACGTTATAATACATGTGTATTTTTGTTACGATCATTTGATAAGGCACTGAATTGTAAGATTTTTTGTTTGTTTGGTTGCGAAAATGATGATCTGAAAATGCCCTTTTACATGAATCACCCCTGTCTTGATATGATTATGCATAATTTACATGTTAATGGGGATAATTTTTGGTTGACTTATGGTGGCCCATTTCCATTAATTCATTTGCCTTCACTATTGCCAAATATGGTGAGTCAATTTGGAAAGGAAAGACTCAGCTTTTATTTAGCATTAGGTTCATGTTTGGATTATTATTGTCTTAATCCTTTGCCTCTTTATTATGATGAAATGTGCCCTTGTCAAGTGGTAAATCTCTTTTAGGTCTATGTGAGAATTTTTATCCCAATCATCCGAGGAAAGTCGCACAAGAGGAAATACTTTCTAATGGACAAATGGCTCGACTTGAGGACAAGTTGCCTTCAAGAGGGGGGAATGATACGATCACGCCCCAGGCACACTCTTGGTCTAGCCCACTAAGTGATACGACCTTAGCTCGGGAAAAGCAAGTAGCCGAATCCATTAGTTATGCATGGATTAACCAATTGGCATCACTTGCAATTTATTGCAAGTTGAATTTAAATTTTAATAAACTCATCTTAAGTTTAATAAATGAGTTGCTAGATTTAATTCAACTCATCTTAGTTTATTTAATTGAGTTTTTATTGAACTTCATTTAATAGATGCTTATTTAATTAATCTAGTTACTAGGATAATTTATTGAAGCATAAGTTTAAGTTTTTTTTAATTTTGCTTCTCTTAAATAAACTAGTTGCTGAATTAATTAATGCATTTGTTTTAAGTTCATTTATTGAAGTTAAGTGTTTAATGTGTTTAAGTTTAATTAGTGTTTAATTGTGTTTAATAAGATTATTTTAATGTGTTTATTACAGGTGTCTCTTCAGCTTACAGCCGTTACATTTCAAGGCTGTTACAAATTCATTAAAATGGCTTTTCAAGTCTTTTCGGTTACATGTTGTTACACATTCAATGAAGTGATTTTTCAAGTGATTTTGATTATAAGCAATGGGGCTTTACAAAGAAGGTTTAAAACATCAATTAAAAGAGTTTAAAGAAAGGATTATTGCTTCTTTAAATTCAGTAGCAAGCTTTTCATCTACCAACCATTTTGCTACTTCAAAAGAAATCAATTCAAGCATTCAAAACACCATTAAGGTGCTGGTGACTATTCGACTAACCAAAGGACATTTTAAGAGTTATTTTTCAAGCATTCAAGGTCAATGAATTAGCTAATTTGAAGTGAATTGAATGGTGGAGTTATTTGGTTCAAGAATTCCAAGAGACTTGAGCTTTATTTCAGCTTTTAAGATGAATACTTGTGACGATCCAGCTAGCCTTTTCTAGCCTTATAAATATGTGTAATCAACTTTGTTGAAGGGACTGTTGAGACTTTTGTTAGTGAAATTCTGTCATTTTGGTTAGAACTCTTCTTTCCAATTTCGTTAAAAGACTTGTTGGCTTATCTACAAAGCTAGCGGCGTCAACCTGTTCTTTTAGATATTCCGAACTTATCACTTTCGATAGAGTGGTGTTCGACCATTATACCTAGGTTCCTATCTTCCTAGATAGTGGGTCGAGGTCTTTTCCATCTTTCTTACCACCTTGGAATTGACTAAGTCCCGGGTCAACATTCTGTAGTGTTAGTTCAACTTGATTCTAAGTTCATTACTTTTTCATCTTCCCTTTCATCAAATCATCTATCCATTTTCCCTTGTTAAACCAAGGTATCCAAATATCCCCTATCTTTTTATTCTCTTTTCACCGAGCCTATAATATCCATAGTTGACATGTCTTAAACCACTTTATTAGCTTCTACCCAGATCTATCTAAAATACCCTTTTGTTAGAAACGAATGATACTTCTTCGTCGATGATCGGGCAAAATAAATACAATTCAAAATCAATCATGAGAACAGGAGCGTATCACTATATGTCTGACATGGCCAAGCACACGGCCTAGACATGGACGTGTGAGGCCATTTCGAATAGGCACTTAGGCTAGATACACGGGCATATGACTGGCTGTGTGACCAAGTCAGTAAGCTCTCTAATTTTCACAAAGCCTGGCACATGGGCGTGTCTGATGGCCATGTGGACAAGTCAATATGTATGTTCTATTTTCTCACATCCTAGACACATGGCCGTGTCTAATGCCGTGTGAGGCACACGGCCTGTTCACACGGACGTGTGTCCTCTATTACTTAGAATAAAATTTTAAAGTTTCAGAAAATTTTGTATGTGATCGTTTTAGTCCCGAACCTTCTTTAAAGCATGATTAAGGTCCCGTAGACCTTCTAAAAGGGCTATAGGTTTATGTATGACTATGATAAAATGATGTATGAGCTATGCATGTGTTATGATTGTATAATGACATGAAATGTCCGGTAATGCCTCTTAACCCTAGTCCAGCAATGGATACAGTTAGGGGTGTTACATAAGGCTTAATTATCAGGTGGTTCCTATGGTTATTTTACGATTAAGGAAAGTTCTAGAAGAATTAACCATGGAAGCAACTTTCGGGGATATTTGTTTGATAAGGCTTAATTATTAGGTGGTTCTTGTGGTTAATTTATGATTAACGAAGAATTGGTGGTTGAGGTGTCCTTGATCACTATAATTAGATTGCAAGTTAGACAGAAGACATCAATAGTTCGTGATTAATTCTGGAACTGAGATTGAAGTAATTTTTGGGGCTGGACAATCAGCAATTTGCTTTATTTTATTTAATTTAGAAATAAGTTCTTTTTACTGTTTTACCATTATTTGATATCTATTTTATTAAGTTTGTATTACTTTAATTGTCCAATATTTGTTTTAAGCAGGATTGTAAGAGTCATGGGCATTAAATTGCCCACGAAGTGCCCTAGTTATGAGAAATTCAAATGTTGTTAACCAATCCCGGTAGGATCAACACTACTCTATTAATTATAAATTTTATTTTATGTTTTTTTGGTATTGGATTTATTTTTAGTGGATTCAACACCCATCAAATATTGGCGTTGTTGCCAGGGATTGCCAATAATCTAACTTTTTCTTATGACTAGGTAAAATCCAAGAGAACCACTAAAGTTTGACCCCAAAATCAAGAAAACTTTTCGAGCGTTATAAAGAGAAACAATAAGACTTGGTAAACTACC
Organism: Gossypium stocksii; assembly: GCA_020496765.1. NCBI lineage: Eukaryota > Viridiplantae > Streptophyta > Magnoliopsida > Malvales > Malvaceae > Gossypium > Gossypium stocksii. The sequence continues at coordinate 67,035,685 of CM035628.1, forward strand.
AGACGAGTTTGAAGTTGCAGACAACGAAACTGAGAAGTACAATAGTGTTAGAGGTCATTGACGAACTACCTTGTGATACAAGAGTCGACAAAGATCCATCTCGTGAATCGAAAGTGATGGTTGATCGTACTATTAGGCAAATTGTTGCGGCATTGAATGAACAACAATCACTATGCATCGCTTACCCAACTACTGATGCACCATTTAAACTTAAATCAAGCTTAATACATTTATTTCCCACTTTGCACGGTTTGTAGGATGAAAATATACATAAACATCTAAAAGGAATTCTACATGGTTTGTTTGGGTATGACACCATTGGGAGTTACTAATGACCAAATTAAACACATGGGTTGACATATCTCATTTATTCCTTAACAGGTTCTCTCTGACATCCCGAGCAGTTGAGTTTAGAAGGGAAATTTGTGATGCTTGACAAAGGGATTTAGAGTCCCTTAATGATTATAGGTAGCATTTTAAAAAGTTGTGCTTAAGTTGCCCGCAACACAACATTACCGAGGAATCACAACATTGGATGGAGGGACCACCCTAATTTGACCTTGTAATGCCCCAAAAATATAGAGTCCTTAATTTTGTATATTTTGGCACAATTACATGTTTGCTTTAATGGTTAAGTGATTTAGGAGTGTTTAGGAGTATTAGAGAAGCTTAGGTTCAAGTCTGATCTTTTGCAAAAATTTCAATTTTATCTCTTAAATGATTCTGGAAGTGAGTAGGTAGGCTTTATATTTATTTGTGTTTGTTTTATGTCACAAAGAGTAGGATGGCAAGAAGGCAAGTGGCGTGAGGGCTTGGGGTTCGATTCCCCTTGCATTCAAAAGGATATTTATTTTGTGACTTGGGGTGACAAGTGGTTGTGATGTGTGCAAATTCGGCTAGAATCTTTTGGGTGTGCAAGTGCCAAATTGGTATGGGGATAGCAGGGTCTTTTCACATTTTGTTCTCGGTAGCTTTCTTTTGAGTGGACGGTTTTTTTGAATTTAGGTGCATTTGTGACCATTCGGGGTTTTTCTCTCTTTAAACATTTTTCTCAATTTACTTTTGTTCACTTTGCCGAAAACTAAACAGCAAGTGTCGAATCCTATTCTCTTCTTTATTCCATTTTTCTGCCGAATCTCTTCTCTTCCAACATATGCCGAACACTTCTTTTCTCTTACTTCTACAATTGTTATTCTTGTCTTCTTTTGGTTTTCCCTTACCCAAACCCCCTTTTCTACTCTTTGAGTTCCATCAGTCACCTCTCTGTTCCCTTCTTAGACTGATAGTAACATCTCTTATCTCTACAATGCAAGTGCGTTAGACATCTAGTCTGTGGTGACCAACCGTTCACTCCATCATTTTTGTTCCCTTCTCTTTTACTTGATTGTAATTCTAGAAGGATGAAGGGTTCTCAAGGGATTCAGGTTTTCCCTTTTGACAATCAATTGATTTTGGGGATAGCCATCAAGGACGTTAGATCCATCCTTAGTCAGTGTTGAGAATGATAAAGCTTTATTTACTCTTTCAAGGTAAGGGTAATGGTTGATTTGGGATTGAATGTTAAGAATCCTAATTCTTGGAAGACTAACAGTATGATTTGTTGGAAAATAGGCTTTGGCGCGTGGGCAGTTCATACGTTTCGTAATCAGGTGTGTAATCACACCCTTTGCTGTTGTAAATTGACAAAAGTCTACAAGCTGAAATGTCGATGTAACACCCCAAACCCAGCCTGGACGTTACGACCAGATCTGGTGTGTCACACGATCCTATTACTAAGTTTACGACCTTATTGCTTGTTGTGTCTTAAGTGAGGGTTGAATCAAAATAGTAAGCTTGCGAAAACCAGTTCATTGATCCTTTAAGTTATCCATATTTTGAACTTAAAGCGTTTTGAGAACGTTGTTGAGATTTTGAAAACCCGCGCAACCTATAACTAGCAGTTTCGATATAGTTAGATTTAAAACATTAGAGAAAATAAACCCATAAAGAAAATTTAAGTAGCGGCCTTATTACAATTAAAACCCAAAAATAGAATAATTAAATACTTAAGTGAAAAGAAAACCGGAAGTTCCAATGCTGTGGCCACTCCGAATCTCTCCCAGCTCCAAGCCCACTATGGTTGAGGGTTACCTGCAGAGATGAAATTAAAGGGGGGTGAGTTTGACAACTCAGTGTGTAACATAATCTCAACCATAGGCCAAAACAGATCAAGCTCAGAATCAGACATAATTGGGCCTTGGCCCATCTCAGAAATCAGGTTAAGCCCATAGGCCCATAACAGATACAGATCAGAAATAATATGCAAATAGAATCCCAACCCAAATCCATCCATAACACCCCCGTACCAACCTTACAGCATGTAGGGAGACTACTCGACCCACCCAACCGCTACACACCACAGATATTTGCAGCGAGGCTGCCAGATATAATTTGCAGCGAGGCTGCCAGATACTGTGATGAGGTCACCAGATACAGATATTGTGGCGAGGGCACCAGAACAGATGTATATACGTGGCGATGCCACCAGATTGCAGCGAGGCTGCCAGAACGCTTCCTCCATCATAAACCCAAACCCCATGTAGCAGGCATACATGCTATGACATATAACATACAGAATCACATGCATCAGATATATACATATGTTATGAGATATGACATGCAGAAACAGAAAATCATACATTTCATACAGAATTTACCCTAGGGGTATAAAGGTCATTTTACACTTAGGGGTAAAATGGTAATTTTCCATACTTAGGGGTATTTTAGTACTTGTTCCAATATTACGAGTTTTATGCATGTTACAGTCACATATAAGCTTTAGTTCCAACTTAGCAGTCAATTTAACAGATTTTAACAATTTCAGTCACTGGGCCCTAAAACTCCTAATGGGCCCTACAGTGTCTATTTAGCAAATTAAGCCCATTCAGCCCAAATTTCCTATCTAGCTACCAGTTTTAGCAGTTCTGATACTACAGTCTAACAGAACACATTTATTTCCTATTTTTACCTATATGGGCCCGAAAGCCCGTGAGCCCATGTTCGGCCCATCGAGACCCAACTTACCGAGGTGCGCGAAATTGCACACTCAACTAACTTACCACTTACGGTTACAGATCTCAGGATTTCCAATCATCTTGTGAGCATTCGCACACTCACAAGCCCACATAATACCAACTTTTCGGTTACTTGGCCTTTGCCGAATTAGACTAAAGAAGGGTTCGATACACACCTGATTACGACGAACGATGATGATATCTGCTCCAACTCAATCCTATATTCGATTACTAAAACATTAGACCACGAATCAATGATAACTAAATTTAACATACTCTTACCATATTCGGGCATCCATGAACAAGGCCCTAAATCCTTACCTTTGCTGAAGTTGATATCCAAATCTGGATCCAAACGCTCCACTGATCCAAGCCCTTAGTCTGCAGCCTTTAACCCTTACAAGCACAGAGTAAAATAATTGGTAACAGCCCCTTAAAGCCTTAGATACTATTTCGATAGCCTCTCTAAACACATAGGGATTCCAACTTTTCCAAATTCCAAAAAATAAGAATAGATCACAGTCAAGTCATTCATATCACCAACTTATATCCACGGTCAAACTAGCCCAATCATCACACAAGTTAGTCATTTACCCACGAAGGGTAAAACAGTCATTTAACACCTAAGGGTAAAATGGTAATTTTACCCTACAGGGGTATCTCGGTAATTCTACCCTACAGGGATATTTCAGTAATTCTACCCTAAAGGGGTATTTCAGTAATTCTACCCTAAAGGGTATTTTAGTAATTCTATCCTAAAGGGGCATTTCAGTAATTTCACAAATCAAGGGTAAAATAGTAATTTTACAGATCAAGGGTAAAACGATAATTTTACAAATCATGGGTAAAATGGTAATTTTACAAATCAGGGGTAAAATGGTAATTTTAAAAATCAGGGGTAAAATGGTAATTTTACAAATCAGGGGTAAAATGGTAATTTTACAAGTCAAAGGTATTTCAGTAATTTGGTAAACTAAAGCATTCTAAACAGAGATAATAATGCAAATGGGCGTAGGGCCCATTCTCGGCTCAAATGGGCCCACACGCTCGTGTGGCCCTTTTAGCCCAAATCTAGCTACAGATATACGATTCACCTAGTCTAGCCCAATATTTACTATACAATTAAACAACTTGTCCAAATGGCCCCATAGGCCCATTGGGCCCACATGGCCCCTTCGGCCCATCGCAGCCCGAAGTAGCCGTCCTACCGCTAGAGTAGTGAGAAATACACACCTGATAGGAGACTGAAGTTAATCCGCGCTCCAAACACTCTTAACCGATGCCCAACCCAAATAGGCACGCCATAAAGCGAAAGGGATCAGCCAAGAAGGCTGTGCCTACTCTCCTCCTGGTTTGCTCTATTTAAAGCTAACTCCTCACCTGCTCTCATGTTAGCTTTCCATGTGGGATTCTCCATCAATCCCCCCAAAATTAAAGCATTAGCAAAATAATCAACCTTTGCGTGCAACGGGATTCGAACCAAAGTCCTCTCAGTAACCCTGTCATGCCATCACCACTCGGACACAAGCTCCTTTGTGTCATAAGTCCAACACATTTAACTTTAAAGCTCACCTACTTGCTTCCAGATTTATTTAAAAGAAAAACCAAAATAAATTGCAAGAGCCAAGACTTGAACCTTGGACCCTTTGCTTCCTTGTCCCCTAAGTGGCGCTACTTTGCCACTACACCACATTCCTTTTTTGTGTCTTATTACACACATAATTCCTTACAACTCTTCTTTTCCAATAAGTCCAAAAATCCAAGAATTCTCCAGGTTTTTAACCAACACTTGGGCTTTCCATAGGCCCAATAACACACTCCAAACACGAATTACACATCCATATATCAAAATTTCAACATTACACCAAATATCACAAAAATCTCGGAATCCCAGAAATTAGCCCAAGACTTTTCCCCACACTATGAATCCTTCGCGGTTCACTAAAATACCACATTAACCCATTAATAATAACCTTCCATAACAGAATTCAACACATCAATAATTTTATTTCGAACTATCTCACACCCGCACCCAGGCCCAAGGCCAAATACTTCTAGGCCCAAATTCAGGGTGTTACAGTCGAAACTTCGGCATTCGAGGCCTCACGAACGTGCGAACACACGTGGGGTGAACTGAGCCAACAAAACGTGGGTGATACACTGAAGAGGCCGCCGCGAGTGTTCTCGTTGACTTGCGGGCCTCGTTGGGCCTAAATAGGCTGTGTGGGCCCAATGGGCTTGTAGGTTCCACACGGAGAAAATGAACGGTAAGTGATAAATAATGGACTGGGCTATGAAGGTCATATAGCCATAGCTGAATTTGAGCTAATTGGGCCACACAAGCATGTGGGCCCACTTGGGCCGAGTAATGGGCCTTAGGCCCATTTACACTGTGTTGGCCATATAGGTTATTTAGGTCGCTTGAGGCGACGAAAGACCTTCCTGAGGTCGTTCTTTGCATCGAAACCCTAAAACTCATCGAAACCCCAAAATTAGTAAAATGACCAAAATACCCCTAATGGATGGAAATTACCATTATACCCCTAGAGGTAGGTTGTTTGAGGTGTGTATGATATTTATTTGATTGATACTAAGTATGACATACTACATACATGTTATATTTATGACATGATATATAGCATGGGGTCAGGATTTTAATTCGGAGGAAATACTGTATTAGTGGCTCTGCAGTTTATGACATGATAAACAGCATGGGGTCAGGATTTTTATTCGGAGGAAGTATTCATTAGTGGCTCTGCCACGTATTTTCTGTGACTAGTGGGTCTGCCATGTATTCTGATTCTAGTGGCTCCACCACGTTTACTGTCATTAGCAGCTTTACTGTGTTACTATTACTGGCAGCTTTGCTGTGATATTGGTGTGCTGGCTGGGTGGGTCGATATAATCCCCACAGGGTGTGCTCGTTGGTCCAGTTTGTGTTGGTTGGTTTGGGATGGGTTGTATAATTGTACTATACTGTTGATGTATTGGGCTTAGGCTCATACTGTTATTATATAGGGCTAAAGCCCAAAGTGTTCTGACACTGAATAGGGCTTAGGCCGAGACTATTTACATGCACTGTTTACTGTTTTACTGATAGGGGATTACACACTGAGTTTTCGCAAACTCACCATTTCTTTTAAATATAACAGCTAATCCCCAGTCTTAGTCGATTTGGAGCCGCGAGGGACTCGGAGGTGGCCATATGATCACTGCTAGTCTACTTTGGTTTTTATTCACTTAAACTATTGGGTTTTTAATTATGTAATAAGGCCATTTGGGGAGTTTTAACTTTTATTTAGACTTTTAATTTCGTATTTAAAATTACTAGTAGGGAAATCGAGTTTTCAAAGTAATAAACGGTTTCAAAGAAAACACACATTTTTAACTTTAAGATTTTTAACTAAAAAAACTTCCGCAGTTTTATTCAGATTAAGTAACCAACCACAATAAATATGGCAATTACTTTTTCTAACAATTGGTTTAAATGTTTAACAACGATTTTTACCGAACTATCTCATGTTTAAAAACTAAATGGTTTTAACTTGATTAATCCAGTTTTTGGAACAACACTCTGATGTGACGTGCCAGATTCAGCCATAACGTCTAGGCCGCGTTTGGAGTGTTACATTTAGTGCGATCAGAGCCAAGTTGCAAAACTCTACTGTGGAATGGGTTTTTAAATTTTTTTCTAAAAATCTAGTTTTGGAAGAAATGATTTCAAAGAAATTGAATGGTTTTAATATGTTGTTACTGGAAGTGTGGCACATTGAGTCTCTAACGCCAAATCTATAAGTTCCCTTACACTGTTTACTGTTATAGACTGAAATGTTATACTGAGAAACTACTAGAGGTAGTAGTACTATACTGAAACTCCATAGTTAGAGTAAACTGAGACTGTAGGAAACCAAACTGTAGAACAGTAAAAACTGTAGCGAGATCTTGATATATGAAAATAAAACTTTAACTACTACGTTCTCATAAAATATCCGTTAATAATTACCGAAATTATAAACTGATACAGGAAACTTCTAAAACAGATTAAGCGCATATCAATTTGAGTACAAGGGGTACTCACGGAAGGGGTACACGAGATCGCGGTAGAGGCCGAGGAAGTGCTAGAGCTGGGTCTTCAGCATCAGGTCACATGCCTGCTAGGGAGGCACCAGCCTCACCAGTAATAGAGACGGGGTCTCATGGCCGAGCAGCTAGGGATGATGATCTATCCCAAGCAATGCTCCGCATTCTAGAGAGGGTGGCTTGAACGAGCACCGGATCAATAGGCTGAGTGTCAATTTCTGAGCAACTTCGGTCTAATGGAGCGAAAATCTTTAATGGCATTTCTAGTGTAGCCTCAAATGTGGCAGAGTACTAGTTAGAGGCCACTGAGTGGATAATGGACGACCTTGACTGTACTGTGGAGCAGAAATTAAAAGGAGCAGTGTCCTTACTGCAAGACGAGGCCTACCAATGGTGGCTCACCATGAGAGAGGGTACGCAGGCCAACTATTTGACATGGGACTTCTTTAAGGTGGCCTTTCAAGGGAAATACGTAGGGGCGAGTTATGTGGACGCCTGGAGGAAGGAATTTCTAAGTTTGACCTTGGGGAATAAGACTGTGGCAAAGTAAGAGGTAGAGTTTCTGTGATTGAGTCAGTATGCTCGCGGGATAGTCGCAACTGAATATGAACACTATGTACGGTTCGAGGATAGCCTCTAGGATGAGCTACATGTGCTAATAGCTCCGGAAAGGGAGCAAGACTTTGCTGCTCTTGTTGAGAAAGAAAAAATTGCTGAGGATGTGAAGTGCTCTGAGTGCCAAAACTATGAGAAAGATAAGGGCAGATTTAAGAGAGATTCAGGGCCCTCGGGTTCTTTAGGAAGGCCTATAAAGAAGACCAGATTTGATAGGCTAGTTCGAGTAGTTCCTGTTACTATGGTTAGACCATAAACTTGCAGGGATTGTGGGAGATCTCACCAGGGTTAGTTGGAAATGAACTAGGACATGCTTCAGATGTGGGTTCAAAGACCATTAGGTCAAGAATTGTCCTCAGAGGCCCGGTCAGATGCAAGCTATAGAACAGAGGTTTGTTCAGCCAGTGAGAGGTGGGCAGTAGCCACCAAGAGGCCGTGGTTAGGCCAAGGGTGGAAACGATAATAGAAAAGGTCATGGAGCACCATGTAGATGTGCTGGTAGCACTGAGGCGAGACAGCTAGCCTTGGTCTATGCTACTCGTCCCCGAGAGGATGGTGGCGCCCCTGGTGTCATAACTGGTACGTTTTTTATTTATAATATGCCATACATGGTTTTAATTGATATTGGATCTACACACTCGTATGTTGTATGCACTGTGTCTAGGACGTTTGGTATCCAGTTTGAAAATACTGCTAGTGAGATGATGGTGATAAGTCCACTGGTACAGTTGGTTAGGGTAGACAAAATGTTCAGAGATGTACCTTTAGAGGTTAAAGGGGTTGTCTTTTAAGCGAATTTGATGGAACTACCATTTAGTGAGTTTGACCTTATTTTGGGCATAGACTGGTTAGCGAAACATCGTGCGAATCTAGATTGTACTACTAAACGTATGGTGTTGAAGTCTATTGAGGATGAGGAGGTGGCTTTGATAGGGGAGCGAAGAGATTATCTATCTAATGTAATCTCAGCATTAAGGGCCGAGAAACTTGTTTGCAAAGGTTACGAAGCATTTTTAGCTTATATGAGCATGTCTAATTCTAGAGGTCTTGTGCTTGGAGATGTTAGGACTATTAAGGAATTTCTGGATGTATTTCCTGATGAGCTTCCTAGGTTACCTCTTAACCGTGAGGTGGAATTTGATATTGAGCTACTACGAGGAATAGCTCCGGTGTCCATCGCCTCTTATAGGATGGCACCAAAAAACTAGTGGAATTAAAGGCCCAAATCCAAGAGCTATTGGAACAAGGAATTATTTGATCTAGTGTGTCTCTATGGAGAGCACCGGTGTTGTTCGTGAAGAAGAAGGATGAGATTATGCGCATGTGCATCGACTACCGATAGTTAAACAAGCTAACTATCAAGAACAAGTACCCCCTGCAGAGGATTGACGGCCTTTTTGATCAGCTTAGAGGAGCTTCAGTTTTCTCCAAGATCGACCTGTGTTTTGGGTACCATCAGTTAAGGGTTAAGGAGGTTGATGTGTACATAACAGCATTTAGGACTCGATATGGTCACTATGAGTTCCTGGTAATGCCATTTGGGCTTACGAATGTACCAGCAACTTTTATGGACCTCATGAATTTGGTGTTCCAACCCTATTCGTAGTTGTCTTTATAGACAATATTCTAGTGTATTCGAGAACTGAGGAGGATCATGATGCGCATCTTCGAATGGTTCTGCAAATTTTGAGGGACAAGCAGCTATACGTAAAATTTAGCAAGTGTGAGTTTTGGCTGCGAGAAGTGATAGTTCTAGGTCATGTGGTGTCTACTGAGGGGATTAGGGTTGACATTCGGAAAATCGAAGCCGTTCTGGATTGGAAGCCACCATGGACTGTGTTAGAAATTCAAATATTTCTAGGACTGGTTGGGTATTACAGACGTTTTGTTGAGGGGTTTTCTATAATTGCTGCATCCTAACTAGGTTACTATGTAAAAGGGGTACCGTTTATTTGGACTATTAAGCAATAAGAGAGTTTTGAGAAACTAAAAAAGGTTCTGACTGAGGCCCCTATTTTAATACAATCAGGGTCTAAGAAGGATTTCACTGTGTATAATGACATGTCGTATATTGGATTGGGTTGTGTTGTTGATGCAGGATGGTAAGGTGGTGGCATACGTATCTCGTCAGCTTAACCCTCACGAGGTGAATTATCCTACTCATGATTTGGAGTTAGCGGCGGTGGTGTTCGCACTTAAGATTTGAAAGCACTACTTATACAGGGAAAAGTGTATTATTTACACGGATCATATGAGCCTCAGGTACCTCCTTACTCAGAAGGAGCTAAATCTTAGGCAGTGACGATGGGTAGAGCTACTTAAGGATTATGACTATTCGATAGAATACCACTATGGTAAAGCGAACGTGGAAGCTGACGCATTAAGCCGTAGGGCTGTAACCGATTTAAGAGCAATATTTGCTCATCTCAGCCTATTTGATGATGGTAGCTTGTTGGCTGAGCTTCAAGTGAGACCGACCTGGATAGAACAAATTAAGGAGAAATAGTTGTTAGACGAGTCACTGGTTTCTCGTTTCTGACAAGTTGAGAATGGTGAGACTACGGGTTTTGGCTTGAATAGTGAGGGAGTACTATTCTTCCGTGGGAGAGTTTGTATACAGAGGGATTTTGATCTGAGGTAGTCAATACTACGTAAGGCGCATAGTATTCCATATGCGATGCATCTTGGCAGGAACAAGTTATATCGAGATTTGCGTGAACTGTATTGGTGGCCAGGACTTGAGCGCGAGGTGACTGGATTTGTAGGTAAATGTCTGACGTGCCAGTATGTTACGGCTGAGCATCAGCTGCCTTCTGGGTTATTACAGCCAGTCAAGATTCCACTCTGGAAGTGGGAGAGGGTAACCATGGATTTTGTGGTGGGCTACCCTTGACGCCTACAAAGAAGGACTCGGTATGGGTAATTGTGGACCGATTAACTAAAACTGCCCACTTTATACCGGTCCGTACTGATTACTTGATGCAAAAATTGGCTAAGTTGTATGTGGTCGAGATTGTGAGATTGCATAGGGTACCGATCTCTATTATTTCTGACAGTGATCCTAAATTTACATCTTAGTTTTGGAAAAAGTTACATGAGGCACTAAGTACAAGGTTGGAATTTAGTACTGCGTTCCACCTTCAGACAGATGGTTAGTCAGAGAGGGTGATTCAGTTACTAGAAGACATGTTAAGAAGCTTTGTAATTGATTTCTGTGGCAGTTGGGAAGACTATTTACCGTTAGTAGAATTCGCGTATAATAATAGCTACCAGTCTAGTATTCAAATGGCACCGTATGAGGCATTGTATAGTTGTAGGTGTCATACGCTCAGATGTTCGATTGAGCTGGGTGAGTGTAACACCCTAATTTTCAGCCTAGAAGAATTGGGCCTCGGGCGTGGGTGTGTTTAAAATTTTTGGGAGTATGATAACGACACAAATTGCATGCTAGAATGGTTGGGCTAGTGATTTAGGGGTCTCTATGAAGTCCTGAGTTTGAATTTTGGGTTAGGAAAAATTTTTTTTTTCAGCCTTTAGGGAACCCTAACCCCAAGAGTTATGACCTTTAAATAAATGGAGAAGAAATTGGACACAAGTGAGGTTGTGGTGTAGTGGCTAAGTGGTGTCACTTAGGGAGTAGGGAGGTGGCGTCATTAGCTGGCAAGGGGATCCTAGGTTCGAGTGCTAGCATGGTAATATTTGGGGATTTAATTATTATGCTATGGACAGCTAGTAGTGGCATTGGAGTTGAACTCTGAATGAGAGAAATTCAAGGAAGAGATTAATAGAGTGATAAGGGGAGAATGTCTTGGAGGAAAATTAGGAGATGGGGTGTGTGAAGAGTTGGTGCCAATTTGGGAAGTGAGGAGTGTGTAAATTTGGCTTAAGGGAGTATATGAGTGTCATTTTTGGGTCTTTTAGAGGGTATTACGAATTTTCATTTTGGTTCTTAAGGGGTATTGCTGAATTCTCTCTTTCTTTATTGTCTTTCCCAAAACCTTCTCCTCTCAATTTCTTTGTTGCTTCATCATTCTTTTCCTTGTTTCTTAACCTTGGCCGATTGGGTGCTAAACCAATTAGCCAATTTCTTTTCTTATTTTGTGTCAAATGCTCTCCTCTTCTGCGTGGTCAAATCCCTTGTTGTGCCATCAGCAACTTTGTTTTTGTTTCTAAATAGCAAAACCGACATCTCCTCTCTTTCTTCTTAATTGTGGGATCAAATCTTTTTCTCAAGTCTCTGCCGAATTACTCCTAGTGTGATTTAGCTTTGGTAAGTGCGTTTATCTCTAGTTTCGGCTTTGGTGGTTGGCTGAATGTTAGTAGGAGTTGTAAGGGTGACTACGATGGATGTTAGTCATCTGCTAAGTCAATCTTTAATAATAAGAGTTTCTATAATGCAAATCTGGGAATCGATTGGGGCTAGCAAGCGATGAAAGTTTGACTAGGTTCAATCCGCAACATAAGGGGAAGTGGTATGATTTTGGCTTTTGGTAATAGTATTTGATAAGTGTATGATTAACTGTTGAGTGACATCGATTGTAGGTTTGTGGCTAAGGAGATCGTAGCATGTTTTGCTATCAGGTGTCTACAAACACTTCACACACACAATAGATCGGCAAATCCCGAAATGCCGAAATCTCGAAAAGCCAAAATACCGAAAAGCTAAAAGTTTGGCTACGGTAGTCTTGCAAGTGCGCAAACACTCGTATGAGGGTAATTGATACAATACCAGGGACCCTATGAGCAATCTCATGGACTTAGGTCATGTTTTGGCCAACTGGGCCAGAATGGGCCAAATAGGCCGACGGGCTCGTAGGCCTAGATAAGCAAAAAATGGTAAATTGGTAATAACCGATGAGCTGATTAAGTTGGTTGTATGGCTTGGAATAGATTTGGGCCTGATGGGCCGTATAAATGTGACTGGGCCTAGTGGGCCATATAAATGTGATTGGGCCTAATAGACTATATGAATGTATGTGGACTCGTTAGGGTTATGTAATGGACTTTTGGGCTTAGTTTCTTATAATCGTTTAAGTAGACATAAAACTTAATTAACCAGTTAAGTGTAACTGTGGACAAGTAATAAGGTTAAAGTGTGGCAATAGGTATATTCATGTCTAGGATTAGATCTAGGGAGAGCTTGGTACTTAAGCGGTCTTAATGACTTACCTCCACTTTTCTGGAATCCTACCTGGTGCATAGTATCTGTTCACCTTAGCCAATGAGGACTTGTTGATTGGACAACGTACATAATTAGACCCATGGTGTTAAGAAATTACTATAATACCCCTGTAGGGTAGAATTACTGAAATACCCCTATAGGGTAGAGTTACTGGAATACCCCTGTAGGGTAGAATTATTGAAATATCCCTGTGGGGTAGAATTATTTAAATATCCCTGTAGGGTAGAATTACTGAAGTACCCCTGTAGGGCAGAATCACTGAGATTCCTATGACCTACAAAATTACAGAAAAACCATTAGTTGGCAAATTACCAAAATACCCCTAAGTGCCATGAGTATGACTTACACATGCTATATGTTATCTGTTACATTCATGTGTTCTTATGTTGCATATGGGCCGGGATTATGATTGGAGGAAGTGTATATAAGGGTCGCACAGTCGCTTGACGACTGTGGATCCACTGCAAGCTTTTTAGCCATCGAAGGCTTTATAGCCACAACAGGCTTTTTAGCCACCGAGCAGTTATGCTACACTGATAAGTAGCACTGCAACTGATGTTATACCGAATATGAGCAGCTATGTTGCAACAATAAGTTGTGCCGCAACCGGTACCATACCGGGTGTATAAGGATGGGTGGGTTGAGTATTTCCCCGCAGGTGTGTAGGGTTGGAAGGAGGTGTACAGGGTTGGTTATGGGAAATTGCACATTGCATAATCATATTAATATTGTTGTGATTTGGGCCAAAGCCTAAGGCCACTGTATGTTGAGATATGGGCTCAGGCCCAACCAAGGCCACTATGGGCTAAGGCCCAAGGGCCATCGTTATTGAATAGGGCTTAGGCCCAAATTGTTTAATGCATGTTATGTGTCTGTCGAGGGACGTACACACTGAGTTTTCATAAACTCACTCCCTCTTTTTAATTTTTTTAGGTGACCCTCAGTAGGCGGCTCGACGGTAGAGGGGACTTGGAGGTGGCTACACTACAACTTGTTTTAGTGATCAGTGGTTTTATTTATTTACCTTATTTTAAATCATTTTTATTGGGTTGTAATAAAGCTTTTATAACTTCTGGATTATTTTTAAATTTGGGATTTCATTGTGATTTTATAATTGCTAGTGGTAAAAACGAGTTTTTCCAAAACAACCTCTGTTTTAAATTAAGCTTCTGCAATGATTAAAATTTTATAATTAATAACATCTTTAATAGGGAATAATCTTTTTAATAAACCACATTGGGAATTGATCAAATGCAAACTGAGGTTTTACACAAATTTTTAAACAAGAAGGGTTTTCAATGAAAACTTGGTTTTCGAAAAACACTTCAATGTGGCACACCGGATTCGGGCCTAACTTCTAGGCCGGGTTTGGGGTGTAACAATGAGTGTCAAATTCTGGGGCCAGATTTAGTTTCTAATACTGAAGAAAAAGTGAAGTTGATTCAAGATCGGTTAAAGGAAGCATCTGATAGACAAAAATCATATGCAGACTTAAAACGTAAGGAGATCGAGTACTTTGTTGAGATTATGTACTTCTGAAAGTCTCACCTTGGAAAATGATTCCGAGATTTGGACAGAAGGGCAAGCTAAGCCCCAGATTTATCGAGCCTTACTAAGTAGTAAAGCATGTAGGACCGTTCGCCTATCAACTTGAGCTGCCTCCTGAATTAGACCGAATTCACGATGTGTTCCACATCTTCATACTGAGATGTTATTGCTCTGATCCCTCACACATAGTGCCAGTTGAGGAGATAGAGGTTAAGTCTGATTTGACCTTTGAGGAAGAATCGATGCAGATAATAGATTGTGATGCTAAGGTGCTAAGAAAGAAATTTGTCCCTTTGGTCAAGGTGCTGTGGCTTAATCACGGTTCAGAGGAAGCCACGTGGGAGCCCGATGAGGCGATGCGACAACAATACCCTCACCTATTCTACCCAGGTAAATTTTAAGGCTGAAATTTCTTTAAGTGGGGTAGAGTTGTAATGCCCCAAAAATATGGGGTCTTTAATTTTGCATATTTTGGCACAATTACATGTTTGGTTTAATGGTTAAGTGATTTAGGAGTGTTTAGGAGTGTTAGAGAAGCCTGGGTTCAAGTCTGGCCTTCTGTAAAAAATTCAATTTTATCTCTTAAATGAATTTGGAAGTGAGTGGGTAGGCTTTATATTTTTTTTGTGTTTGTTTTATGTCACAAAAAGTTGGATGGCAAGACAGAAACTGGCATGTTGAGCATCAAAGAGGGCTTGGGGTTTGAATTCCCTTTCATTCAAAAGGATATTTATCTTGTGACTTGGGGTGACAAGTGGTTGTGATGGATTCAAACTCCACTGAATGGTGGTGGACTTGGTAAAAGGGGAGAGGATCAAGGGATAGAATATTGGTTGTTGGGGATTTGAAGGAGGAAAAGGTGGAGAGATAAGGGGAGAAAATCGTGGGGTTGGGAGAGGGGAAGAGTTATAGCCAATTTCAGACTTTTGTGTGTGCAAATTCGGCTAGAATCTTTTTGGTGTGCAAGTGCCGAATTGGTATGGAGATAGTAGGGTCTTTTCCCATTTTGTTCTCGGTAGCTTTCTTTTGAGTGGACGGTTTTTCTCATTTAGGTGTGTTTGTGACCTTTCAAGGTTTTTCACTCTTTAAACAATTTTCTCAATTTGCTTTTGTTCACTTTGCCAAAACCTAAATAGCAAGTGCCAAATCCTATTCTCTTCTTTCTTCCATTTTTCTATCCAATCTCTTCTCTCCTAACATAGGCCAAACACTCTTTTTCTCTTTCTTCTACAATTTTTATTCTTTTCTTCTTTCGGTTTTCCCTTAGCCAAACCCCCTTTTCTACTCTTTGAGTTCCATTAGTCACCTCTCTGTTCCCCTTCTAGACCGATAGTAACATCTCTTATCTCTGCAGTGCAAGTGCGATAGACATCTAGCTTGTGGTGACCAACTGTTCACTCCATCATTTTTGTTCCTTTCTCTTTTACTTGATTGTAGTTCTCGAAGGGTGAAGGGTTCTCAAAGGATTCAGGTTTTCCCTTTTGACAATCAATTGATTTTAGGGATAACCATCAAGGACGTTAGATCAATTCTTAGTCAGCATTGAGAGCGATAAAGCTTTATTCACTTTTTCAAGGTAAGGGTAATTGTTGATTTGGGATTGAATGTTTACGAATCCTAATATTTGAAAGACTAACAGTAGGATTTGTTGGAAAATAGGCTTTAGGGCGTGGGCAGTTTGCACATTTCGTAACCAGTTGTGTAATCACACCTTTCGCTGTTGTAAATCGACAAAAACTGAACAGTCAAAATGTCGAAGCTTCGGCATTCGATGCCTCACAAGCGTGTGAATGCGCGTGGGGTGAACCAAGCTCACAAAATGTGGGTGATAGGCTGAAGAGTCTGCCACGAGTGTTCTCATGGACTTGTGGGCCTTGTTGGGCCGAAATGGGCCGTGTGGGCCAAATGGGCTTGTAGGCCCCACACGGAGAAAATGTAGGGTAAGTGATAAATATTGGACCAAGCTATGAAGGTCACATAGCTGTAGCTGAATTCGAGCTAATTGGGCTAAACAAGCGTGTGTGCCCACTTGGGCTGAGTAATGGGCCTTAGGGCCATTTACACTGTGTTGGCCATATAGGTTATCTGGGTCCCTCGAGGCGATGGAAGACCTATCGTGAGTACCGAAACCCCAAACTAGTAAAATGACCAAAATACCCCTAATGGATGGAAATGATCATTATACCCCTAGAGGTAGGTTGTTTGAGGTGTGTAAGATATTTATTTGACTGATACTGAGTATGAAATACTGCATACACGTTACATTTATGACATAATATATAGCATGGGGTCGGGATTTTTATTCGGAGGAAGTATTGTATTAGTGGCTCTGCCACGTATTTTTTGTGACTAGTGGGTCTGCCACGTATTCTAATTCTAGTGTCTCCGCCACGTTTACTGTCATTAGTAGCTTTACCATGTTACTATTACTAGCAGCTTCGCCGCAATATTGGTGTGCTGGGTGGGTGGGTCGATATAATCCCCACATGGTGTGATGGGTTGCATAATTGTACTGTACTGTTGATGTATTGGGCTTAGGCCCACACTGTTACTGTATAGGGCTAAAGCCCAGACTGTTTTGACACTGAATAGGGCTTAGGCCGAGACTATTTACATGCACTGTTTACTATTTTAATGACAAGGGATTACACACTGAGTTTTCGCAAACTCACCTTTTCTTTTAAATTTTACAGGTAATCCCCAGTCTTAGTCGATTTGGAGCCGCGAGGGACTCGGAGGTGGCCATATGATCACTGCTAGTCTGCTTTGGTATTTATTCACTTAAATTAACTATTAGATTTTTAATTATGTAATAAGACCATTTGGGGATTTTTAACATTTATTTAGACTTTTAATTTCGTATTTTAAACTGCTAGTAGGGAAATCGAGTTTTCAAAGTAATAAACGGTTTTAAAGAAAACATGCTTTTTTAACTTTAATATTTTTAACTAAAAAGACTTCTACGGTTTTATTTAGATTAAGTAATCAACCACAATAAATATTGCAATTACTATTTCTAACAATTGATTTAAAAGTGTAACAACGAGTTTTACTGAACTATCTCATGTTTAAAAACTAAATGATTTTAACTTGATTAATCCAGTTTTTGGAACAACACTCTGATGTGACGTGCCACATTCGACCATAACATCTAGGCCGGGCTTGGGGTGCTACAGACCTATAGAACGAAACCCCATTACAATCAATCATACCAACCAAGGCCTTCCATATTGACAATCCCAAACTTCAAGTTTGTTTCTAGAGGACATTGTTAGTAAACTTGTTGCTAAAACTCTTCAATTTCGGAAGGACATGAAGAAAATACATCAAATTTTGGAGAACCAAGCTTTCCAAAATAATTGGTAGATTGGAATCCCAATGCAATTTGCCATCTCAAACAGAACCAAACTCGAGTTAGAATATGAGCACAATGACTTGGGAAGTGAGAAAATCTTGGAATCAATCCTTGGTAAGATTCAGGGGAACAACTCTGGTTAGGAAAAGAGAAAAGACAACTTCATAAGCAAGATAACTTCTTGACCCCTAAAATCAATCACATTATCTGTAACACCCTATACCTTACTCTATTGATGGGTTCGGTTAAAAGATGTCACATCAACTTTGAAAATAAACTATAAACAATTTACAACAAAAATTGTATGAGTAATGTGACTAAAACAACCAAATATGCCTTATTTAATCAAACTTAACTTAGTTCGCATAATGATAAAAACATCTTAACATGCAAATTTATGAAAAATTTACAATAATAGCTTTAATATTTTGAACTGATTTCTCTTTGTTGAAAATAAAAACGATGGTTCATACTTTGTTACAAAAAGATTTCTAACCTTGAGGCTCAACCTTTAGGTTGCATGCTACAAATAAGAATACAAGTTCACCTAAACTTGAACAAATTTTGGCTTGATCTCTCTTTAGCTCCTTATATAAATTGTTATACATGGAAAGCATAACAAAATCTAAGTAAGTTCAAGTGAACTTATTGAGTTGCTAATATAACATGTCATTTATAAATTTATAAGTGAGAACTTCATGGATTTGATCTTTTGTTTGACATCACTTGCACTAGTATAATTCACACATCTTCTTGGTATACTTTGTCCTCCCTAGGGTTTGCTACACTTGAGAATTTTACATTTCTACACTGACACAATCCTCTATTTCTATCACTCATGCCATAGGCTACAATGTGAAATGATTTTGCTTATCCATTTGCGCTGATTTCATACAAGATGGATTATTACCTCTTTGCCGACATAACATATGCAAATTACCTTATCAATTGTTATCATTACAGATTAACATACAATAGAAGAAAACTCATGCATGGAGATTTGCACTTGGACAATTTTTACTTGTAGATTTACACATAAAGTCTTATCTACGCAGACTCATGCTTGGCGTATACATGCTTGGCGTATACATACTTGCAGACTATACTTACGAACCTTTATATGCAAAATTATAATCACAGATTCATATATGTGGATTCTTTCTTGTGAACTCAATCTTAAATAATAGTTGTTACCAGACTCTTGCTTGACAAAAAGTCCCTACCAAACTCTTGTTTGGCGGATAGTCACTTGATGTGATTTGACTCGATTGGTTGAGTCGAGTTCACGTAGTTGCTCGATTGTCATCAAGAATTTTTGTTTAGTTTTAAACAAATAGGTGCTTTTGGCTAAGTATGAGCAGAAGATTTCAGTAGGGAATCAAAATGGGATAAGTTTGAAGGATAAGATGGGTTCGGCTTAGAAGAAAGAAGCATAGATAATTTGATAAATGGTGGAAATGGAATAACGAACTTAAACTTTAAGAAAGGTTCGATACTATATCGAGTATCACCCAAAAACTTATATTGTTTAAGGTGGTTGGATGAAAGGTAGAAGGATAGGAGAATGCCACACCAAATGGTGGTGATAAGTTCTAAAAACAAGTTCGGGTTGACCCCACTAGCATGCTAGATAAGTCACTCGAGACTCAAACGAAATGTGAGAGGAAGTAAACCTCATAGAAATAGAGTTTCATTAAACAAATTGCCAAAATTGCTCCACAAATGAAAATCAACAAGTATTTATAGTCTAATAGGTGATAGCCAAATGGAAAAATTCATAAACTTAATAACTAAGTAAATTTGGCTATTAATGTAATGGAAAATTCTAGAAGAAAGTCACTAAATCTTCAAATCCACATTCGGTCGAATGGTGATTCAATGGGTAGCTTCATGGCTAAGTATTAGCCCACTTGGATATTAATGAATGAATGGAATCTAACCAGCCTTGACTTGGGTCAGCCTTGATCCTTTATGAAGCATTAATTTGGTGTTGTTTGGCCAAAGAGTATGAGCTTTAATGAAGGGTCTTGAATGGCCAAATATGGTGTGAAAAAAGGTGCTTGAATAGTCTTTGCATGCGAACACCTAGCCGAATAGTCATCTTGGTGTGAACAAAGGCGCTTGAATAGTCCTTGCATGTGAACACCTAGCCGAATAGTCATCTTGGTGTGAACACAAGGTGCGAACACGTTGATGGTACGTGCAGAAGATATTCGACCATCCTTGGGAATTTAATAGCTTAGACATCTTTTGGCCGAATAGGTGTCTTGGGAAGCTAATGGACCATTCTCCATTCATGTATTTCTGCAATACATGCTTTCTCCCATCCAATGTACTTGATCCATTCATGAACATCCCTTAATGAGCTTACATGTATTTGGCCAATTAGAAGGAATATGATTCTTTCACAAAATTCGGCTGGACACATTTAAAACCTATTCTAAATAGACTTAAATAATATACTAAGACATATTAAAAAGCACATAAATAAAGACTAGCAAGTATCATAAGTTCGGCTAGCTCAAATAGTGTGAAATAATAAATGAACTAGTTAAGCTAGGGATTTTAGTTTTGAGCTGTAGCAAATTAATTAAAGTAAAGCTAAGACTTAGTTTATTTTTTAAAAAATAAGAAACGAGTTGAAAAGTAGCTAGGTTAAGCTCAAACGAGCTTAAATAAGCTCAAGTGAGCTGAATAGAGCTCGGAGAGCTAGAGATGAGCTGACTTCGGCATGCACTAAGGTGCAAGGAGTCCTTAAGGAGCTGGCCCGAGCTTCTACATTAACATCAAGCTTGTTTTCATTCCAAAGTTGGATGAATAAAGCTGAAATAGCTTCTTGAAGTCTCTTAGCTCAAGCTCGAGTCAAGGGTCCTTTAGGGAGCTGATGGGATCGGGATTAGCACTTGTTGAGCTCTGGGTGTGGTCACGACATCACAACAGACTCTCGACTTAAAGAAAGTCCTTGGCGGACTCCTACATGAAAGGGGATCTTTGCGGTTTTTTGCTTGAGAAAAATAATCTATACGAACTCCCATAGCTTGAACATAAGAACAAGCCCATGCAATCTCCTACTTGGGTAAGATTCCATACTGACACTTATGAACGATAGTTTTTTCGTAACACCCCAAACCCGACACAGGCGTTATGGCTAGATCTGGTGTGTCACATGGACCGGGAATACACCTTGATCTTCTATTACTAATTTTTAGATTGAATTAACAAAACCATTTCATGTGTTTTGGAAAAGTAAAAGGTTATTTAGTTTATAAAAACCCTATCCACTATTAGTTGGAGTTTAGTTTTTTACAAGATCTTGTTTTGTCATTAGGTTATCCATTTGTTGCGTAGGATATGTTTTGAAAACATTGATAAATTTTGAAGTAAAATCTGCACAGACTTAGTTTATCATTTTTAATCAAGTAATAACTTAATAAATAAATAAAACCAAATTGAAAATAAAATAATTATCGAGCGGCCTTATTACAGTTTAAAAACCCAAAAACTAATGAGTACTAAAAGAATATAACTTAAGAAACAATAAAACCAGAAAGCCAATCATGTGGCCACTCCGAATCCCTCACAGCTCCAAGTCCCCTAAGGTTGGGGTTCACTTGCATGGATGAAAAGGAAGGGGTGAGTTTGTGAAAACTCAGTGTGTAAGCTAACCCAACCAGAGTCAAGATTAGTACAAGCTCAACTGGGCTGAAGCCCTATTCAGAAAAGAGTGTTAACTGGGCCTTAGCCCTATCCAAAAAACAGTAATTACTGGGCCTTAGTCCTATTCAAAAAACAGTGTGGTCTTAGGCCCATTACAGTAACAGAACAGTATTTTATGCATGAATGCAAACCCAAGCCCAATCCAGCCCTACACACAACCCGTACCAACCCTACACACCATGTGGGGAATAACTCAACCCACTCAGCCCTACACACCATAGTCGCAGTCTAGCTGCTTAATCAGATAAAGTGGCCAAGCCACTAAAATAGTAATACGAGGCTGAGCCTCTAACAGTATATGTGGCATTTCCACTTAGCACTTCCTCCATCAAAATAACCCAATCCCATGCAACAGAATATATTATGATATGATGTAAAGAGTAACAGATTTATTAGCATGCAACCAGTCAACTTAACCCTAGGGGCAAAATGGTCTTTTAGCACCTAGGGTTAAAGCAATAATTTTTCCACCCTTAAGGTGTATTTCAGTAAATATGCTAGATTTTAGGGTTTCATGCTCATTACAGTCTGTTAATAGTCCTAACGTCATCCAAGTAACTTATTTAGTCTATTTTATTAATATAGAGTCATCGGCCTTAAAACCCCTAATGGGCCCGACGGAGTCCACTAGCTACTACGGCCCACTAAGCCCAAATTTTACACCTGTTTTAGCATATTTAACAGTCAAAGCACTAGAATAAACTTACTGCTCGTTTTCACCCATATGGGCCCATAAGCCCATTGGGCTTAAATTTAGCCCTTCGAGGCCCAAAAACACCAACGTGCTCGAAAACGCGCACGCAACATTCTTATTGTTTGCGATTACCAATTTTACTGATTCAAATCGACCCACGACCGCTCGTATGCTCGTAAGCCTTCGTAATGCAAGAATTTTGGTATTTTGGCTTTTCGACTTTTGCCGATCTAGTCTACTAGTGGGTGTTGATTATACACCTGTTTTGTGATATACACAAAAGTCCCTTGCTGTAATATCCTACAATCGTTTAAATTACATGGTTAACTAAAATCCAATGAAAGCAACAAAATTGACAACCTACCATATACGGCCAACACCACCCAAAGCCCTTAATCACTTACCTTTGCTGAAATCTTCAACTAGATCTAGATCTAGATTGCTTCACTGGTCCTGGCCTCCAATGCTCCTCGTTAGGTCACCTCTTTTCCACTCTAGAACACAACAGAATCGACAGAAAAGGCTAACATAACTCTTAGTAAAAAACGACAGCCACCCTGAAGAGTTAGGGGTTTTCAGATTTTCTTGAATCATAAGTTTACGAAAGAAGGGGTTTCGAGTACTTACCACCATTTTGTTTTGCGAAAGAAGATTCCCCAAAACTAGCCTAATCCAGATCTATTGTAGATCTAATCAAAACACGAAAGGAAGATAGATCTAAGTGAGCTAGAGATTCAGTTTCCGAATCACTATAGAGTATGGAGGTTTCGGCTTTTGTAGGAACAAGAAAGAGAATAGAAGTTTATGGAATATAGAGGAGATGATCGACAGAGGGATGAGAGAGTTGTGAGTTTCAGCTTTTGAAAGAATTGAGTTGAAGAGAATGAAAGGTTCGACTAATGAAGACATTGGCAATAATGGATTCGGGTTCGGCTTTTAGACAATTGACGAAGAGGGAAAATTGGCAGAAGGCTTGATTATTTCGGGTTTTGAGACAGTCGGCTAAAATGGTTCAAGGGGGAGTCAACTTCAACAAAAGAGAAAAGGAGAAGAAAGAAAAGGTAGATTCAACTCTTTGTGACAATCGGCCAGCAGATAGTTTGGGTGTTTAGGGAATTCAGCTTTTGGAAAAAGTGAGGAGAAGAACTAAGTGACAAGAGAGGTATGGTCGGCACCCCTAATCCTTAACTGATTAGCATTCAAGGCTCACTACAAGGCAAATCCCGAAGAAAAAAAAAGAAGAAATCGGCACACCACTACCAAAATGCTGAAAATGTCACCTCTAATGACCCTAGCCGATTTTGCTTCCCAAGAGACCCCTATTCGGCCATCACTTGCTTCCCATTCAAATGTCCTAAATTTTATCCCCTTATCACTCCCTATTCCAATCCCCTAAACACTTCAAACTCCTCCCCTTCAGAGTTTCACTTGGAGTCCACCACATGCCTTGCACATGCATTAAAAATAAAACAACACCTTGCTTACCATGGGATTTGAACCTTAGCTCTTCCATATCTTCCACATGCCACCCTTTTGTATTAAGTGGCGCCACCTTGCCACTTTAACACAGGCTTACTTATGTCTCAAATTCCCAATTTTTGTTTAAAAGCCCACCTAGTCAGTACCCCTTTTCTTTTAAGTCTAAAATTTTAAAATTCTACCGAGTTTTAACTTAAGCTTAGGCCTTCTAAAGGCTCTCTAACACACTAAAAGCATAATGAAGCACATCCAAACAAGTAAAAAATTTAGATTCAAGCGAAATCTCTAAATCCTAAAAATTAGGGCATTACAGCTCTACCCCTTTAAAGAAATTTCGGCCTCGAAATTTACCTGGTCCAAACAGATGAGGGTATTGTTGATGTATCGCCTATTCTGACTCTCACGTAGCTTCTTCTCTACCATGGTTGCGCCAAAGCACTTTCACCAAAGGAGCTGACTTCTTTCATAATACTTTGACATCATGGTCTAAAATTTGCACAGGTTCTTCTTCAAAGGTCAAATCAACTTTCACTTCTATCTCTTCTACCGATACAACATGAGAAGGATCAGATCGATACCACCTTAACATGGAGACATGAAAGACATCATGAATCCTATCCAGCTTTGGAGGTAGTTCCAGTTGGTAAGCTACTAGACCTACCCGTTTAAAAACTCGATAAGGCCCGATAAACCGTGGACTCAACTTGCCTTTCTTACCAAACCTTAATATCTTATTCCAAGGCGAGACCTTCAAGAAAACCATATCTCCCACTAAGTACTCAATTTCCTTATGCTTTAAGTCGGCATAAGATTTTTGCCTGTCTGATGCTTCCTTTAATCGATCCTTGATCAGCTTAACCTTGTCTTCAGTATTTGCCACCAACTCTGGCCCAAGAACCTGACGTTCTCCCAACTCCGTCAAACAAGTAGGCATACGACACCTACGCCCATACAATGCCTCGTACGGAGCCATTCGAATACTCGCCTGATAGCTGTTGTTGTAGGCAAACTCTGCTAATGGCAAGTAATCCTCCCAACTACCTCGGAAGTCAATAACACATCCTCTCAACATGTCCTCCAGAACTTGAATCACCCTTTCCGATTGTCCATCTATCTGGGGGTGAAAAGCAATGCTAAAATCTAACCGTGTACCCAACACCTCATGCAACTTCTGCCAGAATCGAGATGTAAACCTAGGATCTCGATCAGAAATAATCAAAACTAGCACTCCAAACCCAAACCCAGAAAACTTCAAATTTTTGACACGGATCTCGGTGGCTTCCATTCCAAAACTACTTTAATTTTCTGAGGATCCACTCTAATCCCCTCAGCAAAAACAACGTGACCTAGAAATTTCACCTCTCACAACCAAAATTCACATTTGCTAAATTTTGCATACAGTTGCTTCTCCCTCAACACTTGCAGAACAATACGGAGATGCTCATCATGCTTCTCCTCAGTTTCCGAATACACCAGAATATCGTCTATGAAGACGACTGCAAATCGATCCATGTAAGGTTAGAATACCTGATTCATCAGATCCATAAAAGCCGCAGGTGCATTCGTCAATCCAAATGGCATTACCAGAAACTCGTAATGACCATACTGAGTTCTGAATGCTATCCTATAAATATCCACCTCTTTGACCCTTAACAGGTGGTATCCAGATCAAAGATCAATCTTGGAAAATACCAAAGATCCTTTTAACTGGTCAAATAGGTCGTCGATCCTTGGCAAAGGATACTTGTTCTTAATTGTCAGCTTGTTCAATTGACGATAATTGATGCACATACGTATCGTCCCATCCTTCTTCTTCACAAACAGTACTAGTGCTCCCCAAGGAGACACACTTGGCCTAATAAAACCTCTGTCTAATAGCTCTTCGATTTGTGCTTTCAACTTCACTAACTCCTTTGGTGCCATCCTGTACGGTGCGATGGACACTGGAGCTATTCCAGGCAACAAGTCCATTACAAATTTGACTTCACGATTCAGAGGTAACCTAGGAAGCTCATCAGGAAAAACATCTTGGAATTCCTTACGGTTCTAACCTCTCCTACAGCCAAACTCTCAGCATTAGACTGATTTACATATGCTAAAAATGCCTCGCAACCCTTACGAATCAACTTCTCAGCTCTCAAAGCCAAGACAATATTAGACAAGTAATCTCTTCGCTCCCCTATAACCATCACCTCCTCATCTTCCGTAGTCTTTAACACCATCCACTTAGCAGCGCAATCCAAAGTTGCCCTATGCTTAACAAGCCAGTCCATTCCTAAGATAAGGTCGAATTCTCCAAAAGGTAGCTCCATTACATCCGCAGAGAAAATCCTACCTTGAGTCTTTAAAGGCACATCCTTAAAGAGTTTGTCTACCCTAACCGAATGACCCAGTGGACTTATCACAGTTACCCCACTCACAATTTCCTCAGAGTGCACACCCAACGCCCTAGATGCATCACATGCAACATAAGAATGGGTAGAACCAATATCTATCAAGGCAGTGTATGGCATGCTAAAACTAAAAAAACGTACCGGTTGTGACGTCAGGTGCGTCACCCTCCTCTCAGCAACGAGCATCATAAACCAATGCTGGCTGATGTGCCTAAGCATTTCCAGCACCACTGCCCGGTGCTCCACATCCACGACCATTTCCATTGCTGCCCTTACCTTGACCACGGCCTCTCGGTAGTTGTGGTCCACCTTGCACTGGTTGAGCAACCCTCTGATCAGCAGCTTGTGTCTGAGCTGGCTTATGAGGATAGCCCTTGACTCTGTACTCCTTGGACCCACACTAGAAACATGCCCCCATACGCTTCCAACATTCTCCCAGATGCACTATAACACAATTCCCAGAAGCCTGCAGTCTAACCACATTCATCGGAACTGCTCGAACCTGTTCGTCCACTCTAACCCTTTTGACATTCTTGCCCGCAGCACCAAAGGGTCCAGAATCCCTCTTAAATCGATTTCGGTCCTTTTCACGTTCTGCCGCTCCATGCGTTTCACCTCCTTGGCTATCTTAGCCTTTACCACTAGAGCAGCAAAGTCACGCTCCCTCTAGGGAGCAATCAGCACCCTTAGCTCATGTAACCCACAGACTCGTACCCCTCGCAGGAGAGTCATGAGGCATCACCAAACGATCCATTAACTAATCATAAACTCACTCGCACAATTCATAACATGATTCAATTATAAAATTTACACTCCAAATCGGATTAATGATCATACATGACCAATTAATAAAAGACCACTTTTGCATACAATATGACCATTACTATACATACGGTACAAAGAATGATAGAGGTTAGCAAAAGGAAAATCCAAAATCAACTAAGCTAGCTCACCAAGCTCAAAATATTGAACGACCTAGCATACCACCCGGTTAAACCTCAAACGAGCGGTTCTAATTTAATAGCTTACTTTTCGTATAATTCTATGAACATTTGATCTCTCATACAAATCTAAAATATTAAACAACTTTACTCCTAGTTCTAAATTTATACTACCGAACCATTTCAATGAATCTCATATAAACTCCATTCACATGCATCATAACCAAGTTTAACACTAATTACAAAGGAGTAAGTTATTGAGGAAGCCATTTTCGCATGGCTATACTTAATTACATCTTCAAAATGTAGTTCTAGATTCACAACACAAAACGCGTTCTATACATGCCATTTACAAAGGTTAGCTAATTTAGTACCAGCCTGGGCTTTGATAGTAGAGATGACTTCCAGCGCAAAATTCCCGAGATCGTAGCTAGCGAACAAAATCTATAAAATAGAAGATTTAGAGTAACAGAGTAAGCATTTATATGCTTAGTAAGCTTAAATAATAAAGTCTAAACAATTAACTAAAGTAAAGTGAATTTCAAATGCTCATTTAAATTTACACCTTAGCCGAATGTGTCTAAACTAAATTTGTCACCATTTTTCGAATATGTTGGTCTTCCACTCAATACATGCTCATATAAATCATAAGTTCACGTAGAGAAAAGAAGCCACAGACCGTCACACATCTCTAAACCATTGTTAGAACCAATATTACTCATTGTAAGCATAATTCAATAGAAAATAGTTCACCATTTGTGTACCCCACGTACCTGGCCAGTTTATAGTAGAAGGCTCATTAGTAGAAATCGTAAAACCGAATTCTTAGCTTTAGCCCTAAGGCTCTTCGGGATTTGACCCGGCTTTGAACGCTAGCCCTAAGGCTCTTCAGGATTTGACCCGGCTTTGAACACTAGCCCTAAGGCTCTTCGGGATTTGACCTGACTTTGAACACTAGCCCTAAGGCTCTTCGGGATTTGACCCAGCTTTGAAACACTAATACACATATGTTTAAATTCAGCACATGAACTTATCACTAAGTTAATCACGAATCATCATTCATTCGATCACTTCACACATTAACACATAGCATGGCACTTTCATGACATACATTCGGTCGAAAGACATATAAATAAAGTGCAATCAATTTGTTTACTAAAGGCTTCGTAGGTAAAAAGGACTTTCGACTATATTACTCCTCTCTTCCTTATTACGCATGCCTTAGGTCACTTGAGTAAACGAATCACCCTCATGAGTAGTCAAACGCATATGCCATGATAAATTAACTCACATGTTAGGATTTAATACTTAAACTTACCTCGATGGTCGATAATTATTTACAAACCGACTATTCCACCACCTTTGCCTTTCCTTTTTCCGAATGTGGTTCTCTTAGCTCTTGAGCTAAAATAAACAATTCGAGTATATAAATTTCGTATCCGTCATTAGATCAAACAAAGAATGTAATCATCTTTTCTAAGCCACCCACACATTTTCGGTTAAAAGCATGAATATGCTTGTATATTCATCCCTCAATTTAAAACTTTGAATTCCAAATGCCGAATGCTATTGACTACTAACCAAACATACTCATATGCAGCCACAATCATCCATGTATAATTCTATGACTAATTCGGCAACTTCATGAATTCAAATCATAGAATTTCATATTAAATTATTCCTTAGTAGCACATAGGTGAGTACATAATGCACATTAACAACCCAACACTATCAATAATTAAATCAAAAGTCTCATAATAATAATTCACACCAAAACAATGTTACATAATTCGGCCCTACTCTTAAGTACACATATCATTTATAATTTACTAAAAACAATTAGGCCAAAACTTTCTCAACAAAACCAAAATCACTTCTAATTACTCTTATGATTAATATATATATAAAAAATATAGAAATCAATGAGAAGCACCTAGTTCCTTAGCAAATTCCCTAAATTTCCAATTAGCAACCAAGGTACATTCGGCCTTTACACATTTTCCCTTACAAAAATTCTATTAACCGAGTCTTAGACCGATTAAAACACTCAATTCAACAAAACAAAGATTTTCAAGTTCCTTCCTTAACTAGTCACCTTGGCCGAACGCTAGAGGGGCATACCTCTCACGATTCTTTCTCACAATTTAGCAACTTAGCTTATTTCCCTAATTTAGAACACATACACTCATGGTTTTCATCAATTTCTCTTCCAACTAATAAAATAACCCCTTATTGATTCCTTAATGTTCATGGCCGAAACACCTACCTCAACCATCACTAAAATTTCAACAAGGTTAACACAAGCTCAACCGAATGCTCACACATATGTATAAAGGCTTTCTATGCATATACATACGGCATTAACATATAAAATCACCATTGAAGCATACCACTCTTTCAAAACATTTAACACAATTTAGTACATGATAGGCTTCATGACCGAATGAATTTCTTCAAATTTCAACTAAATGCAAACCATGGGTAAGGTAGAATACTAGTTAACAATCAAAATGCACCTAAAATTTCCAAAGGAAACAATCAACCTTATCTCAATTTTGCCTTAGCCGAATCCGATTTCAAGGAGTGTTTCTTTCCCCTTTTCTTTTCTTCAAGTCACGGCAAAGAAGAACAAAGGGATTTTCTTTGTTCTTTCACCCTTTTCTTTATTATTTTATTTATTATAAAATCCAATTTAACATAATTTCACATAATTTTTATCCATAAATAATAAAATAATGTAATTTACGAACCTATTCATCATGCATGGTCGGCCACTAAAACAAAAAGTCTAATTTGACATGCAAATCCTTTAATTTGAAACCTTATACAACCTCCTTCTTGAATTTTAGCCACAAACATCATAGTACTTATCATTTTAGTCCTTTAGTTCGGCAATCACATCACCAAGTCAAATTTCAAATATTTAAATTTCACACATACAATTATAACACAAATTAAACATATGATATCGTATTTAATTATTTTTGTGATTCGGTTTAGTGGTCCCGAAACCACTTCCCGACTAGGGTCAAAATAGGGCTGTCACAACTCTCCCCCCTTTAGGGATTTTCGTTCCCGAAAATCTTACCAGAAAATAGGTTTGGATATCTATCTTTTATAGCATTCTCGGGCTCCCAAGTCGCTTCTTCGATTCCATGCCTAAGCCACAATACTTTTACTAATGGAATCTTTTTATTTCGCAATTCTTTCAATTCTCGAGCCAAGATAAAAACAGGTTCTTCTTCGTAACTTAAATTAGGTTGAATTTCAACTTCTGACAAACTTAACGTGTGTGAAGGATCGGATCTATACCGACGGAGCATCGACACATGGAAAACATTGTGGATTTTTTCAAGTTCAGGAGGCAAAATCAATCTATAAGCGACAGGCCCAATTCGTTCTGATATCTCATACGGTCCAATGAATCTTGGGCTCAACTTGCCTTTACGGCCAAAACGGAGTATCTTTTTCCACGGTGAAACTTTCATAAACACCTTATCACCAACTTGATACTCGATGTCTTTACGCTTTAAGTCCGCGTACGATTTCTGACGATCGGATGCCATTCTCAAACTGTCACGAATTATCTCTACTTTCTGCTCCGCTTCTCTAACTAAATCAACTCCGAGAATCTTATTCTCACTAAGTTCGATCCAAAACAGAGGAGTACGACACTTACGACCGTAAAGAGCTTCGTAAGGTGCCATCTGGATACTCGTCTGAAAGCTGTTATTATACGCGAACTCAACCAAGGGTAAATAGTTTTCCCACGAGCCGGCAAATTCGAGAATGCAACATCTCAACATGTCTTCTAGTATCTGAATAACCCGCTCGGATTGGCCGTCAGTCTGCAGATGAAAAGCGGTGCTGAAATGGAGCTTAGTACCCAAAGCCTCGTGTAATTTCTTCCAGAATCATAAAGTAAATCGGGGATCCCGATCTGAAATAATCAAACTCGGCACTCCGTGCAATCGCACAATCTGAGAGACATATAATTCCGCTAACTTATTAAGCGAAAAATCTGTACGAACCGGGATGAAATGAGCTGATTTTGTCAGTCTGTCCACAATAATCCAAATAGAGTCTTTCTTGCTCGGTGTTAAAGGCAACCCTGACACAAAGTCCATCGTAACTCGATCCCACTTCCACTCAGGTATCAAAATCGGTTGAAGCAAGCCCGAAGGCACCTGATGTTCCGCTTTTACTTGTTGACATATCAGACACTTAGATACAAATTCAGAGATATCCCGTTTCATACCGTGCCACCAATATTGTCGTTTCAAGTCGTTATACATTTTCGTACTACCCGGATGAACTGACATCGGACTATTATGGGCTTCATTCAAAATCATCGAAACTAGCTCAGACCTTTTCGAAACACACAATCGGTCCCTAAATCTAAAACAGTCTTTTGCATCAATTTGAAACTCGGAATCCTCTCTCGACATATGTTTAGCTCTTTTAGCTATCAAATCATCGTCGATCTTTTGAGCCTCACAAATTTGTCGTACAAGCACAGGTTCTGCCTTTAGTTCGGCCACCAACACGGCATTTCCCGATATAGTTAGTTCCGCATTCGTAGCTCGCAATGAAACTAGAGACTTTCGGCTAAGAGCATCAGCGACTACATTCGCTTTACCGGGATGATAATCAATAGTAAGCTCATAGTCTTTAAGCAATTCTAGCCACCGGCTTTGCCTCAAACTCAAATCCATCTGAGTCATCAGATACTTGAGACTTTTGTGATCGGAAAAGATGCGACATTTCTCACCAAACAGATAGTGTCGCCAAATCTTCAAAGCAAAAACAATAGCGGCTAATTCAAGATCATGAGTCGGATAATTTCGCTCGTAAGGCTTCAACTGTCTTGAAGCATAAGCAATAACCCGGCCTTCTTACATCAAGACGCAGCCTAAACCGTTTAGGGATGCATTACTAAAAACTACAAACTCTTTGCCGAATTCTGGCTGAACTAACACTGGAGCTTCCGTCAAAAGAGTTTTCAGTCGGTCGAAACTTTGCTGACACTTATCTGACCACTCAAACTTGATATCTTTTTGCAGCAGTCTCGTTAATGGAGTCGCAATCATTGAAAAACCTTCGACGAACCGTCGGTAATATCCGGCAAGTCCTAAAAAGCTTCAAACCTCAGAGACATTCTTAGGGGGTTTCCAGTTGAGTATAGCTGAAATTTTATTTGGATCGACTCGAATACCCGAAGCAGACACTATATGTCCTAAGAAACTGACCTCACACAACCAAAATTCGCGCTTACTGAACTTTGCATACAATTTGTTATCCCGCAAGGTCTGAAGTACGAGTCTCAAATGCTCTGTATGCTCAATCTCGTTATGAGAGTAAATTAAAATATCATCGATGAACACTACTACAAAACGGTCCAAAAACGGCCTAAATACACGATTCATCAAATCCATGAAGACCGCAGGGGCATTAGTGAGTCCAAACGGCATTACTAAGAACTCGTAGTGACCATATCTCGTTCTGAATGCTGTTTTCGACACGTCAGAATCTCTAACTCTCAACTGATAATAGCCGAATCGCAAGTCAATCTTCGAAAACACTGAAGCTCCTCTCAACTGATCGAACAAGTCGTCAATTCGGGGCAATGGATACTTGTTCTTTATAGTGGCCTTATTCAGTTGTCGATAGTCGACGCACATTCTCATAGACCCGTCTTTCTTTTTCACAAACAAAACCGGTTCACCCCAGGGTGAAAAGCTCGGTCGCGCGAAGCCTCTATCTGTCAACTCTTGCAGCTGAGATTTCAACTCTTTTAGCTCGGTAGGTGCCATACGATACGGGGCAATCGAAATTGGCGTCGTACCTAGAATCAACTCTATACCGAACTCGACTTCTCTTACCAACGGCAATCCCGGTAATTCTTCGGGAAACACATCTGAAAACTTGCAAACTACAGGCACCGTCTCAATTTCTCGTTCGGAAACTTTGTTATCTAACACATAAGCCAAATATGCTTCATACCCCTTTCTCACGTATTTCTGAGCTGACATGGTCGTAATTATGGCAGGTGGCCCGTTTAGATCAACGGACTCAATTCGGATTACTTCATTATTCGAACATCGCAAATTAATAGTTTTTTTGCTTGCAATTCACTATTGCGTCATGAATGGTCAACCAGTCCATTCCGAGAATAATGTCAAATTCGTCAAATGGTAGAAGCATCAAGTCAGCCGAAAAACAGAAATCTCGAACCATTAGGGGACATTTCTTGCATACTTTATCAACCAGAACACAACGACCCAAAGGGTTCGACACCCGAATTACGAATTCAGTAGACTCAACAGGAAGAGTCTTAGTGGAGGCTAAAGTTTCACACACATAAGAGTGGGTCGAACCAGGATCAATCAGGGCAATAACATCAGTGTTAAAGAGGGTGAAAGTACCAGTCATAACATCCGGAGAAGAAGCTTCCTCGCGGGCACGAATAGCATATGCTCTGGCTGGTGCTCGAGCCTCGGATCTAACTGTAGTGTCCTTAGTCCCTCTCTGACTACCGCTAATATTTCCACCCCGTCGTGGTGGTCTACCCCGTGTAGCCATGCCGCTAGCTCTCTAACTCGGGTCGGGAGTGCACTCGTCAACCTTCGGACAGTCTTTAATAAAATGATCGGTAGATCCACATCTGAAATAAGAGCGATCACGATGCCTACAACTCCCCGGGTGCCATTTACCACAATAATTGCAATCAGATCTATCCCGACGTTCATTACCCACACTGGCAATGGAAGTAGCTCGCGAACTCACGGGAGGTCGATGGTGCTCGCGTCTAAAAAAACCCGATGTATATTTAGATCGGCTTGAGTCATCTCTAGTCTTTTTGGACGATTGTTGAACAGATTTTCCCGCAGATCTCTTACGGAACTCTCTATTTCCATCTTCGGCTTTTCTTTTTTCATTACTGAGCTCTTCAGCTTTACAAGCTCGCTCGACTAACACGACAAACTCCTTAATTTCCAGAATTCCCACCAATAGTCTGATATCTTCGTTTAATCCGTCCTTAAAACGCTTACACATAATAGCCTCGGAGGATACACATTCTCGAGCATAACGGCTAAGTCGCACGAATTCTCTCTCGTTCTCGGTTACTGACATCTGACTTTGTTTGAGTTCTAGAAATTCCTTCTGTTTTTGATCGATGAATCTCTGGCTGATATATTTCTTACGGAACTCGATTTGGAAGAACTCCCAGGTGACCCGTTCCTTCGGAACAACAGAAACTAGAGTATTCCACTAGCAGTAGACAGCGTCACGTAACAGAGACAGCGCACATTTTAGACACTCCTCGGGTGTACAGGACAGTTCATTGAACACTCGGATGGTATTGTCGAGCCAAAACTCGGCCCGCTCAGCATCGTCGCTAGGGGTAGCCCTGAACTCTTCAGCCCCATATTTTCTAATTTTGTCAACAGAGGGCCTACTCGATCTCACTGGATCGGTCACAGGAGGGGTCGTAAAAGTCAGAAGCGAAGTATTCAGGGGCGGGGGTTGTGGAACAGCCGGATTTGATCTAATAAATTGAGCGAACCAGTCACTCACCATTGTGTAAAAAGCTTGTCGAGTGTTATCATCTCGATGACTGACATTCGGCTGAGAGTCAGGCAGCGCTGTCCCTTGCGCGGGAGCAGGCGCTACACTCTCTACATCGTCAGCTACGGTTCGATCGGGTTCAGGATCCATTCTATACCAAAAATCATATTTCAGATGTCAGAAGTCATCTCACTATCAATATGACGCTAAATGGCATGTATAGCTAGACTCATACTTACTACGGTAGTCCGAGAATCGACTAAACCGTAGCTCTGATACCAACAAAATATAACCCCCCAGACTCGTACCCCTCGTAGGAGAGTCATGAGGTGTCACCAAAGATCCATTAACTAATCATAAACTCACTCGCACAATTCATAACATGATTCAATTATAAAATTTACACTCTAAATCGGATCAATGATCATACATGACCAATTAATAAAAGACCACTTTTGCGTATAATATGACCATTACTATACATACAGTACAAAGAATGATAGAGGTTAGCAAAAGGAAAATCCAAAATCAACTAAGCTAGCTCACCAAGCTCAAAATATTGAACGACCTAGCATACCACCCGGTTAAACCTCAAACAAGCGGTTCCAATTTAATAGCTTGCTTTTCGTATAATTCTATGAACATTTGATCTCTCATACAAATCTAAAATATTAAACAACTTTACTCCTAGTTCTAAGTTTATACTACCGAACCATTTCAATGAATCTCATATAAACTCCATTCACATGCATCATAACCAAGTTTACTACTAATTACAAAGGAGTAAGTTATTGAGGAAGCCATTTTCGCATGGCTATACTTAATTACATCTTCAAAATGTAGTTCTCGATTCACAACACAAAACGCGTTCTATAAATGCCATTTACAAATGTTAGCTAATTTAGTACCAGCCTGGGCTTTGATAGTAGAGATGACTTCCAGCGTAAAATTCCCGAGATCGTAGCTAGCGAACAAAATCTATAAAACAGAAGATTTAGAGTAACAGAGTAAGCATTTATATGCTTAGTAAGCTTAAATAGTAAAGTCTAAACAATTAACTAAAGTAAAGTGAATTTCAAATGCTCATTTAAATTTACACCTTAGCCGAATGTGTCTAAACTAAATTTGTCACCATTTTTCGAATATGTTGGTCTTCCACTCAATACATGCTCATATAAATCATAAGTTCACGTAGAGAAAAGAAGCCACAGACCGTCACACATCTCTAAACCATTGTTAGAACCAATATTACTCATTGTAAGCATAATTCAATAGAAAATAGTTCACCATTTGTGTACCCCACGTACCTGGCCAGTTTATAGTGGAAGGCTCATTAGTAGAAATCGTAAAACTGAATTCTTAGCTTTAGCCCTAAGGCTCTTCGGGATTTGACCCGGCTTTGAACGCTAGCCCTAAGGCTCTTCGGGATTTGACTCGGCTTTGAACACTAGCCCTAAGGCTCTTCAGGATTTGACTCGGCTTTGAACACTAGCCCTAAGGCTCTTCGGGATTTGACCCGGCTTTGAAACACTAATACACATATGTTTAAATTCAGCACATGAACTTATCACTAAGTTAATCACGAATCATCATTCATTCGATCACTTCACACATTAACACATAGCATGGCACTTTCATGACATACATTCGGTCGAAAGACATATAAGTAAAGTACAATCAATTTGTTTACTAAAGGCTTCATAGGTAAAAAGGACTTTCGACTATATTACTCCTCTCTTCCTTATTACGCATGCCTTAGGTCACTTGAGTAAACGAATCACCCTCATGAGTAGTCAAACGCATATGCCATGATAAATTAACTCACATGTTAGGATTTAATACTTAAACTTACCTCGATGGTCGATAATTATTTACGAACTGACTATTCCACCACCTTTGCCTTTCCTTTGTCCGAGTGTGGTTCTCTTAGCTCTTGAGCTAAAATAAACAATTCGAGCATATAAATTTCGTATCCGTCATTAGATCAAACAAAGAATGTAGTCATCTTTTCTCAGCCACCCACACATTTTCGGTTAAAAGCATGAATATGCTTGTATATTCATCCCTCAATTTAAAACTTTGAATTCCAAATGCCGAATGCTATTGACTACTAACCAAACATACTCATATGCAGCCACAATCATCCATGTATAATTCTATGACTAATTCGGCAACTTTATCAATTCAAATCATAGAATTTCATATTAACTTATTCCTTAGTAGCACATAGGTGAGTACATAATGCACATTAACAACCCAACACTATCAATAATTAAATCAAAAGTCTCATAATAATAATTCACACCAAAACAAGGTTACATAATTTGGCCCTACTCTTAAGTACACATATCATTTATAATTTACTAAAAACAATTAGGCCAAAACTTTCTCAACAAAACCAAAATCAATTCTAATTACTCTTATGATTAATATATATATAAAAAATATAGAAATCAATGAGAAGCACCTAGTTCCTTAGCAAATTCCCTAAATTTCCAATTAGCAACCAAGGTACATTCGGCCTTTACACATTTTCCCTTACAAAAATTCTATTAACCGAGTCTTAGACCGATTAAAACACTCAATTCAACAAAACAAAGATTTTCAAGTTCCTTCCTTAACTAGTCACCTTGGCCGAACGCTAGAGGGGCATACCTCTCACGATTCTTTCTCACAATTTAGCAACTTAGCTTATTTCCCTAATTTAGAACACATACACTCATGGTTTTCATCAATTTCTCTTCCAACTAATAAAATAACCCCTTATTGATTCCTTAATGTTCATGGCCGAAACACCTACCTCAACCATCACTAAAATTTCAACAAGGTTAACACAAGCTCAACCGAATGCTCACACATATGTATAAAGTCTTTCTATGCATATACATACAGCATTAACATATAAAATCACCATTGAAGCATACCACTCTTTCAAAACATTTAACACAATTTAGTACATGATAGGCTTCATGACCGAATGAATTTCTTCAAATTTCAACTAAATGCAAACCATGGGCAAGGTAGAATACTAGTTAACAATCAAAATGCACCTAAAATTTCCAAAGGAAACAATCAACCTTACTTCAATTTTGCCTTAGCCGAATCCGATTTCAAGGAGTGTTTCTTTCCCCTTTTCTTTTCTTCAAGTCACGGCAAAGAAGAACAAAGGGATTTTCTTTGTTCTTTTCACCCTTTTCTTTATTATTTTATTTATTATAAAATCTAATTTAGCATAATTTCACATAATTTTTATCCATAAACAATAAAATAATGTAATTTACTAACACATTCATCATGCATGGTCGGCCACTAAAATAAAAAGTCTAATTTGACATGCAAATCCTTTAATTTGAAACCTTATACAACCTCCTTCTTGAATTTTAGCCACAAACATCATAGTACTTATCATTTTAGTCCTTTAGTTCGGCAATCACACCACCAAGTCAAATTTCAAATATTTAAATTTCACACATACAATTATAACACAAATTAAACGTATGATATCGTATTTAATTATTTTTGATTCGGTTTAGTGGTCCCAAAACCACTTCCCGACTAGGGTCGAAATAGGGTTGTCACAGCTCATCCTTGAGGCCATCCTCGAATTGTATTCTACGTTCATACTCTGTAGTGACTATTCCACTGACATATCAGCTTAACCTTAAGAACTCAACTCATACTCCGCGACAGACTGATTACCCTCGGTCAGATTCAGAAATTCCTTCCTTCGGGCGTCCACATAACTCGCCCCAACGTACTTCCCTTTGAAGGCCGTCTTAAACAGCTCCCAAGTTACCCGCTCAGCTGGGGTACTATCCCTCATATAGTGATCCACCACTAATAGGCCTCATCTCGCAGTAGAGATATTACTCCCTTCAGTTTCTACTCTACTGAGTAATCCAGGTCGTCCATGATTCACTCTGTGGCCTCCAACCAGTATTCGGCCACATTTAGGGCTACTCCAGATACACCCCTAAAAATCTCTGCTCCGTTAGCTCAGAGTCGTTGAGAAATAGATCCCCGGTTCATAGTCCCCATACTTGCTCTAGCGACCTTTTCCAGAACTCGTAGCATCGCTTGGGACAAAGCATCATCCCTTGTAGCCCGATCATACGACCCAGTCTCAGTCGCCAGTGGCACTCGTGCCTCCTCAGCTGGGATATGTCCCGAAGATGAAGACCCATCTTGCACACTACCTCGGCCACGTCCACAGCCTCTTCACGAGCTGTCCTCGTACTCATATCGTATTATCTAATTACGAATTTTATGAATTAGTTTAGTATTTCGATATTTATTACATATGTCTTATGTACAGATAGTATTTTAGAGTTTTGTTTCCGCAGAATCGTAGCCTAGCTACAGTCTCAATCTTCTAGGGTTTCAAGTTCTTCCTACTATCTCAGTCTCTAAAGTTTTAGTGTTGCCCTAACTACAAAATCTTGGTAGGGTCTTAGTATTATCTACAGTAGTATAGCCGTATTACAGTAAAATACAGTAGAGCAAAAGATACTTACAGACTTGGTGCCGCAGATTCGGTGTGCCACTCTTTAAAATCAGATTTCAGAAAACCAAATTTTAGTAATACTAATCCTTTGAATAAACTTTGTTCCCAAAATAAAAGCTTAAACTTTAATAAAAATATGAATATCTTGGGGAAAATCAATTTGAAAAGGGTTTTCTTAAGAAATTTTCTCAAAATCAATTTTCAAAAACACATTTTTGGGCCTGCAATTAAATTAAAAAAAACTTTTTGGACCCGATCCACAGCCAAGTTGTTGTAACTGGGCTCTGATACCACTAAATATAACACCCCAAACCTGACCCATACATTATGGCCAGATCTGGTGTGTCACATGGACTGTGACTACACCTCTATCTTCTATTACTAATTTTTAGATTGAATTACCGAAACCAT
The DNA here is from genome assembly GCA_020496765.1 of Gossypium stocksii. NCBI lineage: Eukaryota > Viridiplantae > Streptophyta > Magnoliopsida > Malvales > Malvaceae > Gossypium > Gossypium stocksii. The sequence continues at coordinate 67,075,226 of CM035628.1, forward strand.
TTCATGTGTTTTGGAAAAGGAAAAGGTTATTTAGTTTATAAAAACCCTATCCACTATAAGTTGGAGTTTATTTTTTTACAAGATCTTATTTTGTCATTAGGTTATCCATTTGTTGCGTAGGATATGTTTTGAAAACGTTGAAAAATTTTGAAGTAAAAATCTGCGAAGACTTAGTTTATCATTTTTAATCAAGTAATAACTAAATAAATAAATAAAACCAAATTGAAAATAAAATAATTATCGAGCAGCCTTATTACAGTTTAAAAACCCAAAAACTAATGAGTACTAAGAAAATAACTTAAGAAATAATAAAACTAGAAAGCCAATCATGTGGCCACTCCGAATCCCTCACAGCTCCAAGTCCCCTAAGGTTGGGGTTCACCTGCGTGGATGAAAAGGAAGGGGTGAGTTTGTGAAAACTCAGTGTGTAAGCTAACCCAACCAGAGTCAAGATCAGTACAAGCTCAATTGGGCCGAAGCCCTATTTAGGGAACAATGTTAACTGGGCCTTAGCCTAATCCAAAAAATAGTAATTACTGGGCCTTAGCCCTATTCAGAAAACAATGTGGCCTTAGGCCCATTACTGTAACAGAACAGTATTTTATGCATGAACACAAACCTAAGCCCAATCCAGCCCTACACACCACCCGTACCTGCCCTACACACCATATGGGGAATAACTCAACCCACCCAGCCCTACACACCACAGTCACAGTCTAGCTGCTTAATCAGATAATGTGGCCAAGCCACTAAAATAGTAATACGAGGCTGAGCCTCTAACAATATACGTGGCATTGCCACTTAGCACTTCCTCCATCAAAATAACCCAATCCCATGGAATAGAATATATTATGGTATGGCATACAGAGTAACAGATTTATTAGCATGCAACCAGTCAACTTAACCTTAGGGGTAAAATAGTCTTGGTAAAACAATAATTTTTCCACCCTTATGGGGTATTTCAGTAAATTTTCCAAATTTTAGAGTTTTATGCTCATTACGGTCTATTAACAGTCCTAATGTCATCCAAGTAACTTATTTAGTCCATTTTATTAATATAGAGTCATCGGCCCTAAAACCCCTAATGGGCACGACGGAGTCCAGTAGCTACTACGGCCCACTAAGCCCAAATTTTACACCTGTTTTAGTAGATTTAACAGTCAAACCACCAGAATAAACTTACCGCTCGTTTGCACCCATATGGGGCCGTAAGCCCATTGGGCCCAAATTCAGCCCTTCGAGGCCCAAAACCAGCAACGTACCCGAAAATGCGCACGCAACATCCTTACCGTTTGTGATTACCAATTTTACTGATTCAAATCGAGCCACAAGCACTTGCACTCGCACGCTCCCAAGCCTTCAAAATGCCAAAATTTTGGCATTTTGGCTTTTTGGCTTTTCCCGATCTAGTCTACTAGTGGGTGTTGATTACACACCTGTTTTGCGATATACACAGAAGTCCCTTGCGTGAATATCCTACAATCATTTGAATCGTACAGCTAACTAAAATCCAATGAAATCAACAAAATTGACAACCTACCATATTCGGCCAACACCATCCAAAGCCCTTAATTACTTACCTTGGCCGAAATCTTCAACTAGATCTAGATTTATATTGCTCCAATGGCCCTAGCCTCTAATGCTTCGTGTTAGATCGCCTCTTTTCCACACAAGAACACAAGAGAACCGATAGAAAAGGCTAACATAACTCTTAGTCAAAAACGACAGCCACCTTGAAGAGTTAGGGGTTTTCAATTTTTATTGAATCACAAGTTTACGAAAGAAGGGGTTTCGAGTACTTACCACCGTTTTGTTTTTCCAAAGAAGAGTCCCCAAACTAGCCTACTCCAGATCTATTGTAGATCTAATCAAAACGCGAAAAGAAGATAGATCTAAGTGATCTAGAGATTCAGTTTTCGAATCACTATAGAGTCTAGAGGTTTCTGCTTTTGTAGGAACAAGAAGGAGAATAGAAGTTTATGGAATAGAGAGGAGATGATTGATAGAAGGATGAGAGAGTTGTGATTTTCAACTTTTGAAAGAATTGAGTTGAAGAGAATGAAAGGTTCGGCTAATGAAGAAATCAGCAATAATGGGTTTGGGTTTCAGCTTTTAGACAATCGGCCAAGAGGGAAAATTGGCAGAAGGCTTGATTATTTTGTGTTTTGAGATAATCAGCCAAAATGGTTCAAGGGGGAGTCAACTTCAACAAAAGATAAAAGAAGAAGAAAGAAATGGTAGATCCAACTCTGTGTGACAATCGGCAAAGAGATGGTTTGGGTGTTGAGGGAATTCAGCTTTTGGAAAAAGAGAGGAGGAGAACTAAGTGACAAGAGAGGTATGGTTGGCACCCTTAATCCTTAACTAATTAGCATTCAAGGCTCACTACAAGGTAAATCCCGAAGAAAAACAAAAGAAGAAATCAACACACCACTACCAAAATGCTGAAAATGTCACCTCTAAGGACCCTAGCCCATTTTGCTTCCCAAGAGACCCCTATTCGGCCATCACTTGCTTCCCATTCAAATTTCCTAAATTTTCTCCCATTATCACTCCCTATTCCAATCCCCTGAATACTTCGAACTCCTCCCCTTCAAAGTTTCACTTGGAGTCCACCACATGCCTTGCACATGCATTAAAAAATAAAACAACACCTTGCTTACCACGGGATTTGAACCTTAGCTCTTCCATAGCTTCCACACGCCACCCCTTGTGTATTGAGTGGTGCCACCTTGCCACTTTAACACAGGCTTACTTGTGTCTCAAATTCCCAATTTTTGTTTAAAATCCCACCTAGTCAGTACCCCTTCTCTTTTAAGTCTAAAATTTTAAAATTCTACTGGGTTTTAACTTAAGCTTAGGCCCGCTAAAGGCCCATTAACACACTCAAAGCATAATTAAGCACATCCAGACAAGCAAAAATATAGATTCAAATGAAATCCCTAAATCCCGAAAATTAGGGCGTTACACTTTTTGAACTCTTAAACTTGAATATAAGATTAGTAGATTGTCATAGCTTAAATAAAAAAGATAAATCCAGTGGACTGTCATACATATATATTTATATAAGAGATTCATGGATGCAAACTCATAAATGGTTGAATGATACATGTAATGAATATTTACATACAAATACGGATTCATATACATGAACTATTTTGCAGACCTTCACAAGAAGAAATTCCAAGTATAACTTTGTCATGAAGCTTAGAGAACAAGCCTGCAGATTACTATAACCTAAATCATGAGATAAATCCAAAGGATCGCCATATCTTCCGTGTGCCCATGGCCAGAGGGATTACTTACATGTATGAGGCTTTAAGCCTTAGACTTAGTAGAGTCTCATACTTAAAAGAACCCACCTAAGGTTATCATAAGCATGTGCGTATATATGTCTATACCATCCAACCAAACCTTTGCAAAACCAAATATCATGCATATACATTCTTTGTATAATCCGTTCAAACCTCCACAAAACTAATAACATGTGGTGCAGGATGTACAACATGGCATTTCTTCAAGATTCATTTGTCATTACATTCCTCTGCATTCCACATATCATTCATTTTTACAACTGACATATAACAAGCACAAACTAAACATACTATTAATAACACAACACAGATCATACCAAACATATCATCTATCAGACCATTTCAATGATAACCTCTTTAGTAATTACTTTAACAATAGTTGTAACATCCCAAAAATTAGAGGTTAGTAAAATCAGATTTTTGAATAGGGAAAGAGTGGTCATGCCTTACTTTTTGAGATTTGAATAGGGAAAGAGTGGTCATGCCTTACTTTTTGAGATTATCTATGCATTTTAAGGAAATAAATGTGGTATTGGTTTGTTAGTTAAGTGTTAGTAAAACTATAACACCCCTAACACGTATCTGTTACCGAATTAAGGTTACAGAGCATTATCGTATAATCAAAAACATTTAAACATTATATCATTCCATAAATAAATCACATCATAAACCATTCATTCACATGCATACTATCCTTATATTGAACCCTTGAGGCCCTAAAAATATCTTAGAAGCAAATTGGGACCAATTTGAAATAATTTGGAAAGTTTAGGAAAAAGATGCAAAATTTACGAAACAAGGGTCACATGCCCATGTCTCAAGTCGTGTAACTTTAAAAATAGGGACACACGACCGTGTCCCAGCCTGTGTCCTCACTCGTGTAGCTCTCTGAGTAGGGCCACATGGCTGTGTCACATGCTTGTATGCCAGGCCGTGCAACTCTCGAAGTTACCCCACAAGCCTGTGTGCCAGGCCGTGTGTTAGGCCTTGTAACTCACTGACCTAGAACCTTAAGAAATTCTTAGATGACACACGGTCGTGTCGCCAAGCAGTGTGCTTCACACAGATGAGTCACACACCTGTGTCTCAAGTCGTGTGAACCAAATTTCATCTAAATCAAGCCAATACATAACCTAACCCTGCATGAACATTCAACTCATTGTGCACACTTAAAAGGGGACCTAAACAACACCCAGATATACATTGAAATGCCATTTCAAGATCCTAGTCCAGCTAATCAATATGCCATTCAAATGCACCACAATTATAACAACATAACATTTACCAAAACATGTGAACATTACCTAATTCCATGTATAAGGACCTCATTCTATTAGATGCCTAAAACACAACATAATTGACCATTTCAAAGCCAACATATTGTACCAAAATGCCATACACATCAATTAGCAAAAAGTGACAAATGGACTTACCTAATCAAGCATTATAAGTCCATCAACCATACTTAAACATCAAGGCACAATCGTACCAAATTACCATTTACATATTCATCAAAGCACCATAAACCACCTTATACATGTTAATATTGTCATTTCTAAACATAATAGCATAGTTCAAATATAAACTAAAACATGTCACACGTAACCATTTTCAAACCATCATCAACATGCCAAGAGAACCATATCAACAAGCACTTAAAAGTAACCAAAATCACATAACTTGGTAAGGCATCAAGGTGTACCAAACCAACATAGCTTTCCAAAGATTATACATACCAAAGGACCATTAACACATGCACCATAATACCATTACAAATCACCCTACAGATGGCATTATAGATCTTAGCCAAATTACACAACAACTACTAAATTGGCCACTAGATAGTGTGATAGATCTCCAATGAACTTCTAACTTGTCGAGCTTTCGGTAATCTGTAAAGCAAAGGAAAATAACTACATAAGAAATGAATGCTTAGTAAGCTCGTATAAACTTTAAACATAACATACCATTTCAATTATGAACTTTATAGAATAACTATAAACTTTTACCAATGCCATAAGCTTAATAAAAGCCTTTATAACGCCATCAAACTCACAAGTTAGCATACTTGTTCATGATACATATGACATCAACCATATATATATAAACATAACATTTCATTCATCATCGTTACCATATGATCATACCGTTTCCAATACCATGAGTTTTAATATAAGTCTATTCAAGCATCATTAAGCACACATGTTAGTAAATTCATTGACAAATGATAAGCTATAAAAGTAACAATCTAAATCCCATTCTTAATGTGTTTATGGATGATTAATTATGGAAAGTAGTGAATTTGATGCTTCTAATCCTTTAAATTCACATTTCTATACTTAAGAGAGCATTTGGGAGCAAAAAGAGTGAAAACAAGCCAAAATTAGACAAAAAAGTTATTTTTAGAATCCACATGGGCTGGGCATTTTCATATTGGCTGGCAACATGTTGATGTGCCAGCCCGTGTCGATTTCGCACTTTGCTTCCCAAATATGTGAAAAAAAACCCAATTTTTAGGCTTTTTGAACATTCTAAAGACTAGAAGAATAGAAAAGGGGGAAATCAGAGTAGATTGAAGAAAATACTCGAAGAACACCATTAGAATCAACTCAAAAGTAGATCTCCATCAAGATCAAAGATCTCCATTTAATTTCTTTCAAAGTTTTCTTGAGTTTCTTATGTCTTGTGGTTATTTTGACTTTGAGATGTTTCTATTTAGGATTATGAACTAAATTCCCTAGATACCTAGGGAGGATGAAACCTATGATAAATCATCTTATTTAATTTATATTTTTACGCGATAAATACTTGATTCTTGTTCTCAATTATGTATACTTATTTCTGTTTTTAATATTTCCAGTTATTAATTCATGTTTAATGTGCTTATTTCAGTGGAGAAAAAGTCACTGTTGAAGAGTAGATCTAGCATAATTGAGTGGAGTTGCATGCAATCCTAGAAATAGGACAACATAAATCTACTGGATTATAGTCAAATCTAATAAGGGAATCTATAGATCGAGTTAATGTGATGATAGGGGTATTAATTAGAAAGAAATTTCAATTAATCAACCTAGAGTCAGTTGTTCTTACTCTGGAAAGAAATATTAACATAATTTAGGGATTTCTACGGATCAAGACACAAGTCAATAAATCGTTTAATTCAAATTTATAATAAAAGGTGAAGTCTTGGTGGATTCTTTTTTGGGTATTGTCTATCTCATTGGTTATTATTTGATTATTTCCTTGATTTATTCTCTGTTACATTCTTAGATAAATTAGTTTAACAATTTTAAAATAAAACACGTCACTCAATTTGTCGACTAGATAATAAGAAGACGACAATTACTTGCAACACCCTAAACCTAGCTTGGATGTTATGGCTAGATCTGACGTGTCACATGGAAGATAACGGAAACGGAAGACACGATTAAAAAGTTCTCTTTTGTTTTAAAAACCTTGTTTAGACTTGGAATGTTGGACAATTTCAGGTTAAAACCATTTTTATAAGTTTAAAAGCATTTTTAAAGAAATGATAGTCTTATTTGTGATATCCAGTTACTTGAAAACATTAGTGATTAATTTTTTTTGAAAACCCATATTTTATAATTGCCAATTGTAATGTTAAATTAGTCTAAATGTAGAAATTTATACCAACTAAAAATCCATGGAGGCCTTATTACATAACCAAAACCCAAAATAAATATTAAAATAAATAACTAAAACAAAAGTAAAAACAGAAGCAGAAGTATGTGGCCACCCCAAGTCCCTCGCAGCTCCAAATCCTCTATGGTTGTGGGTTACTTGCATGTGTAAAATAAAGAGGGTGAGTTTGCAAAACTCAATGTATAACTATCCCCAACCAATATCACAGATTAAACCAACAAACCACACTGGGCCGAAGCCTTATTTAGAACCAGATCAGTCTGGGCCTTACCCTATTCAAAAACAGAGTGGGCCCAAGCCCATCACAAATACAGAATAGAATGGTGTGCAACCCAAACCCAGTCCAACCCGCACACCACCCCGTACCAGCCCATCACAAATAAGGGAAAAATTCAGCCCACCCAGCCCATACACCAATAGCAGCCAAGCTACTAATGGCAGATATCGTGGCAGTGCCACTTAATACCGATTACGTGGTGAAGCCACTATATAGAATCACGTGGCAGAGCCACTATATAGATTTTCCTCTGATGTCAAACCCTACCCCATTCTGACTAACAGAACTACATAAAGCATACATACCGATAAACAGATACGGTTATGATCATACACATATCTACAACCTATATCTAAGGGTAAAACAATCATTTGGGTAGTAGGGGTAAAACGGTAATTTTACCCTTCAGGGTATTCTGGTCATTTTACTAAATTATAGTGTCTCAGCACCTAATATGACTTTCTAGCAAGTCTAACATCGCTCCGAGCGACACAGAAGGTTCGTAAGGTCAAACAGTGTATACGGGCCCAAAACCCCTAATGGGCTCTGGCAAGCTGACACATTCGTGTGGCCATTCAATCCAATTACCCATACATCAACGCAAATCTTAACATCTAGTATACCGATAGCCACCTACCGCACAATTCACCCATATGGGCCTATATAATGGGCCCATTCAGCCCATCGAGGCCCATAATGACCCAAGTGCATGAGAACGTGCACCACATCCTTCATAGTCTATCGCCGACAATTTGTGGGTTCATGTCGGTCCACAAGCGTTCGCACGCTTGTAAGACCTCGAAATGCCAGCATTTTGACATTTCGGCTTTTTGGTTTTTGCCGATCTACGCTATTAGTGGGTGTAGTTACACACCGTTTTGCAAAACATATTCCAATACTCCACAAGCCTCCAACCTAGAATCATCGCCACATAAAGTTAATTTCAGCTTAATAGTATTCACGTACCTAACACTTGAATGATAACACTATATACCTTGGTGGTGAGAAACGACTTGCTCCTCTCCCGGCTTCCGATTAACGCAAATCCACCCCTAAATGACTTGCTGCATACCACCAATCGCCTATTAAGAATCAGAACTTAATATTATAAGTAATTCCAACCCAAAACAACCGGCCACCAAAGCAAACCGATGCCTTACCTCAATCAACGAACAAGGCTTGAGCAGCAGAAAGCCTTGATGCTAACACCTTCCAAAAATACCTATGAATCCAATCGACATAGACCTAAGAATTAAGAGTGGCATTCGGTTCTCAAGAGAGGATGATTAAGAGTGGTTAAATAACTTTGACAAGAAGGAACCTACTCACCGGATCTATCAATATCTTCAGCAGAATCACGAAAGAGAGTAGGAGAATGTTGAGATTCGACCACTAAGTATTCGTTTACGAAAGGATCACAAAACAAGTGTGTAACACCCCTAACCCGTATCCGTCGCCAAACTAGGGTTAAGAGGCACTACTGAATGAAAAACATAGTTTCAAACATTCACCTACTCATACAAATCATATTCATATATATATATATATTATGCACATGGCTATTTAAATATTAAACATACTTTATTTATCATATTGCATTTACAAATCATACCTCAAAATTTCAACCGAATCTATACCTTTCAAATAATCACATTTTCATTAACAAATATAAACATACACATAAACTTTCAATATATACCCAAACCATCATTCGAATTAACAATCAAAGTACATGTATATACATACCCATTATTATCAATTTCTGCAAAAATGCATATAATGCTCATGACTTACTATTACATAAAAGCACTATTCAAATGGTTATTTATCAATATTTCACCTATCTTCATCTTCCTTTCAATTTTCATTCATCACAACCAAATATACATTCGCATATGACAACATGTATAAATATATTATAAGTTACATTTTCTAAACTCATTACCCAAATATATTTTACCCAAACCAAATCCCTAAACCGAGACAATTAATTATATCATGAAATTTATATAAATATATGATAATCATTACATCAATCCACTTTCAGATTTACTAACATCAATAAACCATTTCCAAACATACCACATAAATCACATACTTCATTCTCATATAATTTATAACACATCAACTAAAAGTAAGCTCAAACCATATCCAAGTATGAACGAATCTATCATGGAAATTAAGCCATTTTCGCATGGCTAAAGTTATACATATTCAAGGTCGAACAAAATACGTATTAGCCTATACATGCCAAAAGATTGAAAATAAACTTTTAAAAGAACCAAAATTTGACGATAGTGTGGATGACTTCGATATCGATCCCCGAGCTTGTAACTTACAACTAAAATCTATAAAACAGAGTAACAAAGACACCCAGAGTAAGCTAATTTAGCTTAGTAAGCCTTAAGCAAATTAAACAACTTAATGAATAATAATAACATTCAAACTAAACAAATGATATCAATAATATTATACTTTTACACAATAAGATACCTAGGTCGAATGTTCAATATCAAATACTTATCACCACATAAATATTTCCTATATAACCGATTATACAACATCAAATATATCATCACATAGATACTTACATGTATGGCCAAATATAGAAGTTAAATAAAACATTACATGTAACCTATAGTTCAACTTCAATATAACATCATAGTAGCCGAATATGCACATCCAAATTAACTTCACATAAAACCGAATATATAAGTTCAATATAATTCACCTGTAATCGAATAATCAAGTTCAATATAAGCTGACATATACTTACCTATGTGGCCAAACATATACAATGTCGTTTAGCTCAATTACACTTGCTCAATATCCACAATGACTTGAACTCTTATAATCATGGACTTGAAAACAAATCACCGGTATAAAACCTGCTAGGCATAAGCCTAAACTTCACACCGGCACAAGGCTTGCTAGACTCAAAGTCTAATATTTATTCATCGGCACTATGCCTGCAAGGCACAAAGCCCAATCAAAGTCACCAGTACAAGGCTTGGTAGGCTTAAGGCCCAAATAGCACAAACATAAAATCATTCCACAATATTTCATATATCGAATCATATAATATTCCATGTAACACATACACACTTTTAGAGATCTTGATATCATTCAAATACAACTCAATCACAGTATTTCATTCATAATTCTCATTAGGCTAACATACTAATACATTATAAAATCTGAATCATCATAGTAAATCATACTATGTTTAAAATAAACCATGTTTAATTACTTAAAACTTACCTCAGATATCGACGGACGTCACGAATCGACTATTTGACTATTTTTATTTTTCCCCGATCCAAATCCGATTTCCTTTGTTCTTGATCTATATAATTTCAAATTAACCTCATTTATATAAAATTTCATTCAATTTAATCTAACAACACATAAATGGGCAAATTGCATTTTTGCCCCATACATTTTACACATTTAGCAATTAAGTCCAAAATTCTCAAAACACAAAACAAGCATAATTTACTTACTCTAAGCTATAGCTAAATACTTCCTATGCCCTTATAAGTCCTTACAATTAATTTATTTCACAATTTAGTCCCTCTATTTACCATTTTTTGTAATTAAGCCTTATTTACTTAATATTTATGAAAATTTCCAATACAAATTTAATAATCTAACACATATCTTCATTTTAACAACATCTAACAAAAATTTCATCAAGATATCAAAAATGGGAGAATATGAAATCATCACCAAAGTAAAAAAATTAGAACATGGGCTTTGAACATTTCAAAGCAACGATATCAAAAATGTAAAAATTATCAAAAATCGAAGCAAAACTCACCTTAAAATTGAACCAACAATGACCGAACAGCTTGTTTCTTTTTTCTTTTCTTTCTTCTTTTATTTTCAACAATAACAAGTATGAATGCATGGCTTTTACTTATTTTTTTATGTTTTATTATATTAACATTATTTCATATTTACAAAATTAACCTTTGTTATAAAATAATAAACCATTATATATTATGTCTAAAACCGTCCAACACTAATTCATATGGTTTATTTACATCATAAAGACCCCATATCAAAAGAAAAAAGCAGTTTGGTACTTCAATAATTAGTTAGCAACTTTTATAACTTACACGATTAAGTCCTTTTATCAAATTAAACACATAGCAATCAAATTTTCATACGAAATTTTCACACATGCAATTTCACATATTATAAACACGAAAAATAATACTTAAATATTTTTCTAACTCAGATTCATGGTCCCAAAACCATCGTTCCGATTAGGGTCTAAATTGAACTGTTACAAAGTGACAACCGGATAAGAAGTAATCGACTTTAAGAAGATCTGAGCAAATAGAAGTTGAATTCGACTAGAAAGAATTAAGAAAAGATAAGTGACTAAGGGAATGGAGGGGAAGAAGAATGGTGGCATCGGCTAAGATTGGAGAAGAACTAGAAGAAAGTAGTTTAACAAGATTCGATTAGAGAGCAGATTAGAGAAAAGAAAGCTAAACCGACCAAAGAAAAAGGGAAGTAGAAGATCTTCAAAAGGAATTCGGCAAAAACAAGAATAGACAGGGTTGCCAATCACCACTTCAAAAAAAAAACCCTAATGGTTAATAAACATAAACTACCGAAGCCTGAAAAGAGAACACTTAAGGACCCTCTTCCAATTCGGCACCACCCACAAACACAAAAGAAAAGAACCAAACCCTCACAACTAATACAAAAAAATTCGGTAACTACCCACCAAAAGTCGAAAAATGTACCTAAAAAACCTGAAACACCCCAAACCCGCCCTAGTCGTTATGGCCGAATATGGTGGTGTCATATTGAAGGGTGACTCGTATAAATTGAATATGTTAGAGAACCTTGAGATAATTTTCTGCTTGTGGTTCAAATAATGGTTTATTTTCAAAACCGCTTTGTTAGAAAAATATTTGTTTTAAAGCAAATCCCTTTGAATGTAATGCCCCAATTTTAAGCCTAGAAGAATTAGTCTTTGGGCTTAGGTGCGTTTAAATTTTTTTAAAGTAAGACAACGACATGAAATATACAAGTTAGAATTGCTGGGCTAGCGATTTTTGGACTGTTTGGAGGGTTCTTTGAAGTCTCGGGGTTGAGGAAGACCATAGAGAAAATTTTAAATTTTTCCTTAGTGGCTAGCCTCAGGTATTAGGCCTCTTAAACAAATTAAGGGGAAAATAAGGCACAAATGGGCCTGTGGCCTAGTGGCAATGTAGCGCCACCTTGGGAGTAGAGGGTGACGCCACATGTGGAGTACGGAAGTCCAAGGTTCAAGGAACGGCTTTGGCATTAGAAGTATTATTTTTGCACTCATGCTGTACAAGTAGTGGTGATGACTTAAAACTCTTTTGGATGGATATTGAAGAGAGAATTTAGGTGGATAATAAGAAGAAATAATAGAGAAAAGATAGGAGATTGAGGTTTGGATATGATGGAGCGAATTGGGACCGTAGGACAAGCTAGTTTCGGCTTTTGGCTTTTTAAGGGAGGTGTCAGATGCTCTTGAGGGGTTCTTTTGTTTTATCAAAACATTCCATTGTCGAATTCTCTTCTTCCTCTCATTCTAGTGCCAAATAACTCTCCATCTTTTTGCCGAAATTTCTTTTAGTGTGTGTTCTTCTTTCTCTAAAAAGCTGAAAACATATATCTCCTTTGCCGATTTCTTTTGCTTTTCTCTATCACAAATTTGCTTTTGTCACTTGCAACCCTTAATCAAGATTTTAAAAGCCGATCACACACTCAGTAGATATTTAGGCCGCAAGATCAGAAACTAGTTTCGGTAAGTACTTAGTTAACTGTTTTTAGTGTGTTTTGGTAAAAGTTGAAGGGGCTATCTAATCTTTTTCTTGTCATTAGCCCTATATTAACAAGGGGTAGGGTTCAAATATTTCAAGCGTGGTAAGGACTCTAGCAATTGGTAAGTGTACTTGTTCCCAATTTCGGATTCATAGGTGGCCGATTATAAATGTGGTTTATAGGGGTGACTCATGTGGAATACGAGTCACTTGATGTTGATAGTATGTGCGTTGATACAGATCTAAGGATAATCGAGAATAATAGCTAAGGAGGGGAGATTAGAACTGGTGGCACACGGTAAGGTTACGGTAAGGCCTCAGGATTTGGTAAAGTTGTAGTTAAGTATAGAATTGATTAGAGGTTGGTATTGATTGTAGGTTGAGGCTGAGGATAGTATAGTGCGGATCATCAACCAGGTGTGTACATACACTACACACACGACCAAACGGCAAAAGCTGAAATCTCGAAAAGTCGAAAGGATGGCACCGACAATCACACGAGTGTGCGAACACTCGTGTAGAGATACTAATACGATTACCGAGGCCTAGACTAATTGGGCCTACCGAGCTTGTAGGCCCAAATTGGTAAAAGTTTTTGTGTGAAATTGTATGATGGATTGATACAGATGATTGTATGATTTGATTATGATAGGGCCTAATGGGCTACATAAGCATGATTGGGCTTAATGGGCTTTATGACCATGATTGGGCTTAGTGGGCCTTATGGGATTGTAGAAATGCATGCTAGGGTTTTAATAGACTATAGGCCTAGTTCTGATGAATTCTCAAATCACATAAGACTTAATTAAATAATTAAACATGTCTGTGGACAAGTCGCTAGGCTAGGGCATGGCAATGGATGTGTGCATGTCTAGGATTGGATTTAGGAAGAGCCTGGTACCTAAGCACTCCGAGTGACCCACCTCCTATTCTCTTGAATCTACCTAGTGCATAGTGTCCGTTCACTTTAGCCGTGAGGACTTGTTTATGGGCCAAAATCCATAATTAAAACCCGTACAATTAGGAAACTACAGAGATGTAGCAATTACAAAAATGCCCCTCTAGGGTAGAATTACTAAAATACTCCTGGATAGTGAAATGACTAAAATACCCCTACGTGCTTAATGTGTGGAAAATTTGTATATTGCATTCATGAAATGTATGTTGCATTTGAGGGGATAAATGGTACGGAGGAAGATATGTGAGGATCGCATAGTTGCTTGACGATCGTGGATCCACCTGTGGCTTTAAGCCCATTATATGAAGAGCAGCCTTGCTGCAATGTTTGAGTAGTGCCGTTGTTGGTGCTACATTTGAAGTGTAGGGATGGGTGGGTTCAAATTTATATCCCCACAGGAGTGTAGGGTTGGAAGGGAAATGAAGTGCAGGGTTAGACTTGGGATGGGTGTATTGCATGCATGTGATACTGATATGATATGAGGTCATTATGGGCTAAGGCCCAAGACCACCGATATTGTTAGGGCTTAGGCCCAATGTGATATTTGTATATTGAATTGATTTGATTGCCAAGGGTCATACACATTGAGTTGCGAAACTCACACCCTTTAATTTAATGTTTCAGGTGGCCCTCAGTAGACGGCTCGATGTGAGAGAGGACTCGGAGATGGCCACACTGCAAGCTACTTAGAAATTTTTAAATAATTTTTGAATTACTTTATTTTAATTACTTGTTTTTCAATGGGTTGTAATAAGGCCTTGTATCTCCGATTTGACTTTTCATTTGGGTTTATTTTTGTTACAACTGTCGAATCATGAAACTTAAAAGAATTTTTAAAGCTAAACGTGGTTTCCTAAGTAACCTTAATATGTAAACATTTTCTTAAAACATGGGCTTTCATTATAACTTAATATGGATTTTGATTCTCTAAGTCACAAATTTAAGTTTTTAACCAAGCAACTTTTCTTTTGAAAATGATTTTCATTATACCAAGTCATTTTTGAAATAACCTCTTTGATGTGGCATCGCCGGATTCGGCCATAATGTCTGGGCCGGGTCTGGGGTGTTACATTGAATGTTTCCTTAGTTAAAAGTTCAGGTGAGTTTAAATAAAAATTTTGAGTTTTCTAGTTGAAAACTTGAGTCTGCAAATCTTGTTAAGTTTCTTGTTAAATTACAACGGAAGGTCATGTTTTAAGAGAACGTCCAGGTATTTATGTTGATTTCCAAATGTTATTTGAATTGGAAAACGTGTTTAAATTGGAAGTCAAATAAGCATAGAAATAATAAAACCAAATATAAAAACCTACCGGAGATAACAGGCCTTATTACAACCCAATAAAAATAGTTTAAAATAAAATAAATAAAAGAAATTAACTATTGAATTACTAATCAACTTGCAGTGTGGCCATATCCGAGTCCTCTTCAACGTCGAGCTGCCTATTGGGGATCACCTGAATAATTAAAGAAGGGTGTGAGTTTTTGAAAACTCGGTGTGTACGACCCTCGGCAAACATATCAACATACAAATGATAAATTGGGCCTAAGCCTTATCAATATCAGTGGCCTTTGGGCCTTAGTCCACAGTGGCCTTAGTTGGGCTTTAGCCCATATCACAATAATATCATATGTATGTAATGAACCCAACCCAATCCAACCCTGCTCTCTATTTTCCCTTCCAACCCTACACTCCGTGGGGATATAAATATCAACCCACCCATCCCTATACTCCAGTGGTAGCACCAGTTGCGGCACTAACTCAATCGTTGCAGTGGAGCTACTAATCATATAATGGGCTTAAAAGCCACCAGTGGATCCACGGTCGTCAAGCGACCATGCGATCTTTACATATCTTCCTCCATAACATAAAACCCGCCCAAATGCAACATACATCATACGAATGCAACACATAAATTTTCACATGTTTTGGACCTTGGGGTATTTTAGTCATTTATGCATTTTGGCAATTTAGTCACTTATTTTCTACTTCAACATACCAATCATATCATATCGTGGGCCTAAGTACACAGGTTGGCCCATAACACAATCCCATTATTCTATGCATTTAAAGCTTGTATTTTTGGGTTTTTCAGATTTTGCTTGAATTTATTTTACTTGTCTGGATGTGCTAAATTATGCTTTGAATGTGTTTAGTGGGCCTTTAGAAGGCCTAGGTTTAAGTTTAAAGCCTGGCAGAATTTTAAATTTTGGGCTTAAAAAAGAAGGGGCGTTGGATAAGTGGGCTTTTAAATAAATGTTGGGGATTTAAGTCACAAGAAAGCTTGTGTTAAAGTGGCAAGGTGGCGCCACTTAAAACACAAGGGGTGGCGTGTGGAAGCTGTGAAGGAGCTAAGGTTCAAATCCTTTGATAAGCAAATGTGTTTTATTTTTATGCTTATGCATGGTAAGTGATGGAACTCAAGTGAAATTATGGGGAAGAAGTTTAGGTGCTCATGGAATTAGGTGTGAGGTGATAAGGAGAGGTTATCTAGGAGAAAATCTAGGAATTTGAAAGGGAAAGCTAGAGTTGGCCGAATATGGGTCTCTAGGTTAAGTAATTTCGGCTAGGCCCTTAGGGAGGTAGCACTTTCAACAATTGGGGTTTCGGTGTGCCGAATTCTTTTGTTGTTTTTTTTTTGGGTTTGTTTTGGCAAGCCTTAGTGCCGTTTAGGTAAGATTCAAGTGGTGCTTCTCGTTCGGTTCATTTTATTTCTTTTCTCTCTTCTTTCCCTTCTGTTTTAAAAGCTAAAATCTCGAAATTGGTTGGTCTCTTCTGCCGATTTACCTAAAGCCGAACCAAGTATCCTCCTCTTCTCTCTTCACTCTTTTCTTCTTCTTCTTTACCCCACTGATTGAAGTAACCCCTTTTCTCAAAACCTTGCTAGTCGATTGTCCTCAAAAGTCGAAACCTAAATTATTTTACTAGCCGATTCTTCTTCATTGGCCGAATATTCTATTCTCCTCAACTTTATTCTTTCAAAAGTTAAAACTCTAAATTCTCTCATCCTTTTGTTGACCATCTCCTCTCTTTTTCATAGACTTTTATTCTCCTTTCTTGTTTCTACAAAAGCTAAAACCTCCATCCGCTATAGTGATTTCGAAAACTGAATCTTTTGATCACTTCTTCTCTCGTGTTCTGACTAGATCTAGAATAGATCTGAGCTAGGCTAGTGTTTGGGGACTCTCTTTTGGATAAGGCAAAGCGGTGGTAAGTACTCGAAACCTCTTCTTTCGTAACCTTGTGATTCAAGAAAAGCCAAAAACCCCTAACTCTTAAGGGTGACTGTTGGTTTTGGCAAGGACTTATGCTTGCCTTTTTCCTTTGATTTTCATGCGTTCTAGTACGGTAAAAAGACGATCTAGTGAGGAGAAATTGGAGGCTAGGACCGTTGGAGCAATCTAGATCTATTGATCTAGTTGTAGATTTCAGCAAAGGTAAGTGATTAGTGGCTTTGGATGGTTTTGGCCGAATATCGTAGGATGTCAATTTCGTTGATTTCATTGGTTTATAGTTTAACAGTGTGTTTAAAATGATTGTAGGTTAATCGTTCGAGGGACTTCTGAGTATATCGCAAACAAGTGTGTAATTGACATCGTCTAGAAGACTAGATCGGCAAAAGCTGAAATGCTAAAATTCTGGCATTTCGAGACTTACGAGCGTGCGAGTGCTCGTGGGTCGGCTTGGAATGGTAAAGTTGGTAATCGCAAATGGTTAGACTGTTGTGTGCGCGTTTTCATGCACGTTGGTGGTTTTAGTCCTCGAAGGGCCGAGTTTGGGTCCAATGGGCTGATGGGCCATATGGTTGAAAATGAGCGGTAAGTATATTCTAGTAGTCTGATCGTTAAATCTGCTAAAATGGGTGTAAAATTTGGATTTAGTGGGCCGTAGTAGCTAGTGGACTTCGTTGGGCCCATTAGGGGTTTTAGGGGCCGATGACTCGGTAGTTACGAAAAGGGCTAAATGAGTTACTTGGATGACAATAGGTCTGTTAGTAGACTGTAATGAGCATGAAACCCTAAAATCTGGCAAATTTACTGAAATACCACTTAAGGGTGGAAATTACTGTTTTACCCCTAGGTGCTAAAAGACCATTTTACCCCTAGGGATATGTTGACTGATTTGCATACTATTATATCTGTTACTCTGTATGCCATATCATAATATATTATGTTGCATGGGATTGGTTTATTATGATGGAGGAAGTGCTAAAGTGGCAATGCCACCTATTCTGTTAGAGGCTTTGCCTCGTATTACTGTTTTAGTGGCTTGGCCACAATATCTGATTAAGCAGCTAAGCTGCGACTGTGGTGTGTAGGGCTGGATGGGTTGAGTTATTCCCCACATGGTGTGTAGGGCTGGTACGGGTGGTGTGTAGGGCTGGATTGGGCTTGGGTTTTGCATTCATGCATAATACCCCTAAGGCCTACACTGTTTTCTGAATAGGGCTAAGGCCCAGTTATCACTGTTTTTTGAATAGGGCTTCAGTCCAGTTTGAGCTTGAACTGATCTCTGACTCTGGTTGTGTAACACTCCTAACCCTTATCCGTCGTCGAAATGGGGTTACGAGGTATTACCTAACGAGCCACAACCTTCTTAATATACCATTATTTTCAACCATGTTTAATACATCGAATTTAAAAACAAATTATTACACCATTATAACAACTCGAATTTACCACATTCACTTTATAAAAACATAATCATATGCTAATTAGCTTTAGTCACAAGATACAATATCTACTATGAATATACTAATCGTAAGTTACATCTAGATGCAAAACCATAATTATACTGTAACACCCCAAACCAGGCCTAGACGTTACGGCCAAGTCTGGTGTGCCACATTGAAGTGTTTTTCAAAAACCATGTTTTCATTGAAAACCCTCCTTAATGTTTGGAAACTTTTACCGTTAAACTTGTATAAAACCTTAGCTTTATTTTTTTCCAAAACATGATTCATTGTAATAATCAAACCATCGTTACCAACCTTGTAAAATCTTATGGGAAACTTTGAAAACTTGTAAACCTTTGTAGTTGCGGAAACATGTTATTAAAAATAGTTAAGTATCGAAAAATCAAACCTTCTTTGTTATGGCTTAAAGTGAATGGATACTACGCACCAGGTAGGATTCAAGAGAAGAGGAGGTGAGTCATTTTGACTCCTTAAGTACCAAGCTCTTCCTAGATCCAATCCTAGACATGCACACATCCATTGCCACACTTTAAGCTTATGAATTGTCCATGAACAACAAATTAAATTTGAGTCGACTTAAAATATTTAATTATAAAAACGTTTACATTGCGGAAGCTTTACTCTGTTATCATGATATTTTGAAAACAAGTAAATTTTATAAAACGTGCCTTAGAGCTAACTGATTTTGAAGCTATTTAAAAAAAATCATCCTAAGCTATAAACCAATTAAAAATAATTAAAAAAGCCTTATTACAAACCCAAATTGAAAATAAAGCGATCAAATAAAACAGTGAACTAATTAACTGAAAACCAGAAATGCGGTCTTCGTGGCCACTCTGAATCCCTCTTAGCTCCAAGTCCACCAATCAAAGGCTCACCTGCAAGGATGGAAGGAAAAAGGGTGAGTTTGGAAAACTCAGTATGCAAAGAATCCCATCTAGAGCCCAAATCAGCTCAGGCCCACTGGGCCTAAGCCCTATCCAATTTCAATATTAACTGGGCCGAAGCCTTCCATATATTGGTTACTGGGCCTTAGCCCTTTTCAGATACAATATCACTGGGCTGAAGCCTTTCATATAACGGTAAACGGTATGGCCCAAAGGCCCAAATAACAGAACATATATGTATGCATGCAAACCCATATCAACAAGTGGGGAAGCTACTCAACCCACCAACCGCTACTCTCAACCCGTACCAACCAACGCACCATGTGGGGAGAACTACTCAACCCACCCAACCGCTACTCTCCACTGGCAGCATAGCTGCTTTATAATATAACATGAGGCCTAGCCTCTTTCGGTAACTGGGGCAAAGCCCTTTTTGATAAACTAGGGCAAAGCCCTTTTCGGTAAACTGGGGCAAAGCCCTTTAACACTTCCTCCATTCATATAAATCCCAAATCCCATGCAACAGATATCATGATATGGCATACAATAATCAGAAATAGTAAATCATGCAATTCAGTCAAATTTAGCCCTAGCGGTATACTGGCCATTTTACACCTAGGGGTAAAATAGTAATTTCGAGCCCTAAGGGGTATTTCAGTAATTATTCTGATACTACGAGTCTTAAGTGTATTACAGTCATTGGTAATCTTTATTTCCATCTTAGTAGACAATTTAACGGTTTTTAACAAGTTTTAGTTACTGGGCCCTAAAACCCCTAATGGCCCTACAGTGTCTATTATCGATTTAAGCCCATTTAGTCCAGATCCTACAATTAACTACTAGTTTAACCAGTTTTAAGCCTATAGTCTATAAAAACATCTATTGCTCATTTTTACCCATATGGGCCCGTAAGCCCAATGGGCCCATATTCAGCCCATCGAGGCCCATCTTACTAAAACGCACGAAATTACGCACTTAGCCCATGTGTCACTTGCGATTACTGGTTTTACCATCTATTGAGTATTCGCATACTCACAATCCCACATACTGTCGACCCTTCGGTCACTTTTTCGATCACTTTTCGATCACTATGGCTTTTGCTGATTTAAACTAAAGAAGGGTTCGTTACACACCTGATTTTTGATATTCCTTGACGGGCTCTCCTACGCGATTTTCCTTTGCCGAAATTGATGACTAAGAATAAATCTAGTCACCCAAATGGTCCTAGCCTTCCAAAGCTCCTTGATCGATAGCCTTTAGTCTACATTTACACATAACACCATAAATAATAATAAGATCTATAGAGTTTGCAGCCCCCTATAAGAGTTAGGGGTTTCGGTCTTCTATTAACAAAGAAGAAGGTCACTTACCCAACGTTTGTTGACTAGCCTTGCTAGAAAAGAGAATCCATGCCCACCAGTCTAAGCACAGATCTACCGTAGATTATGTGACAGAGAGACGAGAGACTTGTTTTCGATAGACGAGACGAGATGAAGTGGTCTTGTTTACTATGATAATCGGTTATGGGGAATTGGTTTTGGCTTCTAAAAATTTATGAGTGAGAGCAGGAAGAAATATTCGAATGGATCAAAGGGATGCAAGTTGTGATTTAATTATAAGAAAAGGGACCCCACAGTCGGCTCTACTGAGAAGAAAATCAAAAGGAAAAAGAGAATAGAAGTAGGGGAGAAGGTTCAACTTTGATGAAAAAATAGAAGAGAAGAAAATAAATGAAGAAGAAAACAACCTAAAGAGCAAGTGGTTTCGGCCTTGAAAAAAAAACAAAATAAATAAATAAAAAATATGCGCAAAGGAGTTGGTGAAGAGAAGATGAGCTAAAAGATAGATAAAAATAAATAAAGAGAAAAAGATAAACCGATTGAAAGATAATAAAATCGGCTAATGTTTATCACCTATTTTAAGCTAATCTCAAAGTTTGAATGGAAGTCAAACTCCCACCGATTATCAGGCCTTATCCACCGCCTAAATCTGCTGCTAGGAGCAGTTTGAGTCCAGCACAATCTCCTTTCCACGCGTGCCCAGCAAAAAGGTGGTCCTGCGCGCACAAGGCAACTCGAACCTGGGACCTCCAGATAGCCTAGCACGCTGCTGGCCACTGCGCCGTAGCTTTGTTCTCAGTGTAATAGGATTACCTCAAATTTTAAACCTTACCTGCTGCAGTTCCCGCTTCTTTAAAAAATAAAATCAAAATTCCGCCAGTGCCTGGACTCGAACCCATGCCCGCGTGGAGTCCTAACGCACTGATGCCGCTGCGCCACAAGCGCTCTTGTGGCAAAACTCGGTCGCATCTATTCTTAAGTCTTACCTTAGCGCGACCTAGCTTCTAAAATAAAAGCAACTTATGCGCGCATTGTGCCTTGAACCCAGGCACTCCTACAACCTCCTAGCTCCTTTGCCACTTAGCACACTTTATTATTAAAGCCTTATTGCCTAGTTCCCTTAAGAAGCAAAAACTAATTTCATTGCTATAGTCTTGGATCGAACCAAGATTTTTCTCACACTTTAAATACTTCTAAATTTATTTAAAAACTAAATTTAAACACCAAATTAATAATAATGTCCTATATATTTTTAAATAAAAATAATAATAATAACAATAATAATTTTATAAATATATATACTTTTATAAAAATTTCAAATACAGTAATATATATATTTTTTTCTGCCTAATAATAATAATTATAATTTTCATAAATCAGTAAAAATAAATACAGTAAAATTTCTAATAATTTAATTTAAACATTAAATTAACAATAATAATTTTATAAATATATTTGTATCTAATAATTATAATGATAATAATAATATAATTTTCATAGAAATTTAAAATATTAGTAATAATAAATATTTAAAACATCAGTAATATTAAATACAGTAAAAATTTTCTAATAATAATTCAATTTTTTTCTTTAAACAATAATATTTAAAGCTTCTCAATTTATTCAAGTTTTCTTTTATCCGAATCCAGACTCAATGCCCAATTCTTCTAGGCCCAAATTCAGGGTGTTACATGTACATACCCAATCTGTAAGCTTTGTAAGGTGCCACATATATATAAAACATTTATTACCCTACTTTGTTAAGATTATTGAATTCAAAACCATTAATACCACCACCAAGTGCGCATTAATATTACCTATTACCAACTAAAAATATGGGCATGCATTGTACATGACTTGTTGATCAACCAATTAAACAAAACTCCAAGCAAATATAAAGATCATATAAGCCAAATCTAAACATCAAGAAACACATTCGGCTATTAGCTAAGAGTTAATACTCTACCATAAATTGACTTTAACATTCAAATTTGTAAGTTCAGAATTAACATTTCGAAACATATTTACCCATTTCACTCATACCTAAACCTTTTATCTAATGTTAACCAAATACATCAAGCATAGTTCACACCAAATACAAGCATAACCGAAACATCAACCATATTTAAATAAAACAACCAAATCATATAATTGCCAACTAAACCAACTAAGTCACCTTCAAGAAAATTATCGAACATGCACATGATAATTTATTCACCTCATGACCGAATTAAGCAATTCCTCATTCAAAGTCTTACTACCATTACTGAAGCATAGCAGACATACACACCATATTCAAGTTAACCTAAACATAAGCACTAAATTAGCCATTTTCGCATGGCATATAATATACAACTCAAAATTTAACGTATTATATTGAACCTATACATGCCATAATTCAAGTTCAGATTAAAGGTACCGAAGCTGTTGATAGTGTAATGAGTCCGACTGCTAGTTCCCGAGCTTGTAACATCACTTCAAAATCTATAAAACAAAGTAAACACAACATAAAAGGAGTAAGCTCGCAAGCTTAGTAAGTCTTAGGCAACAACAAATTCAATGATTTATTCAATGTAAAATGTTACAAGATCAAACGTAACCCTACACATTTATTATTAGATATACACAAAAATTCTATATGTTCACATACATACTATACTCCTTGGCATAATAATCAAATTCAAATTCATGCATAAACCACCTTGCCAACCACACTTTATCACCAAAGCCGAACATTCATTTGTACCCAACTCCCATATTCATAACATATAGACTTATGAACAAAAATGAGAATTCTTTTAGAAGTATTCATTTAGCTGAATTTAATGGAGATACATATACACGTTATATTAAATATCCATTAAAAGCTATACAATAAGTCGGGTATGCTTACCTTATACTTACTATTATTGAATTAATCCATGCTTGTCTATTCGGCTCACATCACACAATCCATGTACAAAACTTTCGCCCAACGAACCATTCGGAATTAACTAGGACACTCGGACAATCACATAAGTCGTACAATGCCAACGTCCCAGACATGGTCTTACATGTAATTATAGAACGATGCCACTGTCCCAGACAGGGTCTTACTCGTAAACATATGCTAAAAATTACCGATGAATGCCATGGACTTACTCACTCACATTTAACGGAATTCTATGTCATGACATAGGTATCCTAGCTATTCATAAGGTTCGCACGGGACTTCCGGACGTTGTAACTCATTTGAATTGAACTCGAAAATATGTTAACCACATTTATTCATATTCGGCTATAGCACTATTAATTTATAAAATTACAAAAAAACAAGTAAACATATCATTTTAAATATTGATACTTATATCTATTTGCCTAAGAACTTACCTCGGACGTCGTAAAACGGAACGGAGCTGCTAGTCGACCACTTTCGTTTTTCCCCGATCCAAATCCAATTTCTTTTGTTCTTGATCTAAAAATATTCAAATTTGCATTCAAATTAGTCCTCACACACACAAATGGAAAATTACCATTTTACCCCTAGCATTTATAATTTTTACAATTTAGTCCTTAATGCATAAAATTCAAAATATACCAAATTAATCACATTCAATGGTGGCTGAATACTCTTAGGGTCCTAATATGCTCATATTTTTCATCAATTTCGAATTTTAGTCCCTCCATATATTTATTTTTGCAATTAAATCCTAATTACTCAAAATCATCAAAAATTCCTTTATAATATATTCTAACCCAATTCATATCTTCCATAATTCACCATCAAACCTTAGACATCTCAAGCTCTCATCAATGGCAACATTCAAAATACTCACCAAAATTAAAAATTAAAGCTTGGGTTTTAAAGATTACTAAGCAACGATCTCAAAAACGTAAAAATAATCAAAAACCGATAAGAAAACAAACCTTAATGAGCTAGATGAGTTGCCGAACCCAGCTTGTGTTCTTCCCCTTTTGTTTCGGCTATTTGAAGATTATGAATGATAATATATGTTTTATTTTATGTTTTACTAAGTTATAATATGACATTTTTCTTCTTTTCCCAATTTACCCTTAATGATATAATAATAAACTTACATAACCCATGTCTAATACCGTGCCACCTATATTAACTTGGGTTATTTACAACATAAAACCCTCACTTTCAAAAGCCACTAACAAATAGATACTTAACTTATTAAGCTAGCAAACTTTCCAACTTACGCGATTTAGTCCTTTTATTTAATTTAACACTCAAATGGCAAAATTAAATCGCAAAAATTTAGCAGACACAAATTCACTCAAAATAAACACATAAAATAATTTTTATAACTCAGATTCATGGTTCTGAAACCACCGTTCTGATTAGGGTCTAAATCGGGCTGTCACAGGTCGGGTTAGCTTACACATTGAGTTTTCATAAACTCACACCTCTCTTTCCATCCATGCAGGTGAACCCCAACCTTAGATGACTTGGAGCTTCGAGGGATTCGAAGTGGCCACGTGATCTATTTCTGATTTTATACTTTTCTTAAATTTACTTTATTTTTGTATTCTTAATTCTTGGGTTTTAATCTGTAATAAGGCCGCACAGTATTTATTTTTATTTGAGTTTTATTCATTTATTTGTTACTTGATTAAAATTGATAGACTAAGACTGCGTGGATTTCTATTTCAAATTAACAAACATTTTCAAAACATTCTCTATGTGTCAAATGGATAACTTAATGGCAAAGACTCGCTAACAAGATCTTTTAAAAAGTAAACTCCAAGCTAATAGTGGATAGGATTTTTATAAATTAAATAGCCTTGTATTTTCTCAAAACGCATGAAATAGTATTGCTAAGTCAACCTAAATTTATTAGACGAAGAACGAGGTGTAATTAACTGTCCATGTGACTCACCAGATCTGGCCATAACATTTGGGCCGGGTTTGGGGTGTTACAAAGCCAAGTCCATTAGGGTTTCCAGTTCATTAGAGCCCAAAAGCCCATTTCATAGCCCAAGAAGGGACCATATACATACTTGGCCCATTAGGCCCAATTCTACCAAAAAATCACAAACTTAAACTATCCGGCTCGTCAAAACCTACTAGATTGTCAATTTTTACCTGAGATGGGCCTACAGGCCCACCAGGCCCATTTGACCCATTTCGACCCAGTTGGCCAAACGGTGGCCCGAGTCCATGGCATCACTCCCGGAGCCATTATCGTCACCTCGCTAACTCCACGCGATTGTTTGCACACTCATGTGGTTGCCGGTGCCAACTTTTCGACTTTTCAGCATTTTGGTATTCCCGCTTTTTGGGATTTTGACTTTTGCCGATTCATCATGTGTGCAATGTATGCACACACCTTGTTACGGAACTTGTTACGAATCCCTAGCATGCACCACAACATTCCAAATTATCAATTAGTCAATCGATCTTTATAATTATTCTCCTCAACCAAAACCGTACCCAGCAAATAGAATTGTTAGATCCCTTATGATCACCTGACAATAATAGCTCCCTCCCGCTGACTAGATCTGCGTTCTCACAACTCATTAAGGTAAGAAAAGAAGCTCTAACATGAAAGGGAACCAACCTTCAAGATCCTAAGAAAACCATCACTAACACTTACTGTCACAAATCGGCACAAAGATGAGATCCTTGAAACGAGTTCCTAACCACTTGTTTGAAGATTTGGATCCAAGAGATTGAAGTGATGAGAAAGTTTATGAACCCCATTGATCTCTGTTTGGCTATCATCAAAGAAAACCAATTCGGCTTTAAAGAATGTAGTAACACGAGAACTTAGGATATTTAACAAAATCGAAGATCTAACTCACTGTAACGTCCCAATTTTTAGGGTTTTTAAATTTTTGCATGAATTTATTTTTACATGGCTTGATTGTTGTATTTATGAGTTGAGGGTATTTACTGGACCTTTAGAAAGCTAAGGGTTAAGTTTAAAGCCTGGCAGAATTTTAAATTTTAGGCTTAAAGGAGAAGGGGTTTTGGCTAAGTTGGCTTTTAATTAAATATTGGGGTTTTATATCACAAGAAAGCCTGTGTTAAAGTGGCAAGGTGTTTATTTTATTTTGTTTCATGTGCATGGTAAGAGGTAGACTCCAAGTTAAATTCTGAAGGAAGGAGTTTAAAGTGTTCATGGGATTGGATTAAGGAGTAATAAGGGGGAGATTATCAATGAGAAAATTTAGGAGCTAATTGGGGAGCAAGAGTTGGCCGATTATGGGTTTCTTGGAAAGCAAATTTGGCTAAGGGGCAAAGGGGTTGCGTTTTCAGCAACAAAGATTAAGGGTGTATGCCGAATTCTTTTTGGCTCTTTTCGGGATTTTGTTGTGTTGTTTTCTCTATAGGAATCCTTTGGGATTTGTTTTGGTCATTCTTTAGTGCCAAATACGTAACAGTGTGCATTTGATTTCTTCCCTTTCTTTTTTCTCTTCTATTTCTTTCTTCATAAGCTGAAAGCCCTAAACCCCTAGAGTTTCTTTTGGTCGACTACACTAGGACCGAACCTAACTTCTTTTTTATTCTCTTCTTTCTTTTCTTCTTTCTCTTCTTCTTTTTTTCTCCATCGATTGAATTGATCTCCCTAAAACCCTTTCTAGCCAGTTGCTTCAAGAGCTGAAACCCGAATATTCTTCTAGCCGATTTCTTCTTGGCCAATCTCTCTAAAAGCCAAAATCCCAAAATTTGTTACCCTTCCCCTTTGTCGATTTACTCAAAGGAGTCAAACCTCAGAGAGCTTTTCTTCTTCTTTTCATTTAATTTCTTAAAGCTCTTTTCTAAAATCGAACTTCACCACTATTTTCCCATAAAGTGATTACACTTTCTCCTATCAACTACTCCTTTTGTGTGGTCTTCATAGTCGAATCCCATAGATCTCTCTTTTTCTTACGTTCTGACTAGATCTATTATAGATCTGGGCTAGGCTAGTGATCGGTGGTTCTTTCGTGTGGCAAGGCAGTCAAGCAGACTTTTGGGTAAGGACTCAACTCATTTTATTCTTCTCTCAAGTATTTCATGAAAAGCCGAAACCACTCACTGACTTTCTTTTAGGAATCAGTTTAGATCCCTTCCTTGGGGGTATGTTGAACTCTTTTGTTAACCAATTTAATTTCATGGCCTTTCGTATGGTGGATCTCGTGAAGGGTGTTGGTGAACAGGTGATCGCAAGGTGATCTAGATCTATTTGTTAGATCACGGCCAAGGTAAGTGTTTATTGAATTATTTGGTTATGGCCGAATGTTTTAGGGGGTAAGTGTTTATAGTTGTAAATCGGATTATGGAATAACATAGTGGGAAAACTGATGTAGGTTGTTCGCTCACGATATCTCGACGTAGTTCGCAAACAGGTGTGTAATCGACACCCTCTAGTAGATTAGATTGGCAAAAGGCGAAAAGCCAAAATGCCGAAATGTCAGCATTTCGAGGGTTTACAAGCGTGTGAGTACTCATAGGTCGGTACGAAATCGTGAAATTTGAGATAAAGGATGGTAAGGCTACTATGAGCGTTTTCGTGCACTTAGGCTGATTTGGGCCTCGATGTGCCGAAATAGGGCCCAATGGGCTTACGGGCCCATATGGTAAAAATGTGCAGTAAGTGTTTTCTGGTAAACTGGGTATTAATTCTGTAAAAGTATGTGTAAAATTTCGACTTAGCAAGCCACAGTAACTTGTGGGCTTCCTCGTGCCCATTAGGGGTTTTTGGGCCCGATGGCACTATATAAATGAAATGGGCTATTTGAGTTGCTCGGAGTGACGTTAGATCTGTTAGAAGGTTGTATTAAGCATGAGACTTAGAGACATAGCCAATTTACCAAAATACCCCTGAAGGGTGAAAATTACCGTTTTACCCCTAGATGCTAAATGACTATTTTACCCCTAGAAAAAGTTAACTAATTTGCATGTTACTGCATCTAATATTCTGAACGCCATGTCATTTTATATTCTAATTTGCATGGGGTTGGGTTATTGATTCAGAGGAAGTGCTAAAAGTGTCAATGCCACGTAATCTGCTTAGAGGTTCTGCCTCGTATTTCTGTCTTGGTGGCTCTGCCACGATATCTGTATTAACAGCTCTACTGTTACTGTGGTGTGTAAGGCTGGGTAGGTTGAGTTATTCCCCACATGGTGTGTAGGGCTGGTACGGGTGGTGTGTAGGGCTGGATTGGGCTTGGGCTTGGGCTTTACATACATGCATATATAAATTTACTCTGATCTGTTTTTGTAATGGGCCCAAGGCCCACACTGTTTTCTAAAAAGGGCCAAGGCCCAATTTAATCTGTATCTGAATAGGGCTTCGGCCCAGACTGAGCTTGGGCTAATCTTTGATGCTGGTTGGGTTCCTTTTAATTCTGTCTACGTAGGTAACCCCCAACTATAGAGGACTTGGAACTGCGAGGGATTCGGGATGGCCACGAGGTTTATGTTTTAGTTTCTGATGATTTCTTAAATTTAGTTTACTGAAATTCCGTTTTTTAAATTTTGGTTTTAAGTTGTAATAAGGCCGCTCGGTATTTTATTTTGGGTTTTCTTCATTGTTAGCTTTACATTAGTAGACTAGTCTATGCGGGTTTTCCAAACTTAAGCAAATGTTTTCAAAACATGCATTACGTACCGATTAGACAACTGAATGTTAATAACACCATAATGAGATTTTATAAAACATGGAATTTTATTCGGTAACAGCTAAGGTTTTTAAAATGGAAAATAATTCTTATTTACAAGCTTTTAAACACGGTTTAACTTCAAACTACACAACGCTTTAATAAAAGAAGATCAAAGCTTAGACGATTGTCCATGTGACACACCAGATCTGACCATAACGTCTGGGCTGGGTTTGGGGTGTTACATTCACTTACCGATTACGAGACTATTTGCCAAAGTACGAATCAACCCTTAAATGGAGGAGAAGTAGTCGATTTGGCTATGAAATTGAAGTGCAAGAGTCGGCTTGAGACAAGAGGAGATAATCGGCCCAAGTGTTACAAAGGGGTGAAGCCGAACACAAGGGTGATATTCGGCCAACTAGCAGGGTAGCAATTGCTTTTAAGTTACATGAAAAGAAGAGGTAGGAAGTAGGTATAACAAGGAGAAATCAAGAAAAGAAAAAAAGGGTAATTGGCTAAGGAATGAGAAGAAAAAGAAGAGAGATAGAATTGTTCTTTACAATGCCAAAATTACAATATGTGAATTCAGCTATAGTGTTTCCCAAAACTCAAAATCGGCTCCCACACTCTAACCTAGTCGAATGTACCTCTCACAATTACGAAAATAGCTCCAACTCCTCCTCACACCTCATCTCCTAAATTTTCTCCATAATCCCCTCCTTGAACCCCTCCTATGACCACTTCAAACTCCTTCCATTAGAGTTCAACTCCAACTCCAACACTGATTATCAAAAGATACAAAATCAAACCCATTTTCTTTGCGCCAACCAACCATTGAACCTTGGGCCTCCTAGCCTCCCAGTAGCACCACCTTCCTGCTCCCCAAGTGGCATCACTTTGCCACTAGGCCACAGGCTCATTTGTGTCTTGTTTCGTCTTTATTTATTTAAAAGTCATAACCCCTAAGGTCAGGGTTCCACTAAAGCCAAAAATTAAATTTCTGCTATAGTCTACCTTAAACCTAAGACTTAAAAAAAAAACCTATAAACTCCAAAATTAACACTCTAATAGTACTAATCGTGCACGTCAACTACAACACACAAAATTAAAAGTTTCAGGATTTTTTGGGCGTTACAACTCTTCCCCTAAAAGAAATTTCGGTCTCGAAATTTCTGCCTTGAAATTTATCTGATTCAAACAGTTGGGGATATTGACGTCGCATTGCCTCCTCAGGTTCCCAGTAGCCTCCTCGACACTGTGGTTATGCCAAAGCACCTTGACTAATGGGACAAATTTCCTTCTTAGCACCTTAACATCTTGATCAATTATTTGGACCGGTTCCTCCTCGAAAGCCAGGTCTAGCCTAACCTCGATCTTCTCAATCGGCACGATGTGAGAAGAATCTAAGCGATAACACCTTAGCATGGACACATAAAACACATTGTGTATCTGACTCAGTTGAGAAGGTAATTCTAGCTGATAAGCAACTGGCCCAATCCGCTTCAGCACTCTGTATGGCCCAATGAATCTAGGGCTTAACTTTCCCTTCTGTCCAAATCCTAACACCTTCTTCCAATGGGAAACCTTGAGAAATACCAAGTCTCCTACAACATACTCAATCTCTCGCCATTTAAGGTCAGCATACGACTTTTGCCTATTTAATGCCTCTTTCAACCGCTCTCGAATTAACTTCACCTTATCTTCAGTGTCTGCCACTAACTTTAGACCTAGCACTTGCCGTTCACCCAACTCTGTCCAACAAGTCGGAGTACGACATCTTTGCCCACACAGCGCCTCATACGGTGCCATCCCAATACTTTCCTGATAACCGTTATTATATGCGAATTCAGTTAACGACAAATAATCCTCCTAGCTGCCCCAAAACTCAATTACACATCCGCTCAACATATCTTCCAACACTTGGATTACCCTCTCCGACTAACCATCAGTCTGAGGGTGGAACACTATACTAAAATCCAGTCTTGTGCCCAGTGCCTCGTGCAACTTCTTCCAAAAGTGAGACATAAATTAAGGATCTCTATCAGATATTATAGAGACCGATACGCCATGCAACCTTACAATCTCAACCACATATAACCTTGCCAACTTCTGTAATGAGTAGTCAGTACAGACCGGTATAAAGTGAGCAGACTTAGTTAACCGATCCACAATAACCCATACAGAGTCCTTCTTATTAGGCGTTATGCAACACCTCTTACCCGTGTTCAATACCGGAACAGGGTATGAGGCATCACTTGATTTTTACACATACAAATACACAAACCTGCTATAAAATTTCTTTCAATTTAGAACCTAATCACATTCTTATCATATATACATTAATTCATTTACTAACATGCAAGCATACTCGTTCATCTCTTGTATCATTATGACTCATAACATAGCTACTATTAGTCATATCACAAGGTATTATACAACAATAAGATTTCCATTAATTTAGGCCAACATTTTAGGCCAACTCAGTAACATATATACATATATTCAAGTCCTTATACATGCCATAAACTTATAAATATTTCAGAATCTTTTAATACTAACCTCAGCCTGATAGTGTGATAGTATCTCCGGCGACCTCCAACTCGAGCTAGCATCTAAAACTCTACAAGAAAAAGGAAGGGAAGGGAGTAAGCATTATAGCTTAGTAAGTGAATATGTATACAATAATAATAATACATTATTAATGGCATTTATAAATCCCAAAATATGTCTCCACAATTATACAATCTTAATCTCACATGAAATTATCATTTACTTAAAATCAGAACAAGCTGTCCATTCAAGTCCCAGTCACTAAATTATTTTTATCTGGAGCTACAGAGCTCAAAATTAAGATCTGTAAATTTTCCCAGAAACTAGACTTATATTTATTCTTACCATAAAAATTTCAGAATTTTTGGTTGGGCCAATTAATATAGTGTATTCATTGAAGTCTCCCCTGTTTCGCGGTTCAGCAGTTCTGACCACTCTTCAGTAAAATTTTAATTTCTCTTTATACCAAATTCTAAAGATGTTCACATTTGTTTTTTTCAAAAATATACTCAATAAGAAATCCAATCATATAAATTATGTTTCTTAACTATTGTTTTGCAATTTTTAATGATTTTTACAATTCAGAATAGGGGATCACGAAATTAATCTAAACCAGTCTTACAAAAATATTAATTTCTCAAAATAAAGAATTATTTTGTTTTCTCTATTTATTTTATATGAAAATAGATTCAATAAGCTTTAATTTCAGCTCTCATTCCACTTCTAACTCAATTTATATCATTTTTGGTGATTTTTCAAAATCACTCCCCTGCTGCTGTCCAAAACTGCTATATTTCCAATTTCACCTTTTTCATATATTCCCTTGTATCAATTTTTTCATAGTAACACTTAACCATATCAAACGTACCAAAGTTCGATCATTTATCGAGCACATTGCTTACAACACATATATCATGTCCTTATACTTATCACCACATTTTCATATAAATTCACAATTAATAGATTTTCCCGTTGAACACATCGGAATAGTAACAAATATTCGGTGGTCTGTACATAGTACCACCCTTGTAGCCGAAGCTAATTGGTGCACATAGTAGGCTGCACTTAGTACTACACATGTGACCAATATCATCTGATACACGTAGTAGCCTGCACATAGTACTACACACGTGATCGAAATAATCAAGCACGCATAGTAGCCTGCACATAGTACTACACATGCAACCCATCCATCCGGTGCACGTAGTAGCCTACACTTAGTACTACACACATGACCAATATCATCTTTGAACACATAGTAGCCTGCACATAGTACTACAAATGTGTTCCCACAATGGATCATTCGTATCTTTTCTATTCCGGAGGTTTAACCGGGAAATTCTTCACTTTTCAACATTTTACCAATTCATCCATACTCAATTTCAATTCATAATTTACCTCAAGTGAGCATTCAATATGCAACCACAACTCATATAATATCGAAATATTATAACATAGATAAAAACGATACATTATTTACATATAAACTTACCTCGGTGCAAAATATAGAAATTTCACAATTTAGTCCACAATCTTTTCATTTTCCCAATCAAGGTCGATTTCACATCTTTCTTGATCTAAAATAACACATTTAGCTTATTTAATACTCACATTTATCAAAACAGTCCTTAACTCTTACTTTGGCAAAATTACAATTTTGCCCCTAAACTTTTGCTTATTTACACTTTTGCCCCAAAGCTTGGAAATTAAAATTTTTCCCTAATTCTTATGTTTTAGAACATGCTGATCACTTATTTACTAACGGCAACATCAAATTCTCACTCTAACATATACTTATGAACATTAGGTAATTTTACCGATTATGTCGTTTTGCTCGTTTTCACTTAAAACCGAGTAGCACAAGTTATTCAACATAATTTAAAACCTCATAATCTATTATAAAACATCAAAAAACACAATTATTCAACATGGGTCAATTTTTTAAATCAAACCCTACATCAAAAAAATGGTAGAAATAGAGAAATCATGTTACTAGGATTTCAAAAACGTAAAAATCATTAAAAATAGGGCTAGAACAGACTTACAATCGAGCTTGGAAGCTTGAAAAACCCTAGCCATGGTTTCTCCATGCTATTTTCGACCTTGAGGAAGAAGATGAGTAAAAATTGGTTTTTAATTTGATTTTTTTAATTCATTTAACCATTAAATGACCAAAATGCCCCTAACGTAAAAAAATTCTTTTTCACCCATTTATGTCCACTTTTGTCCAATAAATTAACCAATGGTCTAATTACCATTTAAGGACCTTAAATTTAAAATTTTATAACAATTGGAAACCTCTAACATGTAGAACTTAACTTTTACACTTTTTACAATTTAGTCCTTTTGACTAAATTGAGTGCCCAAACGTCAAAATTTTCGTACGAAATTTTTACAAAATAATTTCATAAAAATGTAAACCATAAAAAAATATAAATAAAATACATTTCAATTAAACACCTTTACCTTCTAGAATGCACATTTTACTACTTTTGCAATTTAGTCCAATTTATCAAATTGAACACACAAACAATAAAATTTTGTAATGAAAATTTCACAAAATATTGCAAACACAAAATAAATTTTAAAACTCAATCGGAATAAATATTTTGACCTCGAATTTGTGGTTTCGTAACCACTATTTTGTTTAGGCCTTGTATCGGGCTATTACACATTAAGGGTAGCCCACTGACAAAATCCATAGTGACCTTCTCCCATTTCCAGAGTGGAATCTTAACGGGCTTGAGTAATCCTGAAGGTAACTGATGTTCCGCCTTCACTTGCTGACATATCAAGCACTTGCCCACAAGTTCTATAACCTCGCGTTTAAGCCCCGGCCACCAATAAAGCTCCTGCAAATCCCGATACGTCTTGTTACCACCAGGATGCATATTATAGGAACTACTATGTGCTTCTCACAGTATAGACTTCCTTAGATCATCATCCTGTGGTACGCAAATTCTTCCATGGAAACACAGCAATTCATCACCATTTACCCCAAAATCCGTCGTTTCCCCATTTTCAACTTGCTTGAAATGAGGTCCCAAAGTCTCATCCAATGGCTGCTTAACCTTAATTTGCTCAACCCAAATTGGCCTCACTTGCAACTCGGCCAACAAACTACCATCGTCATACAAACTCAACCGAGCAAACATAGCCCTCAAATCCAACATAGCCCTACAGCTCAGTGCGTTAGCCACCACATTTGCCTTATCCAGATGATATTCGATCGTGGAATCACAATCCTTTAGTAGCTCAATCCATCTACGCTGCCTCAAATTCAACTCCTTCTGGGTAAGGAGGTACTTCAGACTCTTGTGATCCGTATAAATGATGCACTTCTCTCCATACAAGTAATGCCTCCATATCTTAAACGCGAATACCACTACCGCCAAATCCAAATCATGGGCTGGGTAATTCCCCTCGTGAGCATTAATACATAAACCAAGCCCATGTGAGACGTGTCGCTATAAACCGTAAACTCCTTCCCAGGCTCTAGCTAAATCAAAACGGGGGATTCCGTTAAAACCTTTTTAAGCTTCTCAAAGCTTTCTTGCTGCCTATCAGTCCACACAAATGGCACCCCCTTACATAGTAGCTTGGTTAAGGGTGCAGCAATTAATGAGAACCCCTCAACAAATAGCCCTTAGTACCCCGCCAAGCCTAGAAAACTTCAAATTTTTTACACTATCTTCGATGGTTTCCAGTCTAAAACTGCTTCAATTTTTCGAGGATCAACCCTAATCCCCTCAACTAAGACCACATATCCTAAGAAAGTAACTTCCTTTAGCCAGATTCGCACTTGCTGAAGTTAGCATACAGCTGATTCTCCCTTAAAATCTTCAACACTGTCCTTAAGTGTGCATCGTGATCGTCTTCAGTTTCCGAATACACTAAGATGTCATCTATAAAAATTACTATGAACTAATCAAAATAAGGTTGAAAAACCCAGTTCATAAGATCCATAAAAGCAGCAGGTGCATATGTTAGGCCAAATGGCATTACCAAAAACTCGTAAAGTCCATAACGAGTTCTGAAAGCTGTCTTATAAACGTTTGCCTCCTTAACCCTCAGTTGATGGTACCCTGAACGCAGATCAATCTTTGAAAAAACTGAGGCTTCTCTAAGCTGGTCGAAAAGATCATCTATCCTCGGTAGAGGGTACTTATTCTTGATGGTTAACTTATTTAACTGCCGATAGTTGATGCACATCCGCATGGACCTATCTTTCTTCTTCACGAATAATATCAGTGCTCCCCATGGAGACACACTTAGTTTAATAAATCCACGGTCCAATAATTTCTGAATCTGAGCTTTCAACTTCATCAGCTCCTTCGGTGCCATCCTGTAATGAGCGATGGACACCAGAGCCGTACCAGGTAACAATTCTATTCCAAACTCCACCTTTCTACGGGGAGGTAACCCAGGCAATTCATCGGGAAAAACATCAGGGAATTCCTTTACTGTTCTCAAATCCTCAACAGTAAGACTCTTAGATTCCACATCACTAATGTAGGCTAAATAAGCTTCATAGCCCTTCCTCACCAACTTCTACGCCCTTATAGCTGAAGTCACATTTGACAAGTAATCTCGTCGTTCCCCGATCACCATTACCTTTTCATCCTCCATAGTTTTCAATACTATCTACTTTGTAACACAATCTAGAGCTGCTCGGTGTCTCACCAACCAATCCATACCCAAGATGAGGTCAAACTCACCAAAAGGCAATACCATCAAATCTGCTAAGAAAATAACTGTAACACCCCAAACCCGGTCTGGACGCTATGACCAGATCTGGTGTATCACATGATCCTAAACTACGTTTGTAACCTTTTATTACGCGTTGAGACTTAGGTGATAAAACTGGCAAGGTGAGAAAAGTTCTTGTCAAAACTACTTTAAGTTGTCATTATTCAAGATTGCTTAAATCTTATAAACGTCATTTTGAAAACGTTATTAAGGTTTTGAAAACCCGCGCAGCCTATATCTAGCAGTTTCGATAAATACGAACCAAATCCTTTAGAAAGTTAAAACCCAAAAGGAAATTTAATAGCGGCCTTATTACACATTAAAACCCAAAAATTAACATAAAAATTTATAAACTAAAACATAAATGAAAACCAGTTCTATTGCAGACGCCGTGGCCACTCCGAATCTCTCGCAGCTCCAAGCCCACTATGGTTGAGGGTTACCTGCAGTGATGAAACAGAAGGGGGGTGAGTTTGAGAACTCAGTGTGCAACATTATCTCAACCATAGGCCAAAACAGATCAAGCCTCAGAAACAGAGTTAATTGGGCCTTGGCCCATTACAGGAATCAGGTTAAGCCCAAAGGCCCATAACAGAAACAGATCAGATATAAATATTATGCAAACAGAAACCCATCCCAAATCCATCCTTAACACCCCCGTACCAGCCTTACACCATGTGGGGAGACTACTCGACCCACCCAACCGCTACACGCCACAGATATTTGCAGCGAGGTTGCCAGATATAATTTGCAGTGAGACTGCCAGATAACATTTGCAGCGAGGCTGCCAGATATATTTGCAGCGAGGCTGCCAGATATATTTGCAGCGAGGCTGCCAGATATTGTGACGAGGTCACCAGATATAAATATTGTGGCGAGGCCACCAGATTGCAACGAGGTTGCCAGATATAATGTGACAGAGTCACCAGATTGCAGCGAGGCTGCCAGAACGCTTCCTCCATCATAAACCCATACCCCATGCAACAGATAATCATACTATCATGCAATATCTAGCATCAGATATACTCATATAGATAATGAACTTACGCAGATACATAACATCATACATTTCACACAGAATTGACCCTAGGGGTATAATAGTCTTTTTACACCTAGGGGTATTTTGGTAATTTTCCATATTTAATGGTATTTTAGTTTTTTTTTCATATTTTCAGAAGTTTTATGCATGTACAGCTGATTATTAGTTCCCAATTAACCACGGAAGTCCATTTGTGCCAAATTTCCAGTTTTGCCCTTTTTAGCCTAAACCCCTAATGAGCCTTACTAAGTCCAATATTGTCTCAAGCCCTTTAAGCCCAATTTTAGGTTTAGTTTACCAACTTAACATGTTACTACTAACTACGTCGCCAGATAGTCTTTATTTGCCATTTTACCTATTTGGGCTCAGAAGCCCATTAGGCCCATCTTTGGCCCATTGATACCCAACTTACCGAGAAGCTCGAAATTGCACCTTCTGTAATTTTGCCACTGTCATTTACTAGTTTGATCACCACAGGGTATTCGGTTACCCTCAGATCCTTTCAAGACAAATTTTTCGGTCACTTTAGTCGGACACTTTAGCACAGTTTCGATTATTTCGGCTTTTAGCCATCCTAGTCTATGATGGAAATACGTTACACACCTGTTAACCGTTGAAACAGTTGACGAAATCCACGAACAAAAACCTATCGTTAATCACCTCAATGTTAGTTTAATACTCTTCAACCATTAAATTAAAATCTCACTACTATAATCGGCTAACATGACTGAAGTCCCTAAAAGCCTTTACCTTTTTGTCGAAAGAAAATAGACTAAGTCTATGAGCCCCAACCGTGCCAACCTTCACGTCCTTGCAAAAAGTCCTCTTGCTCACCCTAACACAACACCAAAACAAGAGGCCACAATGCCTTAGTCCAAACGATAGCCTTCCCTAAGGGGTTTCGACTTTATTCTTAAAACGTGATTATCTAACAAAGGCAAGTTCCCGAATACTTACCAACCTAGCCTCGATATACCACGATTCCCCTTGCAACTACGAGAAGAGATAAAAGATGATCTACATTCGGCTTGAGCACCACAGGGTATGGAGGTTTCGGTTTCTCTCTTTGAAGAAATAAATGAGGTTTAACACACAAAGATTCGACTAAAGAGTTATAGGAAATATCGACAAAAGGAGAGAAAGAAGGGAGTTATGTGACTGATGATAAATCGGTAATAGAACCACAAGGTTTCGGTCAAGGGAATAATCGGCAATGAGATGTTTGCTTTCGGTTCTTTTGTGACTATCAACCAGAGAATAACGTCAGAAGAAGATATATGAATGATAGAAGAAGAAAATGGAAAAGA
The DNA here is from genome assembly GCA_020496765.1 of Gossypium stocksii. Classification (NCBI taxonomy): domain Eukaryota; kingdom Viridiplantae; phylum Streptophyta; class Magnoliopsida; order Malvales; family Malvaceae; genus Gossypium; species Gossypium stocksii. The sequence goes on from CM035628.1 coordinate 67,114,412, forward strand.
AGAAAATACGAAAAGAGATTTGAGAGGGAAAGAAATGAGCAATCGGTTTAACAGAAAAAGAATGGCACAAGATGGTGTTTTGGGAGATCTAGGTTCGGCAAATGAAAAGAAAAGAGGATTTGGCAATGGGGTGTATTAGGGTTCGGCTACTAGAACAAAAAGAAGAACAAAATGGCAAAACGAACCTAATATGCTATGTCAAACGAACAAAAGAATAGGATTCACTAACCTAAGATAAAATCGGCATAAGGACACAAGAAGACCTAAGGGAGAAATCGGCACTTCTAGCACCTAATTGCCGAAAATGTACCACAAAGAGTCCTCTTGGCCGGCCACCTTACTTCAAATTCAAAAACACCTTAATCCGCTCCTTGATTCACTCCACAATATCCTCTCATGACCGATTCAAACACTCCTCAAGTAGAGTTTTATTCTGCTTCAAATTCCTGCCTGCTCCTTGCATAAAAATAACGCCTTCCTTGCATAACCTGGGACTTGAACCTTGGCCTTCCCATTCATTTAGGTGCCACTTTTGTAGCTCCTAAGTGGCGTCACACAACCATTTTACCAGGAGCTCCCTTGTGCTTCATTTTAGCCAAATTTATTTAAGACCCCTGCTTCCAAAAGTCCCCTATCTCCCTAATGAAAAATTTAAAAATTTTCCCGAGTTTTTAACCAACACTTGGGCCTTCCAAAGGCCCAATAACATTCTCAAAACACGAATTTCACAACCAAACACCAGAGTTCAAACATTTTACTAGATGAACCAAAATTCAAGAAAGACCAGAATTTTAGGGCGTTACAATAACCCCTTGGACTCCCAACGGTACATCCCTAAACAACTTATTGACTTTCACCGACTGCCCTAAAGGACCCAAAGTTTTAGTCATGTTGCATGCAATGTATGAATGTGTTAACCCAACACCAATTAGTGCAATATAAGGTAGTTCATGAATAAAGAACGTACCCGTTATCACATCTGGGGTATTCTCGTCCTCTCTGCGACGAGCAGCATAAACTAACTCTGGCTGCCTCGCCTCTGCCTGTCCCGCACCTCTGTCCAGTGCTTCACATCCGCCTCCTACGTTGTTGCCGCCCCTGGCTTGCCCACGGCCCCTTGGCAGTTGTTGACCACCTCTCTGTGGCTGAACATGTAACACCATTAACCCGTATCCAATCGCCAGATTTTGGGGTAAGAGGTATTACCGATCTAAACCTTTCACTTACACCTTTACAAAGACATAGTTTCATTAGCATTCATAAGTACATTCCACGCAATCAAAGATTGAAAACTGGTGAGTTATAATGACACTCAAGATATGTGACATATTCATATAGCTGAAATATTTAAAAATAAATATTTTATTCCCAACAGTCTACTTTATACGTACTTTAATAATTCCAGGATATGACAGTACCAAAACGATTTGATAGTGCGACGAAGAGTTGACGAATCCCCGTACTGATAGTTAGAGCCCACAATCTACCAAGCAAAGACACAAAACAAACGGAGTAAGCTTTCATAAGCTTAGTAAGTCTTCAGTAAATTAAACAACTTAACTTAGTTAACCCATTAAGTAAGTATAAATAGTCTAATTATAACTTTATTTGGCAGAATAAGCCTAACTACAATAATACACATTAATATTTACCTCACCTTCACTTAGAAATCCAAAATCACAGAGTTACACCATCTGATATCAACTTAACAGTTATAAATTCAACTTAATAGAATTAATTTAAGGCACCATAACGATCGAAAATTCCTATGATCGAACCACATAGGTACCACATACACGTCTATGTATATAAATTCCACAGAAACCGAACACATAGATGTACCACCATTTCTCATATGCATTACGTCACTAACTTTCACATACCTGAACTACTTAATTTAGTGAGCTCTCTGGCATTCAGCCTACTAGGTATAACCTAAACTTGTATCTGGCACAAGGCTATTGGACTTTGAATCCGAAACTCATTACAGCCATCATGCTTGCTAAGCCAAAAGCCCGATTAATACATTACTGAAATCAATCCACAAGGTTTCAAACATTTAAAAATCATATATTTCTAGATTCCACATATTACAATAAATTAACAAAAGCTTTGCATCATTCGTTCATAAGCACATACCAATCTCATTATTTAATTTCATAACTTGCCAATCGTCCTCAACACATATCGACGTATCATTTTCATGGTAAGATCTGCTATTCGGCTATAACACATATTATACTCTTATCTCCATTTTATTTTTCATCTTTGTTCTCGTAAGATCTTATTTACCTATGATGGTAATCTGGTTCCTATTTCACAGCATTCTCTTTTCATGTTACACAACTACATCCTTAATACATATATAGCTATCATAAAATTTCTTAAATACCTTTCTCTGGTCTATGGCCCCCTTTTTAACCGAACACATATGTAAATAAAAATACAAACACTTAATATGCACTAAGCATGCTAACTTCTCTTGAAACTATATTCATATAACATAGATAATTCAAATCTTGACACCTTGTTTCATTCTTTAACCGAATGCATCAAGGTCATATGTGTATAACTTAATATTTCATTCATAGATTTCTCACCTTTCATACTTAGTTTACTCACAATCAAGCTTAATTATGAGTATGGGATACATACCTGACCGATGTAAATTATTGGACCAATTCGACTGCTATTTATCAAAGAATCTCCAAAATCTTGTAAGTCTGAATTCATCACTAGTACAAGGTCTATTATACTTCCAATCTGGTCGTTTTCTTCAGCCTTCCGCATATTAAACTCGAAACCCGATATAACCGCCAGCTCAAAAATTTGCTAGGTCAGAGACCCAATAATAACACACAGTATCTAATTCTATGATTTTTTTATGTACACCTATTCATATACTCTCAATTTTCCCAATGTAATCACATTAACGAAATATTGTTTTCAGTCGATCTCATTCACATATCAAAGTAGTTATCTTCAATTCATAAGAACCATTTAGGCCATGTTACATATATATATATATACACCATTTCAAAAACATCATCTTACCATAGTAGTCATTAGTAACCTCACTCGTATAATTTATTTATGAATTATAATAGTCTTTCGGTTATACACACCAGTAAATTCCATAGATCATATCATAGCCTTAATATTTAAAAATAACAAAAGGAATTAAACTCAATTACTTAAAGACTTACTTGAATTGTCGATGAGATGGCTTTGATCGGCAACTCATTACCCTTTTCTTTTCCCTTACTTGGTTTCTCTCCTTTAGGCTCCTGAGCTTGGATTTTTACAAATTTAACTTATTAAAAATCTCATCAATTGAACACGCATATACTCAAGAACTAACATAATGTGCTTACTAAGTAATCAACCTAACATGAATTGCACAAGTATTCATCCATACTCAATCATCATTTAGCACACCAACCAACTAAATTTCTTCCTTGACGCATTCATCACATTCAGAAATTATCAATTAAAAAATTATATACATATCATTCATTATATAATAGGTAACATCCAACTAACACTCACATGAGTACAGAAGAAATTACACACCACATAGGTCATTATTGATCATTTCTTTAGCATCGGACATTTAACACAAGGTTCTCACTGAAACCATACTAACCGAACATAATTTTGTTTCTTGAGACCACATTCACATTCTTCCATTCTAAAGTGTACATTACAAACATAATGGCTACTTTAGCCGAATATCACTTATTAATTAAAGTGCATATATATAATTTCACAATTTTAACCTCATCAAATAATTCATTGTCATCTTAATACATATTCGGCTAGCACAAATCTGCATAAACACACTATCACTTTAATTAGCAAAATTCAACTCAAGGTCTAGCCATAATTCGGTTAAAGTCATTCAAATAATTTCTTCATGAATAAAGACCATGACCGAATACCTATTATATAATTAAAACCATTGTTCAAGTTTTTAAATCACTAGCACTATAGTCGAGTCCCTCACTTTACTAACATATCCCCTTGCTTTTAATCATATCACATATATACAACTTGAAACCCTTTTTTAACATAAAATTCACTACCTTGAAAATTTAATTTAACCAACTTACTACTTCAAGGCCGAATGCTACTTGAGCATTAAGCTCATTTTCTTTTCAATATAAAGTCTTATGACCCATTTAATAACTATCTTTGATTTATCACATAATTTAACAAATTCAAAGTTCATTTCGTCAAAGAGTTTCTTTATTCCAATTAAGAACAATTCCTCCATTCACTATCCAAATCCACATTCAGCAAAATACTCATACCCATGCAAATGCTTTAACATCAAAATTCTAACCAAACAACACATTATACCATGGCCGAATATATACATATATGCCCAAAATGCACAAATGTTCACACTCCAACTTACAAGCTTATAAACACATAAATTTTTCCATTACTAAGTCCATCTAACCTTCACTCATTCATTTAACTATCACATTTGAAATTCATGTCCTTCTACCCATAGCCGAACATCCAAAACACCAATTTACAAAACTTAAAATCATGGGTGTAGAAGGGAACCAAGATAGGAGCTTAAACACGTCAAAATAAAATCAACTTAGCAAGTTTTTACCTTGGATTTTTAGGCCTTCAAGTGACCGAAACCTCAAAGCTTCTCCTCCCTTATTTTTCTATTTTGATTCGGCTAGGAAGAACAAAGGATGAAAAACTTTGTTCTTTTCACCCCTTCTTGATTTTATTTACTTTATTTTATCAAGTACAACATTATTTCATCATATAAAAAAATATAAAATAACAATTTACTCACCAAATGACATCATGGCCGGCCACTATGAGTAAAAATGGGGAATTTGACATGCAAATCCCCATGTTTTACTCCATGAATTATTTGGCCTCTTCAATTGGCCTCACACATTTTCAATGCTTCATATCTATGTCCTTTTAGTAAAATCCATATCCAAATGACAAAATTAAAGCATGAATTTTTCACACATACTTATTCACAATTAATAAGCATGGAATATAACATTTAATTATTTTTGTGACTCGGTTTTGTGGTCCCGAAACCACTTTCCGACTAGGGTCAAATTAGGTGTGTCACAACTCTCCCCCTTTAGGGATTTTCGTTCCCGAAAATTTCTACCGATGAATAGGTTAGGATATCGTCCTCTTATTGAATTATATCCATATAAACATTAACTCATCGATAGTAATTGTAACTCATTATTGATTTCGCATTGATCTATAAAATCACCTTCTTATCTTAAAACAAATACATAACATCAACTCACATATTCATGACCCACATTTTCATTCATGTATAACCTGTAACCTGGCCGAAAGTACACATATACTCAGCATCCCACTAAATATCCTTTATAACCTATCATTTCAATATTCAACTTAACATATTTCGAAAGAAAATCCACTTTCTTAACGATATATATAATATTAAGCAATCATACAAGGTAAAATATCTAAACCAAATGCCATAGGTAACCGAAATCTCATATATCACATATGATTTAACTCAACCTTGTAGCATATTAACAATTCGTATATTCCAATAATTTTAATATAACCACAAACAAGATACTCTTGTCCCACAAGCATTAAAGCTTAATGCATCTTTAACAAAGCTGAAAACGCACATTCGAATTAATTCGTTTAAAAGTTGACTACACAAGTGTAATATAGGGCAATAGGTACTCACCTTCATAACCGAATTATACTACTTCATACAAGTCAAATTCCGTCATTCTATATTCGAAATGACTAGAAACTTTTAATCACTGACTTTAAGCTTGCTAGGCCTAAGGCCCGAATACACATCACCGGCACGAATGCCCTTCAGGTCTTAGCCCAGATATAACACCAGCACGAATGCTCTTCGGGGCCTAGCCCGGATATAACACCAGCACGAATGCTCTTCGGGACCTAACCCGGATATAACACCAACACGAATGCTCTTCGGGACCTAGCCCGGATATAACACCAGCACGAATGCTCTTCGGGGCCTAGCCCGGATAAAACACCAGCACGAATGCTCTTCGGGACCTAGCCCGGATATAACACCAGCATGAATGCTCTTCGGGACCTAGCCCGGATATAACACCAGCACGAATACTCTTCGGGACCTAGCCCGGATATAATTCACTCAACCTTTCTGCGTAATTATCTGTCAATTATACATTTCACATTGGAGTTTCGTTTGCTTCATTCATAAACAAGCTCATAATGTACAACTTTTCATTTAACATTCAGTCTATATGCACACAAGGATCCCATATCCATCTAATTATCATAGTTTATTTTCTAGTGACCATTCGGCTACGTGCCTTATACACAACTACTTCATACTTTGGCCGAATATTCACATACACATAAAGTGAAGCTTAACATCATATCACTTGAATTGAAATACACATACCATGAATGAGGCATAGACTTTTACATAATATTATGCAATAGCAGAGGCATCATCACTTAAATCGATACATTGATTTAATCCAAATTTTAATCACAATAAGTATACGTTACATGCCTGACCAACTTATAATTGTGAACACATTTGTTTAGATTAGTATGGCCGACCAAATCACATGTTTCCCACGCGAATGCCTGCAGGTCCTTGCCCGGTTATGATTTTCAGCTTATAGCCTGCGGACCTTAAGTCCGGATACAAATCCACTAAATGTCAAGCATACTTATTCGCAAGAAGGTCCCTGCACATAGCATCTAACATTCATAGTTCATTTATTCCATTCGAATACTAGCATAACACGAACACTATTCATAACACTTTTTGTTCAATAACACACATAAGAAGCATGAGTCCATTTTACCTTTCAGGCTTTGCTTCTAAAGACTAGTCGAATATAAACTCTCAACCTTATTTTTATCACATAATCATATTCAAATTGATTCAATAAGTCACAATACATTTACTGTACACATATCAAGACTTTATCATTTGTATGCTAAAAGTAACCACCCAAAACTTACATTCATATTAATATATCGTACCTCCAAGCTCACTTTATAATTACCTAACCCCTTAGCCGACTACACGTCTATACATAAGGAGAATTTAGCACATGCTTTCCATTAATTCATACTCATAAAATGTGGCTAAGTCTCATATTTTCATACAGCATCTTATATTAGCCGTATATATATCAACATTTCATACACAAATATAACATTTATTCACATATTCATCAATAGGAGTACTTATGATTCGTTCTATATTAAATTCACATATGAGTACATGATACGTACCTGATCAACTTAATAATTTGAGCATATTTAAGTGAAGTTATATCGCAATTTCTCATAGTCAGAAGCTTGCTACAGCTCGATCGGGATTGAAATTCATTACAATACGAAAAAAAACACATTTTAATTGCCAAAAATCATCACACTATCATTTTATCACTTTATGGCATGTATAACTAGGCTTTCGCGTGCTACGTTAGTCCTAGAATCGACTAAACCGTAACTCTGATACCAAATAAAATGTAACACCCTTAGCCCGTATCCGATCGCCAGATTTTGGGGTAAGAGGTATTACCGATCTAAACCTTTCACTTACACCTTTACAAAGACATAGTTTCATTAGCATTCATAAGTACATTCCATGCAATCAAAGATTGAAAACTGGTGAGTTATAATGACACTCAAGATATGTGACATATTCATATAGCTGAAATATTCAAAAATAAATATTTTATTCCCAACAGTCTACTTTATATGTACTTTAATAATTCCAGGATATGACAGTACCAAAACGATTTGATAGTGTGACGAAGAGTTGACGAATCCCCGAACTGATAGTCAGAGCCCACAATCTACCAAGCAAAGACACAAAACAAACGGAGTAAGCTTTCATAAGCTTAGTAAGTCTTCAGTAAATTAAACAACTTAACTTAGTTAACACATTAAGTAAGTATAAATAGTCTAATTATAACTTTATTTGGCAGAATAAGCCTAACTACAATAATACACATTAGCATTTACCTCACCTTCACTTAGAAATCCAAAATCACAGAGTTACACCATCTGATATCAACTTAACATTTATAAATTCAACTTAATAGAATTAATTTAAGGCACCATAACAATCAAAAATTCCTATGATCGAACCACTTAGGTACCACATACACGTCTATGTATATAAATTCCACAGAAACCGAACACATAGATGTACCACCATTTCTCATATGCATTACGTCACTAATTTTCACAAACCTGAACTACTTAATTTAGTGAGCTCTCCGGCATTCAGCCTACTAGGTATAACCTAAACTTGTATCTGGCACAAGCCTATTGGACTTTGAATCCGAAACTCATTACAGCCATCATGCTTGCTAAGCCAAAAGCCCGATTAATACATTACTGAAATCAATCCACAAGGTTCCAAACATTTAAAAATCATATATTTCTAGATTCCACATATTACAATAAATTAACAAAAGCTTTGCATCATTCGTTCATAAGCACATACCAATCTCATTATTTAATTTCATAACTTGCCAATCGTCCTCAAGACATATCGACGTATCATTTTCATGGTAAGATCTGCTATTCGGCTATAACACATATTATACTCTTATCTCCATTTTATTTTTCATCTTTGTTCTCGTAAGATCTTATTTACCTATGATGGTAATCTGGGTCCTATTTCACAGCATTCTCTTTTCATGTTACACAACTACATCCTTAATACATATGTAGCTATCATAAAATTTCTTAAATACCTTTCTCTGGTCTATGGCCCCCTTTTTAACCGAACACATATGTAAATAAAAATACAAACACTTAATACGCACTAAGCATGCTAACTTCTCTTGAAACTATATTCATATAACATAGATAATTCAAATCTTGACACCTTGTTTCATTCTTTAACCGAATGCATCAAGGTCATATGCGTATAACTTAATATTTCATTCATAGATTTCTCACCTTTCATACTTAGTTTACTCACAATCAAGCTAAATTATGAGTATGGGATACATACCTGACCGATGTAAATTATTGGACCAATTCGACTGCTATTTATCAAAGAATCTCCAAAATCTTGTAAGTCTGAATTCATCACTAGTACAAGGTCTATTATACTTCCAATCTGGTCGTTTTCTTCAGCTTTCCGCATATTAAACTCGAAACCCGATATAACCGCCAGCTCAAAAATTTGCTAGGTCAAAGACCCAATAATAACACACAGTATCTAATTCTCAGAGTTTTTTATGTACACCTATTCATATACTCTCAATTTTCCCAATGTAATCACATTAACGAAATATTGTTTTCAGTCGATCTCATTCACATATCAAAGTAGTTATCTTCAATTCATAAGAACCATTTAGGCCATGTTACATATATATATATACACCATTTCAAAAACATCATCTTACCATAGTAGTCATTAGTAACCTCACTCGTATAATTTATTTATGAATTATAATAGTCTTTCGGTTATACACACCAGTAAATTCCATGGATCATATCATAGCCTTAATATTTAAAAATAACAAAAGGAATTAAACTCAATTACTTAAAGACTTACTTGAATTGTTGATAAGATGGCTTTGATCGGCAACTCATTACCCTTTTCTTTTCCCTTACTTGGTTTCTCTCTTTTAGGCTCTTAAGCTTGGATTTTTACAAATTTAACTTATTAAAAATCTCATCAATTGAACACGCATATACTCAAGAACTAACATAATGTGCTTACTAAGTAATCAACCTAACATGAATTGCACAAGTATTCATCCATACTCAATCATCATTTAGCACACCAACCAACTAAATTTCTTCCTTGACGCATTCATCACATTCGGAAATTATCAATTAAAAAATTATATACATATCATTCATTATATAATAGGTAACATCCAACTAACACTCATATGAGTACAGAAGAAATTACACACCACATAGGTCATTATTGATCATTTCTTTAGCATCGAACATTTAACACAAGGTTCTCACTGAAACCATACTAACCGAACATAATTTTGTTTCTTGAGACCACATTCACATTCTTCCATTCTAAAGTGTACATTACAAACATAATGGCTACTTTAGCCGAATATCACTTATTAATTAAAGTGCATATATAATTTCACAATTTTAACCTCATCAAATAATTCATTGTCATCTTAATACATATTCGGCTAGCACAAATCTGCATATACACACTATCACTTTAATTAGCAAAATTCAACTCAAGGTCTAGCCATAATTCGGTTAAAGTCATTCAAATAATTTCTTCATGAATAAAGACCATGACCGAATACCTATTATATAATTAAAACCATTGTTCAAGTTTTTAAATCACTAGCACTATAGTCGAGTCCCTCACTTTGCTAACATATCCCCTTGCTTTTAATCATATCACATATATACAACTTGAAACCCTCTTTTAACATAAAATTCACTACCTTGAAAATTTAATTTAACCAACTTAACTACTTCAAGGCCGAATGCTACTTGAGCATTAAGCTCATTTTCTTTTCAATATATATAAAGTCTTATGACCCATTTAATAACCATCTTTGATTTATCACATAATTTACCAAATTCAAAGTTCATTTCGTCAAAGAGTTTCTTTATTCCAATTAAGAACAATTCCTCCATTCACTATCCAAATCCACATTCGGCAAAATACTCATACCCATACAAATGCTTTAACATCAAAATTCTAACCAAACAACACATTATACCATGGCCGAATATATACATATATGCCCAAAATGCACAAATGTTCACACTCCAACTTACAAGCTTATAAACACATAAATTTTTCCATTACTAAGTCCATCTAACCTTCACTCATTCATTTCTACTATCACATTTGAAATTCATGTCCTTCTACCCATAGCCGAACATCCAAAACACCAATTTACAAAACTTAAAATCATGGGTGTAGAAGGGAACCAAGATAGGAGCTTAAACACGTCAAAATAAAATCAACTTAGCAAGTTTTTACCTTGGATTTTTAGGCCTTCAAGTGACCGAAACCTCAAAGCTTCTCCTCCATTATTTTTCTATTTTGATTCGGCTAGGAAGAACAAAGGATGAAAAACTTTGTTCTTTTCACCCCTTCTTGATTTTATTTACTTTATTTTATCAAGTACAACATTATTTCATCATATAAAAAAATATAAAATAACAATTTACTCACGAAATAACATCATGGCCGGCCACTATGAGTAAAAATAGGGAATTTGACATGCAAATCCCCATGTTTTACTCCATGAATTATTTGGCCTCTTCAATTGGCCTCACACATTTTCAATGCTTCATATCTATGTCCTTTTAGTAAAATCCATATCCAAATGACAAAATTAAAGCATGAAATTTTCACACATACTTATTCACAATTAATAAGCATGGAATATAACATTTAATTATTTTTGTGACTCGGTTTTGTGGTCCCGAAACCACTTTCCGACTAGGGTCAAATTAGGGGTATCACAAAACATAACCTCTGCCACCAGCTTGCACCTGATCTGGCCTTCTCGGACACTCTCTAATCATATGCTCCATAGATCTGCAGCTCAAACAGGCTCCTGTCCTCGTCCACCACTCGCCCAAATGCCCCTTTCCACGAAGAGCACAAGGCGGTATCCGAGATTAGCAGCAACAACAGGGGCCCCAGCTCTAACTGGCCCATCCACTTTGGCCCTCCTCGTAGGCTTTTTTCCAACACCAGGAGCTTTTACATTCCGTTTGTTCTTGCCTTTTTCTTTCTCTCGGTTAAGGCGCTCTGTGCTGTTTACTTCCTCTGCTATCTTTTCTTTTTTGACTAAGGCCGCAAAGTCCCGCTCCCTTTGTGGAGCTATTCGCACCCTAAGATTGTCACTCAAATCGTCCTCGAACCGTACGCAATGCTCCTAATCCGTTGTAACTATTCCTTTTGCATAATGACTAAGGCACAGAAACTCAGCCTCATATTCTGCCATTGACCTGTCCCCCTGAGTCAGGTTCAAAAACTCTTTCCTTCGGGCATCCATATAGCCTGCTCCAATGTATTTTCCCTGAAATGCAGATTTGAAGAATTCCCAGGTAATCCGCTCAGGTTGGGTGCCCTCTTTCACAGTCAACCACCCTTGATAGGCTTCCTCTCTCAATAGTGACACTACCCATTTCAGCTGTGTAATCTAGGTCGTCCATTATTCTTTTAGTGGCTTCCAACCAATATTCAGCCATATTCGGAGCCACACCAGCGACCCTTTTTAGAATTCTTAACATGGCCTGTGATAACGCATCGTTTGTAACAGTGGCCCATTCATCCAAGCCCGTTTCAGCCACTAGTGAGGCCAGTGCCTTCTCTGCTCCACCATTGGACATGTAGCCCGATGCCGATGACCCAGCCCTATCGCTACCACAGCCTCTGTCGCAGCCTCTTGCACCTCTTTTAGCGCTCATCTTTGCTTGCGTATTATCTAAATTAAAAATTTTATGATATTAGTTCATAGTTCCACTGTTTAAAGCAAATATCTTATAAAAGTAGTAGTTTAAAAGTTATTTTCGTAGTCATACGTCCACTACAGGCTTAAGTTTTCTATGGGCTTCAGTCTTTCCCTACCTAAGAGTCTATCACCTAAAGTAGCCCAGTAACTATCTACAATACAGTAGCTTAGGACAAGTTTGATATTAGAAGAACTTAACTTGGCTCGACGTCGGGGACCTGGTGCACCACACTTCAAAAATCCTTCAAAACTTTTTGGTTAACTTGTAAACTATTTTTAAAACCCAAAATCTAAGGCCCAATTCATAGCCCGAGCTTTGCAACTGGGCTCTTATACCATTAAATGAAACACCCCAAACCCGACCCAAATGATATATGGTGGTGTCACATTGAAGGGTGACTCAGATAAATTGAATATGTTGGAAAACTTTGAGATAATCATCCACTTGTGGTTCAAATAAGTGTTTGTTTTCAAAAACACTTTGTTAGAAAAATATTTTGTTTTAAAGCAAATCCCTTTGAATGTTTGCTTAGTTAAAAGTTCATGTGAGTTTAAATAAAAGTTCAGGTATTTATGTTGATTTCAAAATGTTATTTGAATTGGAAAGTGTGTTTAAATTGGAAGTCAAACAAGCATAGAAATAATAAAACCAAATATAAAAACCTACCGGAGAAAACAGGCCTTATTACAACCCAATAAAAACAATTTAAAATAAAATAAATAAAAGAAATTAACTATTGAATTACTAATCAACTTGCAGGGTGGCCATCTTCGAGTCTTCTCTTACGCCGAGCCGCCTATTGGGGATCACCTGAAAAATTAAAGGAGGGTGTGAGTTTTCAAAAACTCAGTGTGTACGACCCTAGGCAAGCATATTAACATGCAAATGATAAATTGGGCCTAAGCCTTTTCAATATCGGTGGCCTTTGGGCCTTAGCCCACAGTGGCTTCAGTTGGGCTTTAGCCCATATCACAACAATATCATATGTATGGAATGAACCTATCCCAATCCAACCCTGCACTCTATTTTCCCTTCCAACCCTACACTTCTGTGGGGATATAAATATCAACCCACCCATCCCTACACTTCAGTGGTAGCACCAGTTGTGGCACTGACTCAATCGGTACAACGAGCTACTAATCATATAATGGGCTTAAAAGCCACCGGTGGATCCACGGTCGTCAATCAAGCATACGACCTTCACATATCTTCCTCCGTAACATAAAACCTGCCCAAATGCAACATACATCATATGAATGCAACACATACATTTTCACATGTTTATGCAACACATACATTTTAGTCATTCATGCATTTAGGCAATTTAGTCACTTATTTTCTACTTAACATACCAACCATATCATATCATGGACTTATGTACACAGGTTGGCCTATTAACACAATCCCATTATTCTATGCATTTAAAGCCAATTCCATTAGGGTTTCTAGTTCATTAGAGCCCAAAAGCCCATTTCATAGCCTAAGAAGGGACCATAACTTACTTTGCCCATTAGGCCCAATTCTACCAAAAATCACGTAATTAAACTATCCGGCTTGTCAAAACCTACTAGATCGTCAATTTTTGTGCGAGATGGGCCTACAGGCCCATTGGGCCCATTTGGCCCATTTTGACCCAGTTGGCCAAACGGTGGCCCAAGTCTATGGTATCGTTCCCAGAGCCATTATCGTCACCTCGTTAACTCCACTCGATTATTTGCACATTCATGTGGTTGCCGGTGCCAACTTTTTGACTTTTCGATATTTCGGCATTTCCGCTTTTCGGGATTTTGAGTTTTGCCGATTCATCATGTGTGCAATGTATTACACACCTTATAACGAAACTTGTTACGAATCCCTAGCATTTCACCACAACATTCCAAATTATCAATTAGCCAATCGATCTCTATAATTATTCTCCTCAACCAAAACTGTAACCATCTATGAACTTACCCAGTAGATCTAATTGTTAGATCCCTTATAATCACCTAACAATAATAGCTCCCTCCCATTGACTAGATCTATGTCCTCATAACTCATCAAGGTACGAAAAGAAGCTCTAACATGATAGGGAACCAACCTTTCAGATCCTAAGAAAACCATCACTAACACTTATTGTCACAAATCGGCACAAAGATGAGATCCCTGAAACGAGTTCCTAACCTCTTGTTTGAAGATTTGGATCCAAGAGATTGAAGTGATGAGAAAGTTGATTATCCCCGTGGATCTCTATTCAGCTATCATCAAAGGAAACCAAGTCGGCTTTCAAGAATGTAGTAACACAAGAACTTAGGATATTTAACAAAATTGAAGAAGATTTAACTCACTTACCAATTACGAGACTGTTTGCCAAAGTATGAATCAACCCTTAAATGAAGGAGAAGTAGTCGATTTGGCTATGAAATTAAAGAACAAGAGTCGACTTGAGACAAGAGGAGATAATCGGCCCAAGTGTTACAAAGGGGTGAAGCCAAACAAAAGGGTGATATTTGGCCAACTAGCAGGGTAGCAATCGGTTTTTAAGTTACAAGAAAAGAAGAGGTAGGAAGTTGGTATAATAAGGAGAAATCAAGAAAAGAAAAAGAGGGTAATCGGCTAAGGAATGAGAAGAAAAAGAAGAGAAATAGAATTGTTCTCTACAATGCCAAAACTGTAACATGTGAATTCAGCTATAGTGTTTCCCAAAACTCAGAATCGGCTCCCACACTCTAACCTAGCTGAATGTGCCTCTCACAATTATGAAAATAGCTCCAACTCCTCCTCACACCTCATCTCCTAAATTTTCTCCATAATCCCCTCATTGAACCCCTCCTATGATCACTTCAAACTCCTCCCATCAGAGTTCAACCCCAACTCTAGCATTGATTATCAAAAGATACAAAATAAAACCCCTTTTCTCTACGCCAACCAACCCTTGAACCTTGGACCTCCTAGCTTCCTAGTAATGCCACCTTCCTGCTCTCCAAGTGGCATCACTTTGCCACTAGGCCACAGGCCCATTTGTGCCTTGTTTCCTCTTTATTTATTTAAAAGCCATAACCTCTAAGGTCAGGGTTCCACTAAGGCCAAAAATTAAATTTCTCCTATAGTCTACCTTAAACCTGATACTTCAAAAAAAACCCTATAAACTCCAAAATGAACACTCTAATAGTACTAATCATGCACGTCAACTACAACACACAAAATTAAAAGTTTTGGGATTTTTGGGGCATTACAAAACTCCTAGCCGAATATGCAACCACCGCAATCGCCTACAATCCCTCTCAATCTCAACTCATTGAAAAACTCCACGACAATCTCCACATATTCCTCTTCTTGATCTCTTCCAAGATCTCACTTCAAATTCAAATTCTTATCTCTTACAAAGTCAACAACCCCCTTCAAAGTCTGAAACCATTTGAACCACTTGCTGCCACTACTAGCAAAATGTATACATTTGCTTGCAAGGGGATTTGAACCCATGATCGCCCTTGCTAATGACGCCACCTCTAAACCCCACATGTAGCGCCACTTGCCACTCCAACATAAGGCTTCTTGCATCATAGAATCCCAAAAACTCCACTTAAGCCTGACTAGCTGTCTTGCATACTCCCCAAGCCTAAAAATAAAAAAAAATTACCAAAGGCTTGGCCTTGATCCAGACCTTCTAAAGGCCCTTCAAACTCACCCAAGACATCAATTTAGCACACCCAGTCATGCAAATATCAATTCATGCAAAAATTTAAAAACCCTAAAATTTGGGGCGTTACATTACTAGTACTTTTAGTCTTCGTGGATATGATATTCCCTATTCACTATAGATATACTATTGTTCGATAGGTGTGCTTGCTTTTGTCATATTGATAGTTACTTTAGTGACCATCAAGTTTTTGGCGTCGTTGCCGATGAGTAAAATATTAGGAACACATTATTTTTTATTAATTTAGCCATTTTTTATTTTTTATTATAATTTTTGTTTTTAGTTTACATTTTATTTTCTAATTTTTCTTTTATTTTCTTCTGGAAGGTTCTTTTAGATTATGACAAGAAAAAACCCGTTGGGATTGTAACAGCTCGGTTTAGACCCTAGTCGGAACAATGGTTTTGGGACCATATATCCGAGTCACAAAAATATTTTAATGTTATTTTCTGTGTCTACGATATATGAATTGATATCTATGAAATTTCTGTGAATTAATTTGTCCATTTGTGTGCTTAATTATGAAAAAGAACTTAATCATGTAAAATGTAAAAGCTGTGTGCTATTAGTAAAAGGTGTTTAATTGTTATGGTTTATTAAACAAAAAGTCCTTAAGATGTTATTATACATTTAATAGGATTATGGACACAAATAGGCTTGAATTAAATGGTTTTCATGATAATTCATCAAGGGTAATATTGTAATTTATGTATTAATGTTATATTAATAAAACAGAATGAAAACATGTTCATTAAAAACACTTCCTCCATTGAATTTAGAAAGAAAGAAAAAGGGTTTTTGTGTTTATTCATTTGGCCATTGTTAATCAAGGATTAAGGTATGAGTTTTTGTCTGTTTTTGATAATTTCTACGTTTCTGTGATTGTTGCTTCGTGTTCTCTAAAGCCCATGTCCCAATTTCTATTTTTGATGAAGATTATGAAATGTTCCATTGATGAAATTAGAAGCTTTGTGTTGATTTTGAATGAATTATGAAAGATAGGTGTTTGATAAACATGTTTTGTCTTTGAATTTTTGATGAAATTGAGCTATTTGGGCTAAATTGTGAAAACGATATTTTAGAGGACTAATTTGTGAAATTAATGTGATTTATGGGCTTAGATGAAAGCCATGAAAATTCGGCTAGGCTATTTTGTGATGAGACTATACATATTTGTGATTTTGTGAAAAATGGACTAAATTGTCGAAGTGTGAAAATGTGAGGGTAATTTACAAATTTCCCTAAATATGTGTTCATGGATTAATTTGAATGAGATGAATGATTAAATGGCTGAATTTGAATTGATTTATATCAAGATCAAAGGAAAACAAACTTAGAACAGGGAAAATCTAAAGTGGTCGAGTAATTATTTCCGTCCCTCCGAATCCGTACGAGGTAAGTCAATATACAAATAAATGTATTATTGATTGAAATATATGTTATGATGTATATAAATGCTATGGAATGGCCATGAGAGCCAATTGAATGAAATTTGATATAATTCCTATAAATCAATAATCTTCAAAAAAGCTCTGTATGCACTAAATGACTCTGAGTTATGAATTCATATAAGACCACGTCTGGGTCGTCGGCATCGATCTGAGATATCGTGTAAGACCATGTCTGGGACTAAGACATCAATTTCAGATTACGTCTAAAATCGTGTCTGGGACACTAGCATTGTATATGATTCGTGTAAGACGTTGTTTGGGTCAGTGGCATCGATATTTAGTTACATGTAAGACCACGTCTGGGACGTTGGCGTTGTACGAAACTTACGAGTAACCATGTTGGTTTTGAATGGTTCAGTGAGAAATTCCAAGAAGTAACTGAGAATGAAATGTATAAATGATTCAAGTACGTTTGAATCGTATTATATCTTTGAGAACAAATGATATGTAAATGTAATAGCGAAGGTATGTGATATGTATAAGTTCATAAAAATGGCTTAGGCCATATGTACTTTTGAATTGGAAATATGTGATATATGAAGCAAATTGGGTATAGAATGGTTTATGAAGGACCTATAAAGTATGGTTACGATTCTTATGAAAATGAATTAAATTTAATATGTTTCAATAGTTGAATTTTTTTGTATTTGGCTTACTAAGGTCTTTGTAGTTTACTTGTGTGTTTTACCTTATTTTATAGATATCATAGCTACTAGGAGCTTGGGGATCGTCGAGGACCATTACCTCACTATCAAACTTGATTTTGGTACCTTTTGAATATGTAAATGTTTAAGTATATAGTCTAGATAATTTGTGATGTGTTTGGTGTGTACTCTTGTTATGCCATGAGATATGGCTAACTAATGGATGTGTTCATGTTTGGCTTTGGTATGTGAATATTGAGGAAACTTTGGCATGAATATGGTGCTTATATAGCCAAATGAGAAATAGTCAGTTTGATATATGCTTGATTGTAGAATGGGCAAGTTATGAAATAAGAATGAATGTATTATGCATGAATTATGGAACATATGTTTCGGTATGAAAGTAGCTTATGAAACGGATATGTTTTGATATGGATTTGAGCATGAAATTGAATGATGAGAATTTTGTCATGCTGGTCTATGTTTTATGCACAATATTGGCTGAAATTTAGTGTATAAATGTTCCATAAATGTGGCTTGTAGGGATACCTTTAAAGGGTGGAAAATTGACTTGAACCAAGCCTATTCTTGTGCCACACGGCCTGAGCACACGGCGTGTGACTCAGCTGTGTGACCCCCTGTAACTTAGTTAAATTGGACTGTGCATTACATGGTATAGACACACGGGCGTGCCTATTGGCCGTGCTTGGCACACGGGCGTGTTTGTTAGCCGTGTGGCCAAGACAGTATGTATGCCCTTAAGATGTTATTATACCGTTAATTTAGATGCGTTCACCATGTTATCAAACTAGGTAGAAATATTAAACAAGAAATTTGATGATTTATATGTTTTTACACAGGTAAATCTGGTGATGCAATGCGATGCAAATGGAGGTGGAATAAATAATCTAAAATATATACCCTTTAGTCCTAGCATGAAGAATGAGCATATCAATTATATGGGTTATAATTCTAGAACTCAAAATAACCCTTACAGTAATAACTACAATGCAGGTTGGAGAAAGCACCCAAGCTTTTCATGGGGTGGTCAAGGAACCCAAAGATCACAACCTCTTCTAGGCTTACAACAACCTTATCAGCCAGAGAAGAAGTCGAACCTCGAAGAGATGTTGGCTAAATTTATTTTAGTGTCAGAGACTCATTTTCAAAACACCGAGACAACTTTGAAAAATCAGCAAGCATTAATTTTTAGGCTCAAAAATAGGTTGAATAGCTTGCTAAATTGGTTTCAGAAAGGTAACAAGGTATTTCACCTAGTAATACTGAACCCAACACAAAAGAACATGTGAAAGCAATTACATAAGGAATGGGAAAGTGTTGGCTGAACTAGAAGAGAAGCTGCAACAGTAAACTGATAAGGCAAATGATGAGAGAGTAAAACCTGAAGAAATTCAGACACCAGTAGTTAAAGAATATAAACCACTGATCCCATATCCGGCAAAGTTGAAGAAAGACTGCATGGATGAAAATTTTGGTAAATTTCTTAAACTCTTTAAACAATTACATATCAACTTACCTTTTGTTGAAGCTATTTTGTAAATGCCTGCATATGCAAAATTCTTAAAAGAGATATTAACAAACAAAAAAAATTCTTAAAAGAGAACTATCCACTGTGGAACTCAACGAGGAATGTTTAGCTATTCTCCAAAATAAACTGCCAACAAAGTTGAAAGATCCAGGAAGTTTTACTATCCCTTTTTTCGTTGGTAGTTTAAATATTGAGAAAGCATTAGTTGATTTGGGTGCTAGTATTAATTTGATGCCTTATAAAATGTTTATGCAGTTTGGTCTTGGGGAACCAAAACCTACTAGGATGAGTATTCAATTAGTCGATAGATCTGTTAAATATCCTAGGGGTATTATTGATGATGTACTTGTAAAGGTAGATAAATTCATATTTCCTATTCAATTAGGTCGACCCTTTTTAACCAGTGCTAGGGCTGTCATTGATATGAGTGATGGCAAACTTGTGTTGAGGGGAGGTGATGAAGAGATCACTTTTAAAATCTATGATGCCATGTGATTCTCTAGGGAAGATGATTCATGTTATTTTATTGACTTTATGGATCATGTTATTGAAGATTCATTATAGAAAATTGTTCATAAGAACACATTAGAACTATGTCTTGTTAAAGGAAATGAGGTGATGACGATAAGACTGTGATAGGTAAGACATTGATTTAGATTCTAATGAGTCTTCACTGAGACAGAAAAATTATGAGGATGTTGAGGTAAACAAGGAATTAAAAATAAACCCCTCTATTGAAGAACCTTTCAAATTGGAACTAAAGTAATTACCCAATGTAACAGCCCGATTTAAGGCCAAGTCAGAACAGTGGTTTCGGGACCACGAATATGAAGTAGAAAAATTTATTGTGATAAAGTTTTAGGATTTATAGTATGATTGAATGCATGTGTGAAAGTTTCGTTAAGAAATTTTATCGATAGAGAGTCCAATTTGATTAGTAGGATTAAATTGCAAAAAATGCAAAATATGTGTTCTAGAAGTTTTGGATGTTTAATTGAAATGGATTTAAAATTT
Organism: Gossypium stocksii; assembly: GCA_020496765.1. Lineage (NCBI taxonomy): Eukaryota > Viridiplantae > Streptophyta > Magnoliopsida > Malvales > Malvaceae > Gossypium > Gossypium stocksii. The sequence goes on from CM035628.1 coordinate 67,135,244, forward strand.
TGAGCTCTTTATTTAATAATTAGACGATTATATATCATGATGGACAAAAATTGACATGGAAGGGTAAATTTTCAAAGAAGGGCAAAAAGGGCATTTTGGTAATTTGGTAATAAAATGAATTAAAAAGCCAAAATCTTGTCCATCATTTTCCCCCATGGCCGAATATCACTAAGGAAGACATGGCTAGGGTTTTCAAGCTTCCAAGCTTCCAAGCTCGAATGTAAGTCTATTTTAGCCCCATTTTTAATGATTTTTAGGTTTTTGAAATCCTCGCAACCTAATCTATCCAGTCCAATGACTAATTTGAAGTGCTAGCAAAGTTTAAAATTTTACCCATGTTATACATGCATGTATTTTTATGTCTAATGGTAGAAATGCATGTTAGTCCTAAGATAAACGACTTTTGCTAAGTGATTTTCAGTGAAAATGTCAAAAATGACCTATTTGTAAAAAAAAGGTTGTAAAATGGGTATTAAAGTGTGATTAAATGAAAAATGTGGCCTGCTATAAGGTTGTATAAGGTTCCGCTAGGCTTGGGTTTTTTAAAAAATGAACACTTTTCATTTTACGAGCCTAGGGACTAAATGTGAAACTTTAGGGGCAAAAATGTAATTTTTCCATAATGAGATTTTAGGCTTTATTTGTAACTCCCTGAATTTTGGGCCTAGAAGAATTCAGCCTTGGGTTTGAGTGCGTTTAAAATTCTTGAGTGTAAGACATCAACTCAATTTGCAAGTTAGAATTGTTGGGTTATTGATTTTGGAATGTTAGAGAGTTTTTATGAAGTTCTGGGTTCAAACTTGGGTATAGGAAAAATCTTGGTTTTGGCCTTAAGGGAACCCTAAGCTCAAGTGGGATAACTTATAAATAAAAGGGGCTAAAATAAGACACAAAAGGAGATGTGCTCTAGTGGCAAGAAAGTGACGCCATAGGGGAAGCAAGGGGTCCAAGGTTTAAGTCTTGGCTCTTACAATTTATTTTGGTTTCTCTTTCAAATAAATTTGGAAGCGAGTAGCTAGGCCTTAAAGTTAAATATGTTGGACTTACGACACAAAGGAGCTTGTGTCCTAGTGGTGGCGGCGTGGCATGGCTATCAAGAGGACTTTGGTTTGAATCCCTTTGCATGCAAATGTTGGTTATTTTGCTAATGAGTTGGTTTTGGAGGATTGATGGAGAATCCCACATTGGGAAGCTAACATGAGAATAGGCAATAAGCTGGCTTTAAATAGAGCAAACCATAAGGAGAGTAAGCATACCTTTCTTGACTTATCCCTTTCGGGTTGTGGCGTGTTCGTTTGGGTTAGGCGTTGGATCATTCGTTGATTTGTATGTCGTTGGGTCACGGTGGTGGTGACCGTAGTTGATCGACACACTCCCTGGAGAGTCAAGGGTGCGATTATTGTTGGCTTCTGGGCATAACAACATTCAGAGAGCGGATTAACTTCAGATACCTATCAGGTGTGTATTTCACACTACTCTAACTATAAAACGGCAAATGCCAGAATGCTGAAATGTCGGTCACACGGTGATGGTAGCCACACAAGTGTGCGAGCGCACGCGTGGGAGCTTTGACATTGTAGTTGAGGCCATCATGAGTATTTTCGTAGGTTTAGGTTGCTTTGGGCCATGATGGGTCGGAATGGGCCATTTGGGTCAAACAGGCCCGTGGGCCCAATCGGTCAAATTGTATGATTGTGTAATAAATATTGGACTAGACTATGTGAATCTTATATCTATGGCTAGATTTGGGCAAAAATGGCCGCACAACGTGTCGGCCCACTTGGGTCGAGAATGGGCCTTGGGCCATTTGCAGCGTTATCTCTGTTTAGAATACTTGAGTCGCTCGAGGCGACTGTATACCTTCTGAAGGATTGACAAAATTACCAAAATACTCCTAGTTTATAAAATTACTCCTAGTTTACAAAATTACAGAAATACCCCCAATTTACAAAACTACCAAAATAGCCCTGGTTTACAAAATTACAGAAATACCCCCAATTTATAAAATTACCAAAATACCCCTGGTTTAGAAAATTACAAAAAGACCCCTGGTTTATAAAATTACAGAAATACCCCTGATTTGTGAAATTACCGGGATACCCCTGATTTATGAAATTACCAGGAAACCCCTAAATTGCAAAATTACCAAAATATCCTATTTGTGAAAATTACCAAAATACCCCTGGTTTGTGAAATTACCAAAATACCCTTATAGGGTAGAATTACTCAAAAACCCACGTAGTATGAAATGACTAAAATATCCCTAATGGGTAAAAAGATCGTTTTGCCCCTTGAGGGTATACGACTCACTAGTGATACAATTTGATTGATTTGAGAATGTTTGACTGAGAATGTATGGCTGTGATTAGACAGTTGTGACTGTGATTTGTATGATTGTTTATGGGCATGACGTTGCACATACATGACATACTGCATAGGGTTGGGATATTGTTCATGGAGGAAGTTCTGTTTTGATAGGGTCGCATGGGTCGCGCGAGACAACTGTGGACCCAGTTCTGTTCTGGTAGGATCGCACGGGTCACACGAGACGACTGTGGATCCAGTATTGATGGCTTAAAGTCGCTTATTCTGATTATGGCTCTATGCTACCTTGATTATGGCTTTGTGCCAATTGTACTTACCTACGGCTATGTGCCAATTGCATTTATTGATGACTATGTGTCAATCACATTTACCCATAGTTATGTGCCGGTTATGTTACCCTAATTGATGGCTATGTGCCTAACATAATCGATGGCTTTGTGCCATTTGCTTACAACTTTCACACATTCTGTTATTTGGCAGCATTGTTACGATATTTACGGCTTCTAGCTATTCTGTCTACGGCGTTGAATCGTTTTGTTGACTTAGAGCCACAACTGGTGCTAAAGCTTGTTGTGTTGGCTAGGTAGGTTGATTTATCCCCCACAGATGTGCAGGGTTAGTAAGGTTGGTGTGTTGGCTAAATTGGGATGGGATGCATACTCATACTGTTGCATATCTTGTGACAGCCCTAATTAGGCCCTAATTGGAAAAGTGGTTTCGGAACCACTAAATCGAGTCAGAAAATTTTTAAAATGTTATTTTCTATGTTTTGTTTATGTGAAGTGTTATGTGTGAAAATATTGTGCTTTGATTTTGTTATTTGAATGTGGAATTAGTAAAAAGGACTTATGTGAGAAACTTTGAAAATATGATAGGTGAATTTTAAAATGGCCGAATAATGCATGGTTTAAAAAAATGGGATTTGCATGTCAAATTTCCCACTTCATATTAGTGGCCGGCCATGATGATTGTTTGATACAAAATATATGTATTTTATATTAGTAGTATAATAACTAATTGGTTTTATATTATAAAATAAAGATAAATAAAATTACTAAAGGGTGAAAAGAACAATGCTTGTTCATCTTTTGCTCTTCATTGCCGAAATTAAAGGAAGAAAATAAAGAAAGGAAACTAGGCATTCGGTCACCATTTGTTTGGCTTGATTAAGGTAAAATTTCATGTTAGTTCCTTTATATTTTGTAAAATTTAGTTGATGGTTAAGTTCTTGACTTAGCCCATATTAAAATTTTGAAATTTATGGTGATTTCGGCATTCGGCCATGATATGGATTGAAAGAAATGGTTGTTGTTTCATGTTTTTATGAGTAAAGGTGGATAAGTAAAGTTTGAGCTAGTTAAATGTGCATAATTGTGGTTTAGGTGTTATGGGGAATTCGGCTAACATGCTTGTGTGTGTGCTTACTGAATTTGAAGTTAAGGTTGTAAGTATGACTTGTGAAATTTTTGTTGTTGTGATCTAAATGCTTAAGTGAGCTTCCAGTTAAGGGGGCTTAATGTAAAGCTTTAAGTTAAATATTTGGAGAAAATGCTCAAGTATTAATTTATGTTAATGTGATTGCCGAATGACTCCCATAGTGAATGAATTGTGTAATTTGTGGTTGAAATACTTGAAAGTATGAATTAGGTGATAAGTAGTAATTGGTTAGTGAGCTTAGGTATGTTCATATTGCCGAATGTGGGGTTAAATGATGAGATGAGTAATACATATATTATGTGAGTGTGTGATATGTTAGAATATGCTTAAGATTTAAAGTAATGTCATGTAAGGTTCATGATTGTTCATTTGGTTAAATTTGATTATACATTAGTTGATAAAAATCTAAGGCTTTAATGTAAAGCCTAGTTGTTCCATAATGGCCGAATGAGCTTACAATTTATGCTTGGATGAGTTTGAGGAATGTAAGGTAGAAACAAATCTACCTTGTGCCGAATGTAGTTCTAAAATAGTAAAACTTGTTTAAATGTACTAAGTTGATTAAATGGTAATGTCGAGTGTGAAACAATTAAGCATGATGTTGTAACTAGGAAGAAGAATGTTTAGTTTTGAACTATGATAAGCTAAATAAAATTAATGCCGCATAAGGATGTGGTGATGAATTTGATGTTTTGATTGATATTATTTGAGTATATTCATACGTGTACTATGTTGCTAATAAAGGAAAATGTATTAAGCCATATTGTGTAATACACAAGGTCACATTTGTGTATGAGGATGTTATTTAATTTATAAGTTATTGAATGAAAGTAATGAGTTGATAAAATGATTAAACTAGTTTAACTTTTGTTGAATTAAACTCAAGAGCGACATTCTGATAAAGGAAAGGCAAAGGTGGTGGAATAGTGGATCCATAATCGTTTGACGACAATAGAGGTAAGTCCTTAAGTGTTTAGGCTTGATTACCTTGTATGCCTAAGAGTTAATTGAATATAGCAAATATAATGCTAATTTTTATACAATTGATGTGCCAAATGAGTATTGAATTATGGCTATAAGCCAAATGTGTTTAGTATATGTGTATAATTTGGAATTGAGAGAGATGATATGATGTGTTTAATGTAAATCACGAGAGTGAACTATACCGTATGTGATATGTTTGAAGAATGGAAACCTTTGTGTAAATATAAGTATACATATATATGTTCGGTCATGTGTATATAAATGATTATAAAATTTAAATGTGAAGTGTCGATTATGATAATATGAGAAGTAGGCATTTTGGTTATTGTGATGTGAAAATCGGGCCTTGAGCCTAGCAGGCGTAAAGCCGGTGAAATAAAATCTGGCATTGAGCCTAGCAGGCGTAAAGCCGGTGAAATGATGTCTGGCCTCGTGCCTAGCAGGCGTAATGCCGATGAAGTAATTTCAGACTTAAAATAGCCTAGCAGGCTTTAGAGCCGGTGATGAAATTCGGGTTTATACCCAGCAGGCCAAGAGCCAGTAAATTTAATGAAAGTACAAATCCTATGAGAATCTGTGTTAAGGTGAGAAATTGAATTTGTATTACATACTATGTAATATCCCGAATTAGGGCCTAATCGGAATAGTGGTTTCGTAACCACAAATCCGAGGTAGAAATAATTATTTTATAATTATTTTGATGTTTATGATATGATTTTATGATGGTGTGAAAATTTCGTGAAGAAATTCTATGCATAAAGTGTTTAATTTGAAACTAGGGACTAAATTGAATAAATTGCAAAACTTGCATTCTAGGAGTTTTCAGTATGAAATTGCTTTGAAATATTAATTAGGAGGTCTTAAATTGCAATTAGACCAATTTTATGTTCATGGACAAACTAGGACATGGAGGGAATTTTTGAAAGTTTAGTATGGAGGGGCATTTTGGTCATTTGGACATTTAATGAAATAAAAAGGGAAAAATAACACAAAATTGGTCATCTTCTTCATTACCACGAAATTTCAAGGGTTCTCCATAGCTAGGGTTTGTTTCAAGCTTCCAAGCTTCATAGTAAGTGATTCTAAGCCCCGTTTTTAATGATTTTTACGTTTTTGAAATCCCGGTAGCTCGATAAAGCTTATGTTAGCAATAATTTAAGTTAGGGTTCATATTTGGAAAAATACCCATAGGTGAAATTTGTGTATTTTGATGTTTTATGATAGAATATGAGGTTTTAAATTATGTTAGAAAACTTGTGCTACTCGGTTTTAAGTAAAAACGAGTAAAACGGCTTAATCGGTAAAAGTACATATTATTCATAAGTAAGTGTTTTAGTATGAATTTGAGCTTGCTAATGGTAAATAAATGATCAGCATGTCCTAAAACATAAGAATTTGTGATAAAATTTAATTCCCGAGCTTTGGGGCAAAAGTGTAAATATGCAAAAGTTTAGGGGCAAAATTGTAATTTTTCCAAAATTTGAATTTAGGACTATTTTGATAATGTGAGTATTAAATAAGCTAAATGTGTTATTTTAGATCAAGAAAGACGTGGAATCAACCTTGATCGAGGAAAAGAAAAGATTACGGACTAAATTGCAAAAATCTTTGTATTTTGGTACTAAGGTAAGTTCATGTGTAAATAATGTAACATAATTGTTATTTTTAAGTTGATTGATGTTATTTATATGATATGCTGAATTTTTATCATGAAATATGTGCTTTGTGGTTATTTTCAAAATTAATGTAAATTAAGTATGCTACTTGTTAAAAGTAAATTGCTACCGAGTATTGGTTTCGGCATTCTGTGGAAGACGGCAAGGATATGTGACTGAGGAAAATCCCGTTTGAACCTTAGGAATAGATTAGGATACAAGTGACATGTCACTAGGATGGTTGGGCATCCGAACTCGTTGAGTTGAGTCCGAGTTCACTTATGGATGCGAATATCCGAGCTCGTTGAGTTGAGTCCGAGTTCGTGAGATGTAACTAGGCATCCGAGCTCGTTGAGTTGAGTCCGAGTTCACTTATGGATGCGAACGCCCGAGCTCGTTGAGTTGAGTCCGAGTTCGTTTATGGGCGGGTTACATGACTGATTGGCTACATATATAGCACTTATGTGCAAATGATCCGTGTATCCGAGTTGTATTCCAATGTGTTCAACGGGTAAAATTCAAGTGAAATGGAAAAGCACTCAAGATGTAAGTGACGATTCGGTAATATTGAGAAATGGCCGTATTGGACAGGTATGTACTTAACCCTTGGGTTGAAACCCGAGACAACAACAAAAATGTGGTAAGATGAAGTATGATGACTAGAATTGCGACATATGTTTTGGTGATGCTATGTTAATGTTGTTTGGCATAATGACTTTGTTATGTTACTTGTTATTTGCATGTAAACTTACTAAGCATTTATGCTTACTCCCTCCTTTTCATTCATTGTAGTTTTGGACAAGCCGGCTCGAGAATCGGGATAGGTCGAAGACTCGTTCACACTATCCAAAGGACTTTTTGGTAAATGGCTTGTAAGATTTAGTATGGCATGTATAGTAATATACCTACTTTGTGTAAATAATCTTGTGATATGGTGGTGGTTTGGTTGAGGAAATGCTTGATAATGTTGAGTCATTGAAATGGCTAATATAGATTATGTTTGATGTCATGAAAGAATAATAGGTTATCTAGTATATAAAAGCTTTTATGAAAATGAAATTAGCCATAAAACAGAACATTGCAGCAACACTGACGTAAGTTTGAAAATTCACTAAAAATCATATAAATCGAATTTGATGATGGATTAGTTATGAAATTGAAGATTATCATGTCTACTTTCATATGGAAGAAGAAAAACAGGTAAAGGAGTTATACGTTATGAGATATTTGAGTTTTAGTGAAACAGGGCCAGAGCAATTTCTGGATCCCCTGTTCCAACTTTGAAAATTCACCATAAATTGTACAAAAATAATTAGGAGAATTACTTTATATGCCTAGATTCCTTATTGAATATAGTTTTAATAGAAATAAACGGTATAGTTATATGAAATTTTTACAGGGAGAAAAGTGATTCGTAATGAGTAGAGGTCAGTGCAGTCGAGTTCTGAAACAGGGGAAACTTTAACTAATAAACTGTACTAATCCGCTCAACCAAAAATTCTAGAAAAAAAATTAGTGAATATATATATGAGTCTAGATTCAGGTAAAATTTACGGATCTTGATTTCGAGTTTCGTAACTCGAGATATGATTTTTTGAGCGACCATGACGCAGAAAACAATTTATTCCGAAAATGAAAATAGATTTTATAAAGTTGTTTAAAATGGTAAATTGTGTTTAGTAACACCTCAAGCTCGACTCCGGTGACGGTTTCGGGCGTGGGGACGTTACATTTGGTGGTATCAGAGCAGGTTTAGTCGGTTCTCGGACTAACGTGTTTTATGTACGGATTTTGCTATACATGCCATATGTGTATATTGTGATAGTGTGACGACTTCTGACCGTTTAAATGATTTTTTTTATAGTAAATGGATCCCGATCCAGCCGTGGCTGATGAAGTAGAGAGTAATGCGCCAGCTCCGGCTGAAGGGGCAGCGCCGACTGAAAATCCACCACCTACTGTTGGTCAGGGAGGAGAAAGGGATCGGGAAGCCTTTCTCCAAATGATGAGTGCATGGTACACTGAGTTCGTTCGTACGAACCCGAATGTACGACCTCCCCCACCTCCCCCAATTCCTCAACCTGTACCTCCGATGCCTCAAGATGTGGGTATGATAAAATTTCAAAGAACTCCAGTTGATAAAATCCGTAAGCTCGGGGCCGAAGAATTCAGAGCTAATATAGATGATGACGCGGAAAAAGCAGAGTTCTGGCTTGAGAATTCCATCCGGGTATTTGATGAATTGTCCTGTACACCTGAGGAATGCTTAAAATGTGCTATATCTTTGTTGAGAGATTCAGCATATAATTGGTGGAAGACACTGATTTCCGTGGTACCGAAAGAGAGGGTAACTTGGGAATTCTTTCAAGAAGAGTTTCGGAAGAAATACATCAGTGAAAGATTTATTGATCAGAAGCGCAAGGAATTTCTCGAGTTGAAACAAGGTAACATGACCGTTACAGAATATGAAAGAGAGTTTGTTCGACTGAGTAAGTATGCCAGAGAATATGTTCCTACCGAGGCCAAAATGTGTAGGCGATTTGAAGATGGGCTCAATGAAGAAATTAAAGTATTTGTTGGGATTCTTGAATTAAAGGAAATGGTGGTACTTGTCGACCGAGCTTGCAAGGCCGAAGAACTACTTAAAGAGAAGAAAAAGGCAGAATCTGAGACACAAAACTGGAAGAAAAGACAAATGACTAATGCACCCTCACAGCAATCCGGAAGATCAAGAAATATGAATCCTCGTTCCCAAGTTTCAGCTGGACAATCCTATGGGAATTTTAAAAAGCAAAATGTGGGTCCTAAGTCCCAAACTACTTCAGCAGCCAGTGTAGGGAACACGAGATTTGTTAAACCCGAGTGTCAGCGGTGTGGCAGAAATCATTTTGGTCCGTGCAGAGCAAACGAATGTTTCCGATGTGGTTCTCCAGATCATTTTATTAGAGACTGCCCCGAGAGAATTGAAAAAGAAAAATTTCAGAATACAAAAGCTAGTGGTGCAGATTCGCGAGAAAGGTATCCAAGAAAAGCTGGGAGCGAAGCAAGTAGCAAGAATGTAGCCAGAGATGCATCAGTTAGATCTGAAGGAAGGGCTCCGGCTAGAACTTATGCTATTAAAGCTCGTGAAGATGCTTCCTCTCCTGATGTGATTACCGGTATATTTTCTCTTTATGATGTTAATGTTACTGCTCTAATTGATCCTGGTTCTACTCATTCATATGTATGCATGAAATTGGCGTCTAGCATGAATATACCTGTTGAGAATACAGAATTTATGATTAAAGTGTCAAACCCGTTAGGCAAATGTGTTATAGTTGATAAAGTATGCAAGAAATGTCCTTTAATGATTCGGGGTTATTACTTTCCGGCCGACTTGATGTTGTTGCCGTTTGATGAGTTTGATGTTATTTTGGGTATGGACTGGTTGACATCGCATGATGCCATAGTAAATTGTAAACAGAAAGTTATTGAACTAAAGTGTGAAAATGGTGAAACTCTGCGGGTTGAATCAGATAAATCAGAGGCATTGTCTAGTGTAATCTCTTCAATGTCGGCTCAGAGATATTTGAGAAAGGGTTATGAAGCTTATCTGGCATATGTATTAAATACAAAAGAAATAGAAAAGAAAGTGGAATCAGTGCCGATTGTATGTGAATTTCCGGATGTATTTCCTGAAGAATTGCCGGGTTTGCCTCCAGTCAGGGAAGTAGAATTTGGTATAGAGTTGATGCCGGGAACAGCTCCAATCTCGATTGCTCCGTATAGAATGGCACCAACGGAATTAAAAGAATTAAAGTCACAGTTGCAAGAGTTGACAGACAAAGGCTTTGTGAGACCGAGTTTTTCGCCTTGGGGTGCTCCGGTATTGTTTGTGAAAAAGAAGGATGGTTCGATGAGATTGTGTGTAGACTATCGGCAATTAAACAAAGTGACAATTAAGAACAAGTATCCGTTGCCAAGAATTGATGATTTATTCGATCAGCTGAAAGGAGCAACATGGTTTTCAAAGATTGATTTGAGATCTGGATACTATCAGCTGCGGGTAAAAGAGTCAGATGTGCCTAAAACTGCTTTTAGAACAAGGTACGGTCATTATGAATTTTTAGTTATGCCGTTTGGATTAACAAATGCTCCTGCCGTGTTTATGGATTTGATGAATCGAATATTTCGGCCATACTTGGATAAGTTTGTTGTGGTATTTATAGATGATATCTTGATTTATTCGAAAGATGAGACAGAGCATGCTGAGCACTTGAGGATAGTTTTGCAAACTTTGCGAGACAAGCAGTTATATGCCAAGTTTAGTAAAAGTGAATTTTGGCTTCGGGAAGTTGGATTTTTGGGTCATATTGTTTCGGGTGATGGTATACGGGTTGATCCCAGTAAAATTTCAGCTATTGTGGATTGGAAGCCACCGAAGAATGTAACCGAGGTTAGAAGTTTCTTGGGGCTAGCCGGATATTATCGACGGTTTGTGAACGGATTTTCTATAATTGCTGCTCCTATGACTAGATTACTTCGCAAGGATGTTAAATTTGAGTGGACGGAAGAATGTCAACAAAGTTTCGAAGAATTGAAAAAGTTATTGACAGAGGCACCAGTGTTAGTACAGCCCGAGTCAGGTAAAGAATTTGTGGTATATAGTGATGCTTCTCTAAATGGTTTGGGATGTGTACTGATGCAAGAAGGAAAGGTTGTGGCTTATGCTTCAAGGCAGTTAAAACCTCACGAGAGGAATTATCCGACCCATGATTTAGAGTTGGCTGCGGTGGTGTTTGCTTTGAAGATTTGGCGACATTATCTGTACGGTGAGAAATGTCGGGTATACACCGACCATAAAAGTCTTAAATATTTGATGTCACAAAAGGACTTGAATTTGAGACAACGAAGATGGTTGGAGTTATTAAAAGATTACGAGCTTGTGATTGACTACCATCCAGGAAAAGCAAATGTAGTTGCTGATGCTTTGAGTAGAAAACTGTTGGCTGCTTTGAGAGTTATGAACACTTAGTTGGAAATGTCAGATGATGGTTCCATTCTGGCCGAACTAAAAGTAAGACCGATGTTTTTACAAGAGATTTGTGAAGTTCAGAAAAGCGATGAAGACTTGCAAGCCAAAAGAAAGCAATGTGAGGTGGATACAGAGTCAGATTTCAGAATCGGTCCTGATGGTTGCTTGATGTTTAAAGATCGGATTTGTGTACCGAAAAATGAGGAGTTAATTCAAAAGATTTTGCAGGAAGCACATGGTGGTTATTTGTCGATTCATCCAGGCAGGACGAAAATGTATAATGATTTGAAGAAAATGTACTGGTGGAAAGGAATGAAAAGGGATATATCAGAATTTGTGTCCAAATGCTTAATTTGTCAACAGGTGAAAGCAGAACACCAAGTGCCTTCAGGATTACTTCAGCCTATTATGGTTCCTGAATGGAAATGGGATCGGATTACTATGGATTTTGTTTCAGGGTTGCCGTTAACTCCAGGAAAGAAAGATGCCATTTGGTTAATAGTTGACAGATTGACTAAATCGGCTCATTTCATTCCAGTACGTATGGATTATTCTCTTAACAAGTTAGCTGAATTGTATGTTAGAGAAATTGTTAGACTACATGGAATACCATTGTCAATCATTTCAGACAGAGATTCGAGATTTACTTCGCGGTTCTGGCAAAAGTTGCAAGAAGCGTTAGGTACAAGGTTAAATTTCAGTACTGCTTTTCATCCACAGACGGATGGGCAATCAGAAAGAGTAATTCAGATTCTTGAAGACATGCTTCGATGTTGTGTATTAGAGTTTCAAGGAAGCTGGGAAAGATATTTACCGTTGGTGGAATTTGCTTATAATAACAGTTACCAGACAAGTTTGAAAATGGCACCTTATGAAGCATTGTATGGTCGTAAGTGTCGGACGCCTTTGTATTGGACCGAACTCAAGGAAAATCAGATTTATGGGGTCGATCTAATTAAAGAAACTGAAGAAAAAGTGAAGATAATTCGAGATTGTTTAAAAGCTGCTTCAGATAGACAGAAATCTTATGCAGATTTGAAACGAAAGGAAATCGAGTTTCAAGTTGGTGATAAGGTATTTTTAAAGGTGTCTCCATGGAAGAAAGTTATTAGATTTGGACGGAAGGGCAAATTAAGTCCGCGTTTTATCGGGCCGTATGAAATAATTGAAAGAGTTGGGCCGGTAGCTTATCGGTTAGCATTACCATCTGAGTTAGAGAAAATTCATGACGTGTTCCATGTATCTATGTTACGTCGGTATCGCTCGGATCCTTCACATGTAGTTTCACCGACAGAAATTGAACTACAACCAGATATGACCTATGAAGAAGAACCGATAAAAGTTTTAGCTCGAGAGGTCAAACAACTAAGAAACAAAAGTATTGCTCTTGTGAAAGTGTTGTGGCAAAAGCATGGGATAGAAGAGGCTACATGGGAACCCGAGGAAACTATGAGAAAACAATACCCACATCTGTTTACCGGTAAGATTTTCGAGGACGAAAATCCTTAAAAGGGGGGGAGAGTTCTAATATCCCGAATTAGGGCCTAATCGGAATAGTGGTTTCGTAACCACAAATCCGAGGTAGAAATAATTATTTTATAATTATTTTGATGTTTATGATATGATTTTATGATGGTGTGAAAATTTCGTGAAGAAATTCTATGCATAAAGTGTTTAATTTGAAACTAGGGACTAAATTGAATAAATTGCAAAACTTGCATTCTAGGAGTTTTCAGTATGAAATTGCTTTGAAATATTAATTAGGAGGTCTTAAATTGCAATTAGACCAATTTTATGTTCATGGACAAACTAGGACATGGAGGGAATTTTTGAAAGTTTAGTATGGAGGGGCATTTTGGTCATTTGGACATTTAATGAAATAAAAAGGGAAAAATAACACAAAATTGGTCATCTTCTTCATTACCACGAAATTTCAAGGGTTCTCCATAGCTAGGGTTTGTTTCAAGCTTCCAAGCTTCATAGTAAGTGATTCTAAGCCCCGTTTTTAATGATTTTTACGTTTTTGAAATCCCGGTAGCTCGATAAAGCTTATGTTAGCAATAATTTAAGTTAGGGTTCATATTTGGAAAAATACCCATAGGTGAAATTTGTGTATTTTGATGTTTTATGATAGAATATGAGGTTTTAAATTATGTTAGAAAACTTGTGCTACTCGGTTTTAAGTAAAAACGAGTAAAACGGCTTAATCGGTAAAAGTACATATTATTCATAAGTAAGTGTTTTAGTATGAATTTGAGCTTGCTAATGGTAAATAAATGATCAGCATGTCCTAAAACATAAGAATTTGTGATAAAATTTAATTCCCGAGCTTTGGGGCAAAAGTGTAAATATGCAAAAGTTTAGGGGCAAAATTGTAATTTTTCCAAAATTTGAATTTAGGACTATTTTGATAATGTGAGTATTAAATAAGCTAAATGTGTTATTTTAGATCAAGAAAGACGTGGAATCAACCTTGATCGAGGAAAAGAAAAGATTACGGACTAAATTGCAAAAATCTTTGTATTTTGGTACTAAGGTAAGTTCATGTGTAAATAATGTAACATAATTGTTATTTTTAAGTTGATTGATGTTATTTATATGATATGCTGAATTTTTATCATGAAATATGTGCTTTGTGGTTATTTTCAAAATTAATGTAAATTAAGTATGCTACTTGTTAAAAGTAAATTGCTACCGAGTATTGGTTTCGGCATTCTGTGGAAGACGGCAAGGATATGTGACTGAGGAAAATCCCGTTTGAACCTTAGGAATAGATTAGGATACAAGTGACATGTCACTAGGATGGTTGGGCATCCGAACTCGTTGAGTTGAGTCCGAGTTCACTTATGGATGCGAATATCCGAGCTCGTTGAGTTGAGTCCGAGTTCGTGAGATGTAACTAGGCATCCGAGCTCGTTGAGTTGAGTCCGAGTTCACTTATGGATGCGAACGCCCGAGCTCGTTGAGTTGAGTCCGAGTTCGTTTATGGGCGGGTTACATGACTGATTGGCTACATATATAGCACTTATGTGCAAATGATCCGTGTATCCGAGTTGTATTCCAATGTGTTCAACGGGTAAAATTCAAGTGAAATGGAAAAGCACTCAAGATGTAAGTGACGATTCGGTAATATTGAGAAATGGCCGTATTGGACAGGTATGTACTTAACCCTTGGGTTGAAACCCGAGACAACAACAAAAATGTGGTAAGATGAAGTATGATGACTAGAATTGCGACATATGTTTTGGTGATGCTATGTTAATGTTGTTTGGCATAATGACTTTGTTATGTTACTTGTTATTTGCATGTAAACTTACTAAGCATTTATGCTTACTCCCTCCTTTTCATTCATTGTAGTTTTGGACAAGCCGGCTCGAGAATCGGGATAGGTCGAAGACTCGTTCACACTATCCAAAGGACTTTTTGGTAAATGGCTTGTAAGATTTAGTATGGCATGTATAGTAATATACCTACTTTGTGTAAATAATCTTGTGATATGGTGGTGGTTTGGTTGAGGAAATGCTTGATAATGTTGAGTCATTGAAATGGCTAATATAGATTATGTTTGATGTCATGAAAGAATAATAGGTTATCTAGTATATAAAAGCTTTTATGAAAATGAAATTAGCCATAAAACAGAACATTGCAGCAACACTGACGTAAGTTTGAAAATTCACTAAAAATCATATAAATCGAATTTGATGATGGATTAGTTATGAAATTGAAGATTATCATGTCTACTTTCATATGGAAGAAGAAAAACAGGTAAAGGAGTTATACGTTATGAGATATTTGAGTTTTAGTGAAACAGGGCCAGAGCAATTTCTGGATCCCCTGTTCCAATTTTGAAAATTCACCATAAATTGTACAAAAATAATTAGGAGAATTACTTTATATGCCTAGATTCCTTATTGAATATAGTTTTAATAGAAATAAACGGTATAGTTATATGAAATTTTTACAGGGAGAAAAGTGATTCGTAATGAGTAGAGGTCAGTGCAGTCGAGTTCTGAAACAGGGGAAACTTTAACTAATAAACTGTACTAATCCGCTCAACCAAAAATTCTAGAAAAAAAATTAGTGAATATATATATGAGTCTAGATTCAGGTAAAATTTACGGATCTTGATTTCGAGTTTCGTAACTCGAGATATGATTTTTTGAGCGACCATGACGCAGAAAACAATTTATTCCGAAAATGAAAATAGATTTTATAAAGTTGTTTAAAATGGTAAATTGTGTTTAGTAACACCTCAAGCTCGACTCCGGTGACGGTTTCGGGCGTGGGGACGTTACATACTAAGAGGCCCAGGTATGTGATACTCACCTAATTAGGTGAGAATGATTTGATTTGGATTTTGATCATGTAGATTTATGAATTTTTGGTTCATGTGAAATTATTTATAGAACTATAATAAATATGTATGTGTATATGAATGATGAAGGAATATTTCTGATGAAGAAATGGTATTACATTATAGTTCAAATTGAATGATTTAATGTTGGCATTGAGATATTGAAATGTTCATATTTATATAAATTTGAAGCTATTTGTGTGACTTGTCATTAGTGTATATATGTGACTAGATGTATACGACCCTTGTGAATTTATGCACATAGAGAAAATAAATTGTTCATATATGATGTTGATGTAAATGTGTATAGTGTGGCTATGAACATTCGGCCAAATGATGTTACAATTATATTCTGTATACTTGTGATTAACTAGTTAAATTTTAGTTAAGTTATTTAATTCACTTAAGACTTACTAAGCTAATTACCTTACTTCAAGTGTCTCTGTTACTCTGTTTTATAGATCACGTTTTGAAGCTACGGACTCAGGGATTCAAGCTCAAGCCATCCACACTATCGTCACTGTTTTTGGTACTTTTGATAGTTTAATTCGAAAAGATGGCATGTATAGGCTTAATTCCTTTTTGAATCAAGTGATATTTTGGTTTGTAAATATTCTGGCCATGCGAAAATGGCTTGTTTGGTTTCTAATTATGAATGCATGGTTTTGATGAAATTATGTGAATTGTTATTTTGTATTCCATGACTCGATAGTAGTATGAATTTGTTACGAAGTGATTCGGTCATGTCTTTGATTATTAAATTAGATTACTATTTGATATATGTGTTGTATATTTTGAATCTATGTCTGACATGCATCTATGAGCCTCTAGAAGTTTAGTAGATGGTTAATCCCTTGTTACCTTATTCCGATGACAGTTGAAGGTTATAGGGTGTTACATATCTACTTTTGAGTTCTGTCTTTGGATTGGTCTTAGGCTAATTGTTCTGTTACTGGTTTGGGCTAGGCCTGATTGATTTTGTTATGGACTGTGACCCAATTGATATTGTAGTGGGCTTAGCCAACGTATGCTCTGAACTGGACTGTACTGTTTATGTTATAGGTGTAACACCCCTATCCCGTGACCGTCATCGGAACAGGTAAGGGGCATTACCAGAGTTTAAGAACATATCAGAACAGAATATTCACAGTTTACAAGATTTAGACAACAAGTCCCTATTGGAGATCTATAAGACCCAAAACATGCATTTAGATAGAGTCGGGGCTAAACCGAACACGTTCACAAATTCTAGAATACATGTAAAAATTTTCCAATTTTTGGAGGTCACACGCCCGTGTGACCAGGCCATGTTCCCCACACGAGACTCAAGCACACCTATGCACTAATGCCGTGCGAAAACAGAGCAAGCATACTGACTTTTTGCCACGGCCACAAGACACGCCCGTGGGTCTTGGCCGTGTGAGTCTTTGTGTCAATACTGGAAAATCAACATGGTCATAAAGCACGCCCGTGTGCCATAGCCGTGTGGCACTAAGCAGACTTGGTTCAAGTCATACTTTCCACCCACTAAGGGTCATACCTACAAGCCAAATTCATGCCACAAATTTACCACAATTCCAACTACATTCAATGCCTAAAACATACCTCAACATGAACAAACCATTCACATACAAAATCAATTTCAAATCTCACACCAAGCATATCCATAACACCAAAGTTCAAGATTAAACACTTGGTACATACTTCATTCATACTATTTCCAATTCTTTCCTTTTCTTCACCTTGTCATGATTCATAAAGATCAAAACAAACAAATTCATATAGCTATTATAAACTACTCAAATTGGCATCACAAGCCAAATACCAAAACCAAACACAACATATCATTTGCTAACCAATTCTTATGGCTTTTACATATAAGCATATTGAAACCTAACACATAAACATTCTAGTCTATACATGCCATACTTAAACTTTGTACATTCAAAGGTACCAAAATCAAGCTCGATAGTGTGGTGATGATCCTTGAATGTTCCTGAGCCTACAGTAGCTATGATATCTGTAAAACAGTTGAAAGAATAAACAGAGTAAGCTACAGTGAGCTTAGTAAGCCAAATACAAGGATATGCAATTCATAGGTACCAATTGATAACCATTTCACACATATATATACAGTTATGTACCAGACATACTCATTTCTCATTCATACCCATAGTTCACAACATCGTATTTTCCATTCTCAGAATTCAGTACAAAACAGACATACCTGTATCAGGTATCAATAATATGTATTCACTCATATTTCAGAATTTCACTTCAATTCAGTTGGAGATATTAAAGAACATGAAAGCCACGAATAATGCCGATGTCCCTAACGTTGTCTTACATGTCGTTCAATACTAATGCCTCTGTCTCGGACAGGGTCTTACACAAAACCCATGCGGTGCCAATGTCCCAGACACGGTCTTACATGAAAACAGATATTGATGCCAACGTCCCAGACGTGGTCTTACACGAAAATTATCAAATCAATGCCTACGTCCCGAACGAGGTCTTACATGATATCGTTTCATCATTCAATAGTCGGAATTGTACATCATGCTCTCATGGCCGTCTAATACAGTTTATAATTCAAGCATCTATACATACATCAATATAACGCATACTTGTATATTGACTTACCTCATACAGATTTAATAGATTTGAGCCGACCATTCAACGATTTTGGACTTCTCTCGATCTAAGTCTGATTTCCTTGGTTCTGGATCTAAGTAAATCCAAATTCAGCCATTCAATATTCCATTTTATTCAATCTAACCCATAAACACTCATTTAGGGCATTTTGCATTTTAGCCCTCACAGTTTCATACTTTAACAAATTAGTCCTTAACACACAAAGACATTAAATTTACAACATTCATCTAAACTTAGGCTTGGCCAAATATTTATGGCTTTCATAATAACACATTTATTTCACACATTAGTCCTCCCAAAGTCTCATTTTCACAAATTAGCCCACATAGCTCAATTTCATCAAAAACTCATGGCAAAACATGTTTATTCAACACCTATCCATCATTATTCATTCAATTTCATCACAAACCTTCAAATAGCATTAATTGCATTTTTCATAAAATTCATCAAAAATAGAAATTGAGACATGGGCATAGAAGATTTCGAAGTAACAATTACAAAAAACGTAGAAATTATCAAAAACTGAGCTCAAAACATACCCTAATCACTAATCCAAAGTGCTGAAACCTAGGAAGCTTTATTTCCTTTCTTTTTCTTTCAAATTTTGGCACCCATGCATGAATATTGGCCAATTTTCATGTTTTGTTTCGTTAAAACATAATAATAAAACATTTACCATTTTATCCTTTAATTAAACCATATAAAAACATATGTTTTAAGGTCATCTATGACCATTCAAACCTTCAATGGTTTAATTGCTATATAAGGCCATCATTATTTAAAAGCCATTTCAATTAAACAGTTGAACATATAGCATACTAATTTTACCACATATACAATTCAATCCTTTTTCACAATTAAGTACAGAGACAGACAAATTAAATCACAGAAATTTCACAAATGCTAAATCATATATCACAAACACATAAAATAATATTAAAATATTTTTCAGACTCCGATATGAGGTCCCAAAACCATTATTCCGACTAGGGTCCAAATCAGGCTGTTACAATTCTCCCCCTTAGGGATTTTCGTCCCCAAAAATCTTACTGTTGAACAGATTCAGATATTGCTGTCTCATTGCATTTTCAGGCTCCCAGGTAGCCTCTTCCAATCCGTGACTGCCATAGTACTTTTACCAATGGAATTTTCTTATTTCTCAATTCCTTCATTTCTCGAGCTAAGATACAGGTCGGCTCTTCATCATAAGACATATAAGATTTTAATTCAATCTCAGAAAGGAATATTACATGAGACGGATCAGATCTATAACGTCGAAGCATCGACACGTGAAATAATTATGTATCTTTTCTAACTTAGATGGCAATATCAGTTTATAAGCAATCAGCCCAATTCGTTCAATGATTTCATGTGGCCCTATGAACATCGGACTTAGTTTGCCCTTTTTGCCAAACTAAAACTGTAACGTCCTCTTACTTGAGACCATCGTCGGAGTCGAGCTTGAGGTGTTACTAAACTTATTTCATCACTGTTTAAATTTTAAATCAACTAATTAAATTTTCGTAACAAGCTATCTTTCTGCATCATGGCCGCTTAAAAAAATCATATCTCGAGTTACAAAACTTGAAATCAAGATCCGTAAATTTTCCCTGAAACTAGACTCATATATCTATCTACTAAATTTTTTTCTAGAATTTTTGGTCGAGTCAATTAGTATAGTTTATTAGTTAAAGTTACCCCTGTTTCAGAACTTGACTGCACTGACCTCTGCTTACTGCAAACCACTTTTCTCTCTGTACAAAATACATATGACATACCGTTTGTTTCTATTAAAACTAGACTCAAAAAGGATTCTGAACATATAAAGTACACCTCCTAATTATTTTTTTTCAATTTGTGGTGAATTTCCAAATTTGGAACAGGGGATCCAAAAATCGCTCTGGTCCTGTTTCACTAAAACTCAAATATCTCATAACATATAACTCCTCTACCCGTTCCGCTTCTTCCATACGAAAGTAGACACATTAAGCTTCAATTTCATCATTAATTCATCACCTAGTTCAGTTTCTACTAGTTTTAGTGATTTTTCAAACTCACATCACTGCTGTTACAATATTCTGTTTTATGACAAATTTTCACTTTTCTATGGAAATTCATGAACTATTAACACTTTGAACATACATGGTCTCATACATGATCTAAATTAACTATTCCAAGGACTAATCATTATTAGGCATTTTCTCAACCAATCCACAGCCATATTGCAAGTGTAACACCCTATAACCCTCATCTGTTGCCGGAATATGGTAATAAGGTATTAACCATCTAAACGAAACCTCTGGAGACTCATAGATACATGTCATACATAGATTTCAAATTAACTTTGGATATCAAAAATCAAATTTACATCCATTTTTAGCAACTAAGCAAGCCATTTTCGCATGGCTATATAAATGTACAATTTGAAAATATCATTCAACTCAAAAGGGAGTCAAGCTTATACATGCCATTAACAAAACGTAAAGTCTTTAAAGATACCAGAATCCAATTTAGATAGTGTGGATGACTTCGACTGAATTCCCGAGCCCGTAGTTGGAGTCAAAGATCTATAAAGCAGAGAAACAAAAAAAACGGAGTAAGCTTTCATAAGCTTAGTAAGTCTTAAGTAAAATAAATAACTTTACTGAATTAAACATACATATTTATTTCATATACAAAATTTAAGTGAAACCTCATTCGGCCGAATTGGCCTAACTACAATTACACATATTTTAATCAATATTTCTTTGACAATGAGTTTGATATCACAAAAATATCTTCATCCAATATCAAAATATCATTCATTTATTCTATTCAATGAAATGAATCTATAATTCCATAACGAACTATAATTTCAATAATCACATCATATATATATTTTCATAAATTTAGATTCCACAGTGGTCGAATATAAATATACTAAACTACATTCAAATTTCTAGGGTTATATCCACTTCCATGTTAATATCCAAAAAGGCCAAATATTCACAAGCACACAAAGCACGCTTAACATACAATTTCACTTAACTTCAAATTCACATACATAGGAAAATCAATATCTTCATATAACTTCACGCATTGGTCGAATGTATCTTAGTCGTATAGATATTCTTAATACCTATTCACATATATACACTCCACTACACATTTGTGATTCAATCCAAAACGAACTCGATTATAGGTACGGGATACATACTTGTCCACTTAAGGTGTTGAACTGATTCAAATATCAATTTATCGCAAAGTCTCAAATCTTAAATTTTTATTAAGTTACCTGACATTTGTCGGCTAGGTTCTAAACCCGAATTCATCACCAGCATTTCACCTACTAGGCTTGAAGTCTGATATCATCTCATCAGCAGTATAGCCTGCTAGGCCAAAGTGTAACATCCTAATTTTTGGGGCTTAGTAATTTTGTAAGATGTTTGGTGGAATTTTAAAATGTCGAGATGTGGTTGTGAAATTCATGTTCAAAGTGTATAAATGGGCCTATGGAAGGCCCATGAGTTGGCCAAAACCCGGTAGAATTTTTGAATTTTGGACTTAAAGAATTAGGGGCTCTGGTTAGGAGGCCTTATCAAAATATGTGGGTAAAATGTATCACAAAAGGAGCCTTGGTAGAGTGGCTAAGTGACGGCACTAGTCTCCTAAAAAGGTGGCGTGTAAATGAGGAGAGAGGGCCAAGGATCGATTCTCTGGGTGGACAATTGCATAGTTATTTTTTTGTTTTGTGTATGCAAGAATTTGAAGCTGAATGGAACTCTATTGGTTAAAGGTTTGAATCGGTCAAGTGCATGGATAGTGGAGAGATAAGGGGGAGCGTATCTAGGAGGGATTTTAGGATTTTTGAAATGGGAAAAGGGTGTGGCCGGCCAAGGGTGAGTTTGAGTGTTAATTCGGCAGTTAGGTGTGAATTGACTCATTTTTCTTTCTCTTTCACTTGTGCCGATTGCCCATAAGCCAAACTCTTTCATTTTTCTTCCATTTCTTTCTCCCCCAAACTTTCTTCCTCTCATTTCTTTCTTCCATTAATTTCTAGTAAAAGCCGAACCATATTCCCTCCCCATTTCTTCTTGATAGCCGAATACTCTAAAGCAAGCCAAATCCCGAAAGCCATCTTGTGCTGTTTCTTTTAAGCTACAACCCTCAATCTCTTTCATCTTTTGTGGCCGAATCTTACAACCTCTAAGCCTACAATCCCCTACCGATTAAACCATCCCAAAACACTTTCTTCTTCCTTAAATCAAAAGCCAAAAGCACATCACCCTTGGAGGGCATGTTGGGTGGCCGAATTCTAGGATTGCTGTGAGGAGGTTTCGGCTAGCAATTGGGAACTTGGGTTGCTTCGAAACAGGAGTGGTTCAGAAGGGTATTCGTGGTAAGTACTTACATCCCCATTCAATTCGGTATTTTAGATGTTAATTAGGCCGGAGACTCCCCAAAATTAGGGAGGTTGCCGATTGGAGTTTTAGGCCTTATTGGGCTTTTTCATTCGTTTCTTTGGTTATATTATGGCAAGGTAGATAACTTCGGAGAAGCAGCAAGTTTTGGAAGCAGCATTGGAATAAGCTTAGTACGAATCGTCGAATCCTGTGAAGGTAAGCAACCTATGGCATTAAGGGTAGTGGCCGAATAGTATTGATAAGATTGTATTAACTTCTATTTGGTTTTCGAAACTTGACATGTCAAACAACGAATGTAGGATAAGTACTCGGTAGATTTTGAGGAAGCGATCGTCATTAACAGGTGTGTAACATACCCTGTAATAGCCTAGGTCCATATTGCATAAAAGCCGAAACATCGGATTATGTTGTTGATGTAACCGGTAAATACGAGATGATGTGTGGATGAGTTCAATTGCGATGAACACAGTAAACGAGAGTGATGGAACAGGTAAGAGCACGGTTTCGTGCAGTTTGGTACGTTGGGCCTCGATGGGCTAAAATAGGGCCCAATGGGCTTGTGGGCCCATTTGGGTAAAATTGGTAAAAATGGAATCTGATTGAATTGCATGTTAAACTTTTAGTACCGTTGCATAACTTAGGCTAAAAAGGACCTAAATGACTAAATCGGCTACGAAGGGCCCATTAGGGGTTTTGGGCCCAATAACTTGAATGCGCTATAATAGCTAAAAACTGTTGTTTAAACACTTGGAATTGATGAATAAACATGGAAAACCATAATAGTTGGTAAAATTACGAAATTACCCCTAAGCATGGAAAATGACTATTTTGCCCCTATATGAAAATGTCTATTTTACCCTTAGGGTTTCATTCTGAATATGATGATTGTGATATTGTTATTTTACATGCTATGACATGATATGCACATGATATGCTATGACACATGCATGATATGCCATGTTTTTACTCATTACATACATGGGTTGGGATTATTCGATGGAGGAAGTGTTAAAGGGCTTTTGCCCCAGTTTACCGAAAGGGCTTTTGCCCCAGTTTACCGAAAAGGGCTTTTGCCCCAGTTATTAAAAGAGGCTTGGCCTCCAGTTACATGATTAAGCAGCTATGCTGCCAGTGGAGAGTTTGGCTGGGTGGGTTGAGTTATTCCCCACATGGAGAGTTTGGTTGGTACGGGTGGAGAGTAGAGGATGGTGGGTTGAGTAGTCTCCCCAAACGGGTTTTGCATACATACATGTTTTGTCATATGTGATATTGAAATGGGCCTAAGGGCCATACCATGTACAGAAAGGCTTCGGCCCAGTAACAGTTAACCGAAAGGCTACGGCCCAGTATATGTTGGAGAATTAAAATTTGTGCAAGTGTGGATTTGGGCTCTGAAAGGGCTTGTTGCACACTGAGTTTTCAACTCACCCCCTTTCTTCAACCTTGCAGGAGAGCCTTGATTGGAAACTTGGAGCCGGTGGGAATTCAGAGTGGCCATGATGTGCAATTGGACTTTCTTTTAAAAGTTTTATTTAAATCTTATTATTTATTTTTGGGTTGTAATAAGGCCATTTTAACTAATTTCTTTCTGGATTTGGTTGGTTTTGAACTTTGAATTCTGCGTTATTATTTATATCTTAAAATGGGCTAGATCTAGGTTACGTTTTTAAACAAATCTCGGTTTTCAAATCTTACAAAGATAAAATATAACATTTTAACTAAGACATCACTTTGAACAAACTCCATCTCGAGATATTTTCAAAATTATCAATAACCTAAAGTGTGGCAATGGTTGTGGGCATGTCGAGGATTGGATCCAATCAAGAGCTTGGTATTTAAGCAGCCTTCATGGCTCACCTCCTCTGTTCGGATACCTACCTGGTGCACAGCTTCCATTCACTTTAGTCTTTTAAAAATTATCGTCAAATTCTTTAAGAAAGGTTTAAGATCAGAACTTGTGTTTTAATGTTTTCAATATGACATGTCAGATTTGGCCATGACGTTTGGGCCGGGTTTGGGGTGTTACACAAAGGCTCATATATTCCAGTACAAAATATAATTCACAAGGTTTCATACCTATACAGTCACGTACTCCTCGTCTCCATATAACAAATCACATGACTTGAACATTAATTTCATTCACATAAGGCTCATACTAAATACATAATTTACATCTTTAAGACATACCACAATATATACTATTAATCCGAAAAGAGCATTTAGCTATGACACACATGAATAATCCATTTTCATACATCTCATATTCAACAGTAACACAGATACATAACTCAAAAAGCTTACCACAAAGTTTATCATATAGCTTGCTCCAAGCTTCAATTTACCATTCGGTCATAAGTCTAAAGTCTCATTCTAACATTTCTTTTTATCTTATTACAACTTAATTCATCAAATTTAAACTCATCAATATATATATACGCACAACAGAGACTCATTCTAATATAAGTACTCATTATTCACACTTTAATTTCATATATATGTGCATTTGTATTCCTCATGACCGTATATCATTTAATATATTAACACAAGACTAAAATTTAGTCATAACATCCATATGACCGAAAACGTTAAAAGCCATGGGTAACCAAACAATAACCCATGATTGAAATACTCAAACATAACCATGGCTGAACACCACTTCATCGACACTTTCATTTCCTTTTTAACTTACCTAAGCCAAATATTCAATTAAGCTACCATAGGTCTTTCACTCGATTTAATCACACATGCACCACTCAAATCTTTACTTCATTATGTAATTCACCAATTTATATTTAATACCCTTTTAATACACAAACATTACTCAATACCTTATTTAGGTTCATAAACTAACCCATTCCTTGATATATATTGTAACATCCCGAAATAGGGCCTAATCGGAATAGTGGTTTTGTGACCACAAATCTGAGATAGAAATAATTATTTTATTATTATTATGATGTTTATGATGTGATTGCATGATGGTGTGAAAATTTCGTGAAGAAATTCTATGCATAAAGTGCTTAATTCGAAATTAGGGACTAAATCGAATAAGTTGCAAAATTTGCATTCTAGAAGTTTTTAGTGTGAAATTGCTTTGGAATATTAATTAGGAGGTTTTAAATAGTAATTTGACCAATTTCTAAGTTTATGGACAAAAATTGGACATGGGTGGAATTTTTGAAAGTTTAGTAAGGAAGGGCATTTTGGTCATTTGCTTATTAACATGATTAAAAAGGGAAAAAGATGACAAAATTGCTATCATCTTCTTCATTAGCACCAAATTTCAAGGGTTCTCCATAGCTAGGGTTTGTTTCAAGCTTCCAAGCTCCATAGTAAGCGATTCCAAGCCCCGTTTTTAATGTTCTTTACGTTTTCGGAGTCTTGGTAGCTCGATAAAGCTTATGTTTGCAATATTTTAAGTTAGGGTTCATATTTGGAAAAATACCCATAGGTGAAATTTGTGTATTTTGATGTTTTATGATAGAATATGAGGTTTTAAATTATGCTAGACAACTTGAGCTACTCGGTTTTAGGTAAAAACGAGTAAAAGGGCTTAATTGGTAAAAATACCTATTGTACATAAGTGTATGTTATAGTAGGAATTTGAAGATGATGTTGGTAAATAAATGATCAGCATGTCTTAAAATACAAGAATCTGTGATAAGTTTTGATTTCTAAGTCTTGGGGCAAAAGTGTAAATGTAACAACCCAAAACCCTTACCCGTCGACGGAGGGTTAAGAGGCGTTACAGAATAAACACGCGTTAGTCCAAAAATGAATTTACTAAGATTTCAAGCATTCCTAACCCGAATACATTGTCCACATATATATATATATATATATTCATACATTGAACTAGAATTTAACTTTAACTAATACACATTAAACATACAGAAGGTATCACATACAAGTTAGCCAAAACCTTATCTTAGTATCTAGTCGAATATGTAAGTTTATTTATAGGCAATTAATTTTCAACACTTACACTTAAACATTTCTAAGGTTAATAATAATTGTCACCTTGATTCATGCTATTAACACTTACCTTAATTATACCTCTAGATAGATAAAATACACACCACTTTTATAACCATATGCATAATTCTTTTATACTCATCCATTTTCAACCATAACATGCTCCATTCATGAACATTTATAAGGCAATTTGATAAGCCATTTTCGCATGGCTATTCGGATACACGCATCAAAATGGGTTGAAAAGTCAAAATAAAGAATTTGAGTCTATACATGCCATTGTTTGGAAAGTTAAGTTTAAACCTTCGAAGGTACCAAAGAGAAAAATCTATTGACGATAGTGAGAGTGACTTGGACTTGAATCCCTCGAACCGCAGCTTCAGTTAAGGTCTATAAACAAAAGAAACATAAAAGTAAATAGAGTAAGCTTCAACGAGCTTAGTAAGTTTTGAGTAAAGTAAGCAATTTATGCTTCAAAACACATAATATGTCACATAATAAGGCTAAATCTTAAAATCCTTCTACGTGGCCGAATACACAATTATTTACATGAGTAAATAAAAGTAAAAATATCAACAATTAACTTCAATTGATTTCTTACCATTTAATGACTCTAATTTTCCATTACCCTAAAGGCATCATTCATAGCAGAATGTATGTATACCGTAGCAATATAAGGGGAAACATGCCATCAAATTTCATATTTGGACCATACCAAAGCGAAGTAA
Organism: Gossypium stocksii; assembly: GCA_020496765.1. Lineage (NCBI taxonomy): Eukaryota > Viridiplantae > Streptophyta > Magnoliopsida > Malvales > Malvaceae > Gossypium > Gossypium stocksii. The sequence goes on from CM035628.1 coordinate 67,162,774, forward strand.
ATCATTTAAGGAGTATCGGACTTAAATATCTCATAACATACTCGGTTACATATTAACTTAATATATTACATTAATACAAATGTACATACCTGGCATTCTTAGTACTACACTCATACTTTACCTTACCACTGTTAAATCGAAATTCCCCATAATCTTACATATACTAAAAATCACCAGCACGAAGCCTGCTAGGCGCAAAGGCCTGAAAGTATCATCGGCATAAGGCCTGCTAGGCACGAAGGCCTGAAAGTATCACCGGCATAAGCCTGCTAGGCACAAAGGCCTGAAAGTATCACCGGCATAAGCCTGCTAGGCATGAAGGCCTGAAAGTATCACCGGCATAAGCCTGCTAGGCACGAAGGCCTGAAATTTATCATATTTGGATTCCCGGGTAATATTTGTTTATATTCGCATGTGTCATATTAGACATATCATCCTTACAATTCATTAAATACATTCCACATAGATAAAACATCCACATATAGCATCTCTCCATAATCAATTTGCCAAATACCTATGGCACTCTATTCTATACACAATTTGGTCTTATAGAGCTTGTTATAAGATTTCCACATGCAAAAGCTAATCACATTTTTCCTTAGGTTCACCATATGCATTCGGCTACTCATCCATACCATCAAATTCCATAATTATATCATTAACAAAGTGAAATGAAACTAGTTGTAAGGCTAACAACTTAAATGCATCCTATCATATTCGGATATGTGCAAAAGGGAATACACTCAAAACTTACCTCTGTATGTCCGAATGGTTGTAGACCGGCTACTCTATTACTTTCTCCTTTCCCTTATCCGATTTTGATCCTCTTTGCTCTTGAGCTTTGATGTAAACAAATAAAATGATTTAATCATTCTTTCCATTTATCAAAAGTCAAATTTTATTTAGTCTAACACAAGTAGTACACGGCATTTCATCAATGACTAAACAAGCACATATTAATAAAATTATTCATCATTAGAACATAAACTCGGCACCCTTGATATTTAATTAATCTTACTAGTATAGTTTATAGCCGAATGACTTTTTAAGGAAATCAAAGTACATATGGATCCTATACCTATATAGGAATTAACTTGATACACCTAAGATTTAATTACAACATAGTTATAATTATCACTTGTACATAGTTTCTCCAATTTGCACTTATAGGACTCATAGCAAATGACCATAGCCGAATGCTCTTCTAAAGTTATCCAAAGCATTTCAAATTCAATTATCACAAACAACAATTTCACACCTCCAAACATCTTCATTAACTCACGTTATTCTATTCATTAACCAAAGGATCATTTAACAAACCTATAATGCATGGATAAGTATCTAGCATTATTTGTACTTTAAGACATGAAGCCCACAACCATTACTTCCAGTTCCCTTCATGACCGTATACTCAAAACACAACCAAACTTAAATTTTGACATGGACCAACTAGGAATTGCTCTAGCCAAGCATAATTCACAAGAAAACAAGATAAAACACATACATATCATATTATTACAAATCACCGTAACCAAAAGCTCTCATCTACTATTTATTCATTCAACTAAACCATTCCTTGAACAATTTCAACATTCGACCATGGAAATGAGCTAATTTTAACTAATAACTACCTCCTTTAATCAATTAACACAATAGCCGAATGTAATTACTCACATAAGCGTCAAAACAAAGTTTCTACTAGCTCAAAACCCAACTTACAACCATCACCACCGCAAATCATCAAAGCATTCATAAATTCAATTACTTCCTTCATGGCCGAATGCATATAATACCTCCAAATTCAAAATTTAGACCATGGGTAGAGTAATCTAGGTAACAACCATCTCAAATGCATAAAGAATTGCCAAAAATCCATTCAAACATACCTTAGATTAAGAACTAAAATGGCCGAATGTTAGGCTTTCTTCTTCTCCCTTTTTCTTTCCCAATTTCGGCAAATGAAGAAAAAAATAGGATAAAAATATAATTTGTTCTTTTTCCCCCATTTTTGTTATTTCATAATTCATTATTATAATAACATAAAACACATATTTTATGCCATGAAATCATCATGGCCGGCCACTAAGTCAACAAAATGGAGAATTGACATGCAACTCCTAACCTTTAAGCCATGCAACAATTCGGTTCCCTTACAATATTCCACACACATTTTCAAAATTTTACACATAAGTCCAATTCAATAAATTTCACATTCAAACGGCACCAAATTATTAATCAATTATTCACACAACAAATTCACATATATTAGACATGAAATTTAGCATTTAATTAATATTGAGACTCGGTCTAATGGTTACGAAACCATTTCCCGACTAGGGTCGAATTACGGCTGTCACAGTAAATATGCAAAAGTTTAGGGGTAAAAATGTAATTTTGCCAAAGTTTGAGTAAAGGGCTGTTTTGATAAATGTTGATATTAAATAAGTTAAATTTGCTATTATAGATCAAGAAGAACGAAATTCGAGAGTAGATCGGGGAAAAGAAAAAGTAAAGGACTAAATTGTAAAGTTTAGTCACATTTGGTATCGAGGGAAGTTTACGGTAAATAAATGTAATATTCTGTTATTTTACATTACTATTGTTAATTTCCAGCATTTATATATTCATTTTATGAAAATAATCAAGTTGAATATAAGGTTATATGACAGAGAAAAGCAGTAGAAAGTCCCGATTGAACTTTAGGAATGTTAAGATACAAAATGACATGACATTAGGGGTCGACAGGACAGGACAGGACAGAAATGAGCCATGTAAGTCCGTACTAGATATACGACTTTGGAGACAGGATTGAGCCATGTAAGTCCATATTAGATATATGGCATTGGAGACAGGAATAATTCATATAAGTCCATGTCAAAGACATGGCATTGGCAGGATATTATTAGACAGGAACGACCCAGTATCCTTAGTATTCCAAGTGGTTCAACGGGCCATTATTCAAGTAAATGTACAGAGAATTATGAGCAAAGGAAAGGTAGATTGTAATCATGAATAATGAAAGGTCAGGTAAGAAAGAAGGTAAGTGAAGAAGAAGAAGGCAGAAAATGAGATGTAAAGAAAGCTTATAATGCTAATTGATAGTTTGCAAACTTATCCCATATGATGAATGTTGTAATTTGTTTGCTTGTAAACTTACTAAGGCTAGTGCTTACCCTCTTTATTTCTTTCTTCTTATAGTTCTTCCCAAGCCACTCGGGGATCAAAGGAAACGTCAAAGATCCGATCACACTATCGAGGAATCCTATCGGTATAGTTAGACGTTTCTTTTCGTGTATGGCATGTATAGGGACTTGGCTTCTTTTGATATGGATGTCTTATGACATGTTCAATGAATGGGATGTAAATACTTGATAGTGAATAGCTAATGAAATGGCTAATGATATACAAGTATGATAGTATGTATGCTTGAGTGATAACTGTCACATGGAAATTAAGGAAAAATGTGAAAGTAGCTTAAAAACAGAACATTGTAACAGCAGTAACGTGAGTTTGAAAAATCACTAAAAATAATAGAAACATGGTTTGATGGTGAATAATATATGAAATTAAATCTTATTGTGTTTATTTTCATATGGAACAAACAAAACAAGTAAAGATATTGTATTTTACGAGATATCTGAGTTTTAGTGAAATAGGGCCAGAGTGATTTCTGGATCCCCTGTTCCAACTTTGGAAATTCAGCATAAATTTTACAAACATAATTAGGAGGATTACTTTATATGTTCAGAATTCTTATAGAGTCTAGTTTTAAGAGAAACAAACGGCATAGTCATATGAATTATTTACAGGCAGAAAAGTGGTTCGTAGTAAGTAGAGGTCAGTACAGTCGAGTTCTGAAATAGGGGTAACTTTAACTAATAAACTGTACTAATTGGCCCAGCCAAAAATTCTAGAAAAAAATTAGCAGATAGATACATGAGTCTAAATTTAGGAAAATTTACGAATCTTGATTTCTAGTTTTGTAACTCGAGATATGATTTTTCATGCGACCATGATGCAGATAAACTGCTTATTCTGAAAATCAAAATAGATAATGTAAAGTTGTTTAAAATGGTAAATTATGTGTAGTAACACTTCAAGCTCGACTCCGGCGATGGTCTCAGGCGTGGGGGCGTTACATTTATTGGTATCAGAGCAGGTTTAGTCGGTTCTCGGAATAGTTAGAACGAGTAAGAGTCTAGCTATACATGCCATACTTATATTTTGATAGTGTGACAACTCTTGACGATTTTTAAATATTTTGTTTTATAGTAATGGATCCCGAACGAGCTGGTGATGATGATATGGAAAGTAATGCGCCTGCTTCTGCGGACGGGGTAGTGCCATCAGAGAATAGGCCAGTAACAGTTGATCAGGGAGGAGTGACTCGAGAAGCTCTCTTCCAAGCTTTGAATGATTGGTTTGCCGAGTTCGTTCGTATGAATCCGGTAGTTAGACCTCCACCCCCTCAGGATTCTCAGGCTACCCATGTAGCTCAAGCTCCCCCAGTCACAGGTACAGTAATAAGAGAAAAGCCACCAGTTGATAAAATCAGGAAATATGGGGTAGAAGAGTTCCGAGCAACAAAAGACGATGATACAGAAAGAGCCAAATTTTTGTTAGAAAATACCATCAGAGTCTTCGATGAATTATCTTGTACACCTGAGGAATGTATGAAATGTGTAGTATCACTTCTTACAGACTCGACCTATCACTGGTGGAAGACACTAGTATCAGTTGTACCGAAAGAGAGGGTCACTTGGGATTTCTTTCAGGAGGAATTCCGTAAAAAGTACATCAGCCAGAGGTTTATTGATCAGAAGAGAAAAGAGTTCTTAGAGCTGAAACAAGCTAACATGACAGTGACTGATTATGAGCGTGAATTTGTTAGACTCAGTAAATATGCTCGAGAATGTGTGTCAACAGAGGCTATTATGTGTAAAAGGTTTGAGGATGGGTTAAATGATGATATCCGACTATCAGTGGGTGTTCTGGAAATAAAAGAGTTCGTCATTTTAGTTGACAGAGCCTGTAAAGCGGAGGAGTTGTTAAAAAGAAAAGATAAAACTGAAACAGAGACGCGAGATAGGAAGAAAAGACAAATGAGCAGATCATTTCAGGCTACATCCAAGAGGCCCAAAGAGTTTTCTACCAGATCTAGCTTTTCGGCAGGGCAATCTAGTCAGAATAGAGGTAGCAGATTTAAAGATCCAAAAGCTCAAACCACTTCGACCGTAAGTGTGGGTAATGTTAGATCGGGTGATCGAGATGTCCATGATGTGGTAGACTTCATTATGGTCCTTGTCGAGCAGGCAAAAATGTTTGTTATAAATGTGGTGCTCCAGATCATTTTGTACGAGAGTGTCCGGAGGTGGCTAACCGAGAAGTAACACAGAGTGCTAGATCCAAAAATACTCCTACCAGAGGCAGATCACCGAGACAACTGGGAGTAGGAGCAAGTAACAGAGGCACCTCTAGAGATTCGACGGTGAGACCAGATGCTAGAGCCCCTGCAAGGACTTATGCTATTCGTGCTCGTGAAGAGGCATCCTTCTCCGATGTGATTACGGGTACATTTTCTTTACATGACATTAATGTCATTGCTTTAATTGATCCGGGTTCGACCCATTCCTATGTTTATGTGAAACTGATGTCTAAAATTTGTATGCCTATAGAATCCACAGAATTTGTGATAAAAGTATCGAATCCACTAGGCAAGTGTGTATTGATAGATAAAGTATGTAGAAATTGCCCCTTAATGATTAGAGGTCACTATTTTTCGGCCGATCTCATGTTATTGTCGTTTGATGAGTTTGATGTTATTCTAGGTATGGATTGGTTGACGGCACATGATGTGATAGTGAATTGTGGAAGGAAATTCATTGAGTTAAAATGTGAAAATGGTGAGATTCTTCGAGTTAATTCAGATGAGTCAGATGGTTCATTTGCTATGATTTCTGTTATGACAACTCAGAAATATTTGAGAAAAGGGTATGAGGCTTATCTTGCTTTTGTATTAAATACTAAAGATTCAGAATTGAAAGTTGAATCAGTGCCCATAGTGTTCGAGTATTCAGATGTATTTTCGGAAGAATTACCAGGTTTGCCTCATGTCAGAGAAGCTGAGTTTGGTATTGAGTTAATTCCAGGTACCACACCTATTTCTATTACTCCTTATAGAATGGCCCCGTCGGAATTGAAAGAATTGAAAGCTCAGCTGCAAGAATTAACTGATAAAGGTTTTGTAAGACCCAGTAGTTCGCCATGGGGTGCACCAGTGTTATTTGTGAAAAAGAAAGATGGTTCAATGAGATTGTGCATATATTATCAGCAACTTAACAAGGTAACTATCAAGAACAAATATCCACTGCCCAGAATTGATGATTTGTTTGATCAATTAAAGGGAGCCACCGTGTTTTCCAAGATAGATTTGAGATCTGGATACTATCAGATGCGAGTTAAGGAGTCAAATGTTCCAAAGACTATATTCCGAACTAGGTACAGTCATTATGAGTTTCTTGTGATGCCGTTTGGCTTAGCTAATGCTCCAGCCGTTTTTATAGACTTCAAGAACTGAATATTTAGACCGTATTTGGACAAGTTTGTAGTTGTGTTCATTGATGATATTTTGATTTCTTCTCCTGATGGGACAGAACATAAAGAGCATTTGAGAACAGTTTTACAGATTCTAAGAGATAATCAGTTGTATGCTAAGTTTAGTAAAAGTGAGTTTTGGCTCCGAGAAGTTGGATTCCTTGGACATATTGTTTCAGGTGAAGGTATTAGAGTTGATCCAAGCAAAATTTCAGCCATTGTTGATTGGAAGCCTCCTAAGAACGTTTCAGAGGTTAGAAGCTTTCTTGGTTTAGCTTTGTTATTATAGACGATTTGTGGAGGGATTCTCTATGATAGCTACCCCGTTGACGAGATTGTTGCGGAAGGATGTCAAGTTCGAATGGACTGAGAAGTGCCAGCAGATTTTAACAAGTTAAAGGCATTGTTGACTGAAGCTCCCATCTTAGTACAGCCAGAACCGGGTAAAGAATTTGTGATTTACAGTGATGCATCTTTGAATGGGCTTGGTTGCGTACTCATGCAGGAAGGAAAGGTGATTGCTTATGCCTCTAGACAATTGAAACCAAATGAGAAAAATTATCCGACGCATGATTTGGAGTTTTCTGCTATTGTATTTGCATTGAAGATTTGGAGACATTATTTGTATGGTGAACGGTGCTGGATATTCACCGATCATAAAAGTTTGAAATACTTGATGACTCAAAAAGATTTGAACCTGAGGCAAAGAAGATGGCTAGAGTTGATTAAGGATTATGAACTAGTGATTGATTATCACCCAGGTAAGGCAAATGTAGTTGCTGATGCTTTAAGCAGAAAACTTTTATTTACATTGCGAGCTTTGAATACCAATTTGGCCATGTCGGATGATGGTTCTATTCTAGCTGAATTGAGAACTAAACCGGTATTTCTTAAAGAAATTTGTGAAGCTCAGAAAGATGATAGTGATTTACAAGCTAAAAGAGTTCAATGTGAGTCAGGCATAGAATCAGATTTCCGGATTGGTTCTAATGGTTGTTTGATGTTTAGAGATAGAATATGTGTACCAAATAATGATGAGCTTATTCGGAAGATCTTACAGGAAGCACATAGCAGTTCTTTGTCTATTCATCCGGGTAGTACAAAGATGTATAATGATTTGAAGAAATTGTACTAGTGGGTAGGAATGAAAAGAGATATTTTAGAGTTTGTTTCCAGATGCTTGATTTGTCAACAGATAAAGGCTGAACACCAGGTACCCTCGGGATTATTGCAGCCTGTGCTAGTTCCGGAGTGGAAATGGGACAGAGTTACTATGGATTTTGTGTCAGGGTTGCCGTTAACATCGAAAAAGAAAGATGCAGTATGGGTTGTGATTGATAAGCTGACTAAGTCGGCTCATTTTATCCCAATTCGTATGGATTATTCACTTGACAAGTTGGCTGAGTTATACATTTCAGAGATAGTCAGACTACATGGAGTACCATTATCGATCATTTCAGATAGAGATCCGAGATTTACTTCACAGTTCTGGAAAAAGTTACAAGAAGCTTTAGGCACCAAGTTGAGTTTTAGTATGGCTTTTCATCCTCACACCGACAGTCAGTCAGAGAGAGTTATTCAGGTACTTGAAGATATGCTTAGATGTTGTGTATTGGAATTTCAAGGCAGTTGGGAAAAATATTTACCATTGGTAGAGTTCGCCTATAATAATAGCTACCAGTCGAGTTTGAAGATGGCACCTTATGAAGCTTTGTATGGACGCAAATGTCGTACACCTTTATATTGGATAGAGCTTAAAGAAAGCCAGATTTATGGGGTTGATCTAGTTAAAGAAACAGAAAAAAAGTGAAAGTTATCAGAGATTATTTGAAAGCAGCTTCAGACAGGCAGAAGTCATATGCAGATTTAAAAAGAAAAGAGATTGAGTATCGGGTTGGTGACAAGGTATTTTTGAAAGTATCCCTATGGAAGAAAGTTCTCAGATTTGGCAGGAAAGGCAAGTTAAGTCCTCGTTTAATTGGACCGTTTGAACTAATTGAGAGAGTTGGACCTTTAGCATACCGATTAGCTTTGCCGACTGAATTAGAGAAGATTCATGATGTGTTCCATGTGTCGATGTTATGACGCTATCGGTCAGATCTGTCACATGTGATTTCTCCGACAGAGGTTGAGATTCAACCAGATATGACTTATGATGAAGAACCGGTAAAAATTCTAGCTCGTGAGATAAAATAGTTAAGGAATAAAAGTATTGCTCTTGTAAAAGTCTTGTGGAATAGACATGGGGTGGATGAGGATACATGGGAACCTGAAGAGGCCATGTGAAAACAGTACCCAAACCTCTTCATAGGTAAGATTTTCGAGGACGAAAATCCCTAAAGGGGAGAGAAATGTAACATCCCGAAATAGGGCCTAATCAGAATAGTGGTTTCGTGACCACAAATTTGAGATAGAAATAATTATATTATTATTATTATTATGTTTATGATGTGATTGCACGATGGTGTGAAAATTTCGTGAAGAAATTCTATGCATAAAGTGCTTAATTTGAAATTAGGGACTAAATCGAATAAGTTGCAAAATTTGCATTCTATAAGTTTTTAGTATGAAATTGCTTTGGAATATTAATGAGGAGGTTTTAAATAGAAATTTTAACAATTTCTAAGTTTATGGACAAAAATTGGACATGGGTGGAATTTTTGAAAGTTTAGTAAGGAAGGGCATTTTGGTCATTTGCTTATTAACATGATTAAAAAGGGAAAAAGATGACAAAATTGCTATCATCTTCTTCATTAGCATGAAATTTCAAGGGTTCTCCATAGCTAGGGTTTGTTTCAAGCTTCCAAGCTCCATAGTAAGTGATTCCAAGCCCCGTTTTTAATGTTCTTTACGTTTTCGGAGTCCCGGTAGCTCGATAAAGCTTATGTTAGCAATATTTTAAGTTAGGGTTCATATTTGGAAAAATACCCATAGGTGAAATTTGTGTATTTTGATGTTTTATGATAGAATATGAGGTTTTAAATTATGCTAGACAACTTGAGCTACTCGGTTTTAGGTAAAAACGAGTAAAAGGGCTTAATTGGTAAAAATACCTATTGTACATAAGTGTATGTTATAGTAGGAATTTGAAGATGATGTTGGTAAATAAATGATCAGCATGTCTTAAAATACAAGAATTTGTGATAAGTTTTGATTTCCGAGTCTTGGGGCAAAAGTGTAAATATGCAAAAGTTTAGGGGCAAAAATGTAATTTTGCCAAAGTTTGAGTAAAGGGCTGTTTTGATAAATGTTGATATTAAATAAGTTAAATTTGCTATTATAGATCAAGAAGAACAAAATTCGGGAGTAGATCGGGGAAAAGAAAAAGTAAAGGACTAAATTGTAAAGTTTAGTCACATTTGGTATCGAGGTAAGTTTACAGTAAATAAATGCAATATTCTGTTATTTTACATTACTATTGTCAATTTCCAGCATTTATATATTCATTTTATGAAAAAAATCAAGTTGAATATAAGGTGATATGACAGAGAAAAGCAGTAGAAAGTCCCGATTGAACCTTAGGAATGTTAGGATACGAAATGTCATGACATTAGGGGTCGATAGGACAGGACAGGACAGAAATGAGCCATGTAAGTCTGTACTAGATATACGGATCTGGAGATAGGATTGAGCCATGTAAGTCCATATTAGATATATGGCATTGGAGATAGGAATAATTCATGTAAGTCCATGTCAAAGACATGGCATTGGCAGGATATTGTTAGACAGGAATGATCCTAGTATCCTTAGTATTCCGAGTGGTTCAATGGGCCATTATTCAAGTAAATGTACAGAGAATTATCAGCAAAGGAAAGGTAGATTGTAATCATGAATAATGAAAGGTCAGGTAAGAAAGAATGTAAGTGAAGAAGAAGAAGGCAGAAAATGAAATGTAAAGAAAGCTTATAATGCTAATTGATAGTTTGCATACTTATCCCATATGATGAATGTTGTTGTAACACCCCTATCCCGTAACCGTCGCCAGAATAGGTAAGGGGCATTACCGGACTTGTAACTCATATCAGAATAGTAAATTTTTTTTTTAACGATCATTCATTTGGATAAACACTAAATACAGCCAGGGATAAAATTTAAACGTCTATAAGTAAACATTCAAAAGATGCCATTTTCGCATGGCTTATATACATTAACCAAGAATTCTCTTCCGCTACTAGTCAATTCTATACATGCCATAAGATAATCCAAACTTAGCAGTACCAAATAGTGGATAGTGATAGTGTGACAACTTGCTGACGATCCCCGAGCAAAAGGCCAAATTCAACAATCTATAAAACAGAGAAACATAACAACAGAGTAAGCTTTTGTAAGCTTAGTAAGTCTTAAGCAATTTAAAACCATTGAACTCAAATATAACCAATTTGTTTATTTGATTCACATATAACATTTCTTTTCCTATCTATAGTTACCCTCATTGGTCAAACCAAAATATATATCTCACAATATCCTATAATATTTCTCCATAACCAAATACCCACATATTCATATGGCATTTTCATATTTGCTTTTCATTTTACGAGCATGATTTAATCCAAATCAAGCTTAAATATAAGCTCAGAATACATACCTGTCCAACTTAACGCATTGAACGTATTTATTAACAATTGTTACTGTGAAGTCATATAATCTTATGCTTTACTCGAATCATCAGCGATACCTTTAGCTCTGATAATCCCCACACGTAGTCATCGGGTCTTACCCAGATATAATCTCCACACGCAGTCATCGGGTCTTACCCAGATATAATCTCCACACGCAGTCATCGGGTCTTACCCGGATATATCTCCAAGTTTCATGTACATTTAATCACAGGTCACAACATTCACATTGACTATCATATTTGTAAATCATTTGCCTCATCAAATATCTAACAATACACACTTTTCACAGTAGGTCATTCGGTCACGAATATATATACACATTTCATACATATTTCACATTAGCCATTCGGCTTGACCACATATACATATCTCATATACATTTCACATTAGCCATTCGGCTTTACCACATATACATATCTCATATACATTTCACATTAGCCATTCGGCTTTACCACATATACATATCTCATACACATTTCACATTAGCCATTCGGCTTAAAAACATATACATATCTCATATACATTTCACATTAGCCATTCGGCTTTACCACATATACATATCTCATATACATTTCACATTAGCCATTCGGCTTTACCACATATACATATCTCATATACATTTCACATTAGCCATTCGGCTTTACCACATATACATATCTCATACACATTTCACATTAGCCATTCGGCTTAACCACATATACATATCTCATATACATTTCACATTAGCCATTCGGCTTCACCACATATACATATCTTGTACATCAATTTCATCATAACAAAGTTGACTAGGTATACCAGTCATTTACGGCTTATAGCCTCACTTTAATACAGATTCGGTACTTTGATTACAATATTTAATTGATTGTTTATAAGCAACTCAAACAGTTTTATCAATGTTTACTACATAATCACAAATTCACTACAAGCTGTTTTTCCTGAGCAATAGTCATTAAATTATTCGTAACTGGAGTTACAAGACTCCAAATGAAGTGCTGTTAATTTTCCCTGAAAATAGACTTATTTATATTTTATCCATAAAATTTTCAGAATATTTAGTTTAGCCAATCAATACCAGATTTTTCTTAAAGTTTCCCTTGTTTCACTGTTTGACTATACTGACCACTCTTCACTACGAAGCAAATTCCTCATTGTACAGAATTCAAAATATGTTCTTGTTTATTTCATTTGAAACTAGACTCATTAAGGAGTCTGAGCATATAAATCTTATCTTATAATCATTTTTTTTACAATTTATAATTATTTTCTAAAAACAGAACAGAGGATTTCGGAGTCATTCTGACACCGTCTTACACTGATTTAAATATATCTTTATCGGCAATTCATTTGCTTATATGGTTTCTTTTATAAGAAAGTAGACTCATTAAGCTTTAATTACATAATTTATTCAACCTCTAATTCAACTCCAACAATTTATGGTGATTTTTCCAAAACACGTTACTGCTGCTGTACTAAGCAGATTTATACAAATTTACTCCTTAAAGTTCTTATTCACATATTTATAACATAACATCATATATGCCATCATTTAGAAAAGTCATTGACCTTAACATATATACATAATTCATATTCATTCCATTTAAATACTTAGAACTTACAAAGGAATCAAACTCAAATACTTAAGAACTTACCATTCGACCTTAGAACATATCATGGCCACATCTTATCTTACCATTTAACCATTCGGCTTTAGCACATATAATGAACTCTTATTTTAAATCTCATCCTTACGGATAGACCATAAAACATTTCTAATTATAATTCTTTCTTCATAACTTTCACATTCGGATATAGGCATTTCTACCAATAGTACCCATTAATTAAGATACAAAGTAGGCTTAATTACTTAAAGACTTACCTCAATGTGGTCTATACCACCAATCTCTCTTTCCCTTTTTCCGAATTGGTCTCTCTTAGATCTTGAGCTTAATCAAACAATTAAAACTAGTTTAATCCTCTTATTAAATTATTGGAATCAAAATACTAATAATTTCATGCATGGATACATACAGCACTATAACTTTATAATCATTTCAATTTAAACACATCACAAGCCTCATTCGGCCATTTCAAAGAATATCAATTCAATCATCCTTTAATATCAAAACAATATCTCATGTGTACTCATTCCAAATGACCGAATGCCACTTAAAGAAATCAAAGTACATATAAAACATATACTTATAATTATAATTATCACATAAGATTTCTAGGATATCATCATAATCATGACTACAATTGCTTTTAAATATAAACATACTCAATTCATTCACACAAATACCATTCGGCCAATCATTCATGCATAGATTAATTTTCACGTCTCATTTTCTAGTCTTTAGCTAACATTTCACTACAATTTATCTAAGCCAAAAGCAATTTCTTATAAATTAACCATTAAAGCATCCCACCTCACATTATACAAGCATAATACTAAGATCGAATTCCTCTCTTGACTACTAGAAGCATAACCATCACATAGCTATTTCAAAGCTCACATACGGCACATTAACACCAACTTAACTCAATTCACGATTTCACTCATGCATAATTTCTTAGCCGAAACCTATAAAATCCTTGAATTTGTCTAAAGCACATATATACTAAACTTCCCATTAAAATTAACTTATAAAAACATCAACTAAGTATCAAATACTTAATTCCTTCATTCAAAAGAATATAGCCGAACATCTCCTTTTTGTTCAAAGAGTAGCATAAAACACATTTTGCATTTAACTATATCATGCCTTAATGTCAAGCACATTAGATAATGGTGCAACATCAATTAACAAACAACATTATTAAATCAATTTAAATACACATTCGGCTAATACACAAACATATACCAATACTTTAACATTTAAATTCCAACCAAGCAACACATTTCTACCTTTTTAACATTTATACATATTGACCGAATGATCCAAACTTTAACAATTTGAAAGCTCACTTAATGACCATTACTAAAGCAACTAGTTAAACATTAAACTTGAATGTATATATATATAGATATGTATATATATATATATATATAAAACATCTCATATACATGGAGCATATAAATTCAGCTCATCCAAGTTTACAATCGGTAATTTCACCATACAAAGAAAAAAAAACAAAATTTTAACGTTAAATTTTAATCCGAGATCTCAAATGCTGAAAATTTCACTTAAAGGACATAGAACATTCCTCCCACACACTCACGGCTATTAAGCCATAACTTCTTTAATTTACCATAAAGACCGAACCTCCCCAAAGTCTTTAAACCACATATACAACAATTTAACACATCCACAACACCTATTCCACCATTTCAACTTCAAAACATTAAAACACCACTCAACTTGATTCATATCTTCCTTAGCCGAAAGTTTGACTAATTCAACTAAAATTTCTACTTGGGCAATGTAAAAAGCTCAACAACCATTCAAACTTACAAGAAATTTAAAAGAATTAACAAAATATCTCACCTTAATCAAGTTAGATGGTGACCGAATGCCATAGCTTCTTTTCTTCTTTTGCTCATTAAGAATCGGCAAAAAAAAAAAATGGGGAAACAAAAAAAATAGCTAGCTTTGGTTTTTTTCACCCATTTAACTCATTATATGACTTTTCTTTTTAATTATAACATAAAATAAATATTACTTATAATAATGCATGAATATATATATTATATAAATATATAAAACATGCAAACTTTTAATCATTACACCACATGGCCGGCCACTTATAAGTAAAATGGCAAAATTGACATGCAAACCCCTTGAATTTTAAACCATATAATACTAGGCCATTTCACATTTACCTAGCATGTTTTCATAATTCTCATACAAGTCCATATAAATAAATTTCACATCAAATGGCTACAATCAAAACACCACAATCTCACACATGCATTTTACACATATTTTAGACACGAAATTTAACATTCATTAATTTAAATGACTTGGTTTAGTGGTCCCGAAACCACTTCCGGACTAGGGTCAGAATAGGGCTGTTACAGTTGTAATTTATTTGCTTGTAAACTTACTAAGCCTAGTGCTTACCCTCTTTATTTCTTTCTTCTTATAGTTCTTGCCAAGCCACTCAGGGATCAAAGGAAACGTCAGAGATCCGATCACACTATCGAGGAATCCTATCGGTATAGTTAGACGTTTCTTTTCGTGTATGGCATGTATAGGGACTTGGCTTCTTTTGATATGGATGTCTTATGACCTGTTCAATAAATGGGATGTAAATACTTGATAGTGAATAGCTAATGAAATTGCTAATGATATACAAGTATGATAGTATGTATGCTTGAGTGATAACTGTCACATGGAAATTAAGGAAAAATGTGAAAGTAGCTTAAAAACAGAACATTGTAACAGCAGTGACGTGAGTTTGAAAAATCACTAAAAATAATAGAAACATGTTTTGATGATGAATAATATATTAAATTAAATCTTATTGTGTCTATGTTCATATGAAACAAACAAAACAGGTAAAGGTATTGTATTTTATGAGATATCTGAGTTTTAGTGAAACAGGGCTAGAGCGATTTCTGGATCCCCTGTTCCAACTTTGGAAATTCAGCATAAATTGTACAAACATAATTAGGAGGATTAATTTATATGTTCAGAATTCTTATTGAGTCTATTTTAGGAAAACAAACGGCATAGTCATATGAATTATTTACAGGGAGAAAAGTGGTTTGCAGTAAGTAGAGGTCAGTGCAGTCAAGTTCTGAAATAGGGGTAACTTTAACTAATAAACTGTACTAATTGGCCCAGCTAAAAATTCTAGAAAAAAATTAGCAGATAGATACATGAGTCTGAATTCAGGGAAAATTTACGAATCTTGATTTTGAGTTTCATAACTCGAGATATAATTTTTCAAGCGACTATGATGCAGATAAACTGCTTATTCCGAAAATCAAAATAGATAATGTAAAGTTGTTTAAAATGGTAAATTATGTGTAGTAACACTTCAAGCTCGACTCCGACGACGGTCTCGGGCGTGGGGGTGTTACATATATATATATATATATATTCAGCATCTTAAACAACAAGATTAATAAAGGCATCCCGTCCTTAAACGAAGATAGTTTCCTGAATAAAAGTACAAATATGGTACTTTCATTCTTTCCAACTCAAATTACCATCAATTATTTCAATAATAACTTCCTAACACATTCGGCCATATATGCAAAATTTGACATTCAAATATTTTTCTTTCTTTAATTATTCACACGGCAAACATTCATTTTCTAACCTTTTAATACACACCATTAGCTCAATTCATTTCCCAAGTTCACATTCGGCTAACACACACATATAAGTGCTACAATTAGACATTAGCTTTGCATTTTACCATATAGCCAATTGCCACAAAACATTTTAGACACAAATTTTCAACTTTAACAAACTCAATTCATCTATTAACAACCCTCAATACACAAAGCATTAAAACAACACCAAATAAACTCAATCAACCATGGCCGAATGCATCAACAACACCCAAGATCAAAATTTCTTCATGGGTTTACGGTAGAACTAAGAAAAGAACTCAAAAACATCCAAATAAAAACAAATTACCATGTATTTACCTTGGATTCTTGATCTTTAGATGGCCGAAAAACAAAGCCTTGTTTCTCTTTGCACATCAATAAATTTATTCTTTGTTTTGAGTCACATTCGGCACTCATACTATAATTATAGTTATGTCATATCTAATATAAGTTGCATTCGGTATAGACATATTAAATTCTAGTATTTCAATACGGCTTTATATATATCTTTATAACTAATTTAACTCAACATCTTAGCCACCTTTGGTTTAATTTATGCATCAACTCTTTATATTAATTAACTAATCCAAAATCAACCATTTCATTTCACCTCCAACCAACCTTCAACTCTTCAAGTCATAATCGACAATGGTATAATTAAATTATAACACTACAATTCAGCTCTCATATGTAACATTCTTTCGAATTTAATACATATTTCAGCTTTAAGACTTACCTCGACAATTTTTGTACGATTGTGCCGACTACTAGACCACTGTCGCCTTTCCTCGATCCAAGTTTGCTCCTTTAATTCTTGAGCATAATTCAAACAAATTCGACCACTCAAAAAGTATATTCGGCAATGGCATCCACATCCTTATAAATGTTAAATTTTTTTCTAATTTTGTATCATTTACAGCTACCTTACCTTCTATACCTCTCAAATTAAAATTAATACCCAAATCGTCAATCACTATCACACTCGGCACACACATATATATACAAAGTTAATATTTAAGTGTTCATTTCTAGTTTCATACTAAAGCCGAACCACCCAAAAATCCACACTTAATTCCTTTCCATTTCGTATGTGAACCTTATACTCTTAATTGACTTATCACATAATTTAACTAGGCATACAACCTATAATTTATTATATATACACTCAGTCCCCTAAACTCACAAGTTTATTATCATTTATTCACATATGCAAAGAAAATTATATCAAAAACTCCACCCGTACAATGCTTATCACCAATGCCGAGTACCAATAATTCATTAAAGCCAAAGATACTAAAATTTCCCAAGCTTATACCCATCATGCAATCTATTTCTCACTTAGAACGTTCAAACACCAAATTTTACCCACATATCAATCATGGCCGAATACCTATTATGTCTTAAACTCAAAATTTATCATATGGGCTATGTTAATAATCTAACAACTACCTCAAATTCTTAAAAATTTAAAGAACTACATGGAATCTCACCTCAATTAGGCCACACAAAATGCCAAATGCTCTTCACCCTTCTTCTTTGTTTCTCTTCTTAGTTTCGGCACCACCAAGGAACCAAACAACCATTTTTTTTTAAGTTAATTACTCAAGCATATTTAATTGATTTCTCATAGTTTCCTCAGGGTCCCATGTAGCCTCTTCTACTCCATGCTTTTGCCACAACACGTTCACAAGAGCAACACTTTTGTTCCTTAGTTGTTTGACTTCTCGAGCTAAAATCTTAATCGGTTCTTCTTCATAGGTCATGTCCGGTTGTAATTCAATTTTTGTCGGTGAAATCACATGTGAAGGATCCGAACGATACCGACGTAACATAGACACATGGAACACATCATGAATCTTCTCTAATTCAGATGGCAATGCTAACCGATAGGCTACCAGTCCAACTCTTTCAATTATTTCATACGGCCCGATAAAACACAGACTCAACTTACCTTTCCGTCCAAATCTAAGAACTTTCTTCCAAGGAAATACCTTTAAAAATACTTTATCACCAACTTGAAACTCAATTTCTTTTCGTTTCAAATCTGCATAAGATTTCTGTCTATCTGAAGCAGCTTTTAAACAATCTCGGATCACTTTCACTTTTTCTTCAGTTTCTTTTATTAGATCAACTCCATAGACCTGATTTTCCTTGAGTTCAGTCCAATACAACGGCATCTGACACTTACGATCGTATAATGCTTCATAAGGTGCCATCTTCAAACTTGTCTGATAACTATTATTGTAAGCAAATTCTACCAATGGTAAATATCTTTCCCAGCTTCCTTGAAATTCCAATACACAACATCTGAGCATATCTTCAAGAATCTGAATTACTCTCTCTGATTGTCCATCAGTTTGTGGATGAAAAGCAGTGCTGAAATTTAACTTCGTACCTAATGCCTCTTGTAACTTTTGCCAAAATCGCGAGGTAAATCTGGGATCTCTATCCAAAATGATTGACAACGGCATTCCGTGTAATCTAACAATTTCTTTGATATACAGTTCAGCCAACTTGTTAAGAGAATAATCTGTACGTACCGGAATAAAATGAGCCGACTTAATTAATCTATCAACTATTACCCAGATGGCATCTTTCTTTCCTAGAGTCAATGGCAACCCTGAGACAAAATCCATCATAATCTGATCCCATTTACACTCAGGAACCATAATAGGCTGAAGTAATCCCCAAGGTACTTGGTGTTCAACTTTCACCTGTTGACAAATTAAGCATTTGGATACAAACTCCGATATATCCCTTTTCATTCCATTCCACCAATACATTTTCTTCAAGTCATTATACATTTTCGTACTACCCAGATGAATTGACAAACAACCATTATGTGCTTCCTGCAAGATCTTTTGAATCAAGTCCTCATTCTTCGGTACACAAATCCGACCTTTAAACATCAAGCACCCATCAGAACCGATTCTGAAATCTGACTCTGTATCAACCTCACATTGCTTTCTTTTGGCTCGCAAGCCTTCATCACTTTTCTAAGCTTCACAAATCTCTTGTAAAAACATCGATCTTGCTTTCAACTCGGCTAGAATCGACCCATCAGCTGACATTTCCAACTAAGTGTTCATAACTCCCAAAGCAAACAACAACTTTCTGCTCAACGCATCGGCAACTACATTTGCTTTTCCTGGATGGTAGTCAATCACAAGCTCGTAATCTTTCAACAATTCTAACCATCTTCGCTGTCTCAAATTCAATTCTTTTTGTGACATCAAGTATTTAAGACTTTTGTGATCGGTATATACTCGACAGTTTTCACCACATAGATAATGTTGCCAAATCTTCAAAGCAAACACCACCGTCGCCAATTCCAAATCATGAGTCGGATAATTCCTCTCGTGAGGTTTTAACTGCCTCGAAGCATAAGCCATAACCTTTCCTTCTTGCAATCAGTACACATCCTAAACCATTTAGAGAAGCATCACTATACACCACAAGTTTTTTACCTGACTTGGGCTGCACTAACACTGGTGCCTCTATTAATAACTTTTTCAATTCTTTGAAACTCCGTTGACATTCTTCCGTCCACTCAAATTTAACATCCTTTCGGAGTAATCTAGTCATAGGAGCAGCAATCATAGAAAATCCATTCACAAACCGTCGATAATATCCAGCTAGCCCCAAGAAACTCCAAACTTCAGTTACATTCTCCGGTGGTTTCCAATCAACAATAGCTAAAATTTTACTGGGATCAACCCGTATACTATCACCTGAAATAATATGACCGAAAAATCCAACTTCTCGAAGCCAAAATTCACTTTTACTAAACTTGGCATATTGTCTCGCAAGGTTTGCAAAACTATCTTCAAATGTTCGGCATGCTCTGTCTCATCTTTCGAATAAATCAAGATGTCATTTATAAATACCACAACAAACTTGTCCAAGTATGGTCGAAATATATGGTTCATCAAATCCATAAACACAGCAGGAGCATTTGTTAATCCAAACGGCATAACTAAAAATTCATAATTACCATACCTTGTCCTAAAAGCAGTTTTAGGCACATCTGACTCTTTTACCCGCAGCTGATAGTACCCAGATCTCAAGTCAATCTTTGAAAACCATGTTGCTCCTTTTAGCTGATCAAACAAATCGTCAATTCTCGGTAATAGATACTTATTCTTAATTGTCACTTGGTTTAACTGTCGATAGTCAACACACAGTCTCATTGAACCATCTTTCTTTTTCACAAACAATACAGGGGCACCCCAAGGCGAAAAACTCGATCTCACAAAGCCTTTATCGGTCAACTCTTGCAACTGCGACTTTAATTCTTTCAACTTCGCTGGTGCCATTCTGTACGGAGCAATCGAGATCGGAGCTGTTCCCGGCATCAACACTATACCAAATTCTACTTCTCTAACTGGAGGTAAACCCGGCAATTCCTCTAGAAATACATCCGCAAACTCACACACAATCGGCACTAATTCCACTTTCTTTTCAATTTCTTTTGTATTCAACACATACGCTAAATAAGCTTCATAACCCTTTCTCAAATATCTCTGAGCCGACATTGAAGAAATCACACTAGACAATGCCTCTATTTATCTTATTCAACCAGCAGAGTTTCGCCATCTTCACACTTTAATTCAATAACTTTCTGTTTACAATTCATTATAGCATCATGCAATGTCAACCAATCTATACCCAAAATAACATCAAATTCATCAAACGGCAACAACATCAAGTTGGCCGAAAAGTAATAACCCCGAATCATTAAAGGACATTTCTTGCATACTTTATCAACTATAACATATTTGCCTAACGGATTTGACACTTTAATCATAAATTCTATGTTCTCAACAGGTATATTCATGCTAGACACCAGTTTCATGCACACATATGAATGAGTAGAACCGGAGTCAATTAAAACAGTAACATTAACATCATAGAGAGAAAATATACCGATGATCACATCAGGTGAGGAAGCATCTTCACACGCTTTAATGGCATAAGTTCTAGCCGGAGCCCTTCCTTTAAATTTAACTGCTGAATCTCTGACCACATTCTTGTTGCTTGCTTCACTCCCAGCTTTTCTTGGATACCTTCCTCTCGAATCCGCACCACCTGCTTTTGTACTCTGAAATTTTTCTTTTTCAATTCTCTCTGGGCAGTCTCTAATAAAATGATCCGGAGAACCACATTGGAAACATTCATTTGCTCTGCACGGACCAAAATGATTTCTACCACACCACTGGCACTCGGGCTTAACAAATCTTGAATTCCCTACACTAGCTGCCGAAGTAGTGTGGGACTTAGGACCCACATTTTGCTTCTTAGAATTCCCATATGATTGTCCAGCTGAAACTTGGGAACGAGGATTTATATTTCTTGATTTTCTAGGTTGCTGTGAGGGTACATTGCTCATTGGTCTTTTCTTCCAATTTCATGTCTCAGATTCTACCTTTTCCTTCCCTTTAAGTAGTTCTTTAGCCTTGCAAGCTCGATCGACAAGTACCACCATTTCTTTTAGTTCAAGAATCCTAACAAATACCTTGATGTCTTCATTGAGCCCGTCTTCAAATCGTTTGCACATTTTGCCCTCTGTAGGAACATATTCTCTAGCATACTTACTCAATCTGACAAACTCCCTTTCGTATTCAGTGACGGTCATATTGCCTTGCTTCAGCTCAAGAAACTCTTTACGCTTCTGATCAATAAATCTTTCACTGATGTATTTCTTCCGAAACTCTTCTTAAAAGAATTCCCAGGTTACTTTCTCTTTCAGTACCACAGAAATCAATGTCTTCCACCAATTATAGGCTTAATCCATCAGCAAAGATATTGCACATTTCAAGCATTCTTTCGGTGTGCAAGACAGTTCATCAAATACCCGGATAGAATTTTTAAGCCAGAACTCTGCTTTCTCAGCATCATCATCCACATTAGCTTTAAATTCTTCGGCCTCTAGTTTACGAATTTTATCAACTGGAGTTCTTTGGAATTTCATCATATCCATACCTTGGGGCATCGGGGGTATAGGTTGAGGAATTGGGGGAGGTGGGGGAGGTTGTACATTTGGGTTCGTACGAACGAACTCAGTGTACCATGCACTCATCATTTGGAGAAAGGCTTCTCGACCCCTTTCTCCTCCTCCCTGACCAACAGTAGGAGGTGGATTTTCAATCGGCGCTGCCCCTTCAGCCGGAGCTGGCGCATTACTCTCTACTTCATCTGCCACAGCTGGATCGGGATCCATTTACTATAAAAAAATCATTTAAAAGGTCAGAAGTCGTCACACTATCACAATATACACATATGGCATGTATAGCGAAATCTGTATATAAAACACATTAGTTCGAGAAATGACTAAACCTGCTCTGATACCACCAAATGTAACGCCCTCTTACCCGAGACCATCGTTGGAGTCGAGCTTGAGGTGTTACTAAACTTATTTCATCACTGTTTAAATTTTAAATCAACTAATTAAATTTTCGTAGCAAGTTGTCTTTCTGCGTCATGGTCGCTTAAAAAATCATATATCGAGTTACGAAACTCGAAATCAAGATCTATAAATTTTTCCTGAAACTAGACTCATATATCTATCTAATAAATTTTTTTCTAGAATTTTTGGTCAAACCAATTAGTACAGTTTATTAGTTAAATTTACCCCTATTTCAGAACTCGACTGCACTAACCTCTGCTTACTACGAACCACTTTTCTCTCTGTACAAAATATGTATGAACATACCGTTTGTTTTTATTAAAACTAGACTCAATAAGGATTCTGAACATATAAAGTACACCTCCGATTTATGTTTTTTCAATTTGTGGTGAATTTCCAAATTTAGAACAGGGGATCCAAAAATCGCTCTGGCCCTGTTTCACTAAAACTCAAATATCTCATAACATAGAACTCCTCTACCCGTTCTGCTTCTTCCATACAAAAGTAGACACATTAAGCTTCAATTTCATATTTAATTCATCATATAGTTCAGTTTCTACTAGTTTTAGTAATTTTTCAAACTCACGTCACTGTTGTTACAACATTCTGTTTTATGACAAATTTTCACTTTTCTATGGAAATTCATGAACTATTAACACTTTGAACATACATGGTCTCATACATGATCTAAATTAACTATTCCAAGGACTAATCATTATCAGGCATTTTCTCAACCAATCCACAACCATATCGCAAGATTAATTACACAAAACAAGTATATTGCTATACATGCCATATTTGAGTTATACAAGCCATTTTACCAAAATTGTTCTTTGGATAGTGTGAACGAGCTTTCAACCTATCCCGATTCCCGAGTCAGCTTGTCCAAAACTATAATGAATGAAAAAGAGGGAGTAAGCATAAATACTTAGTAAGTTCACATGCAAATAACGAGTAACATAACAAAGCAATTCTTCCAAACAACACTAGCATGGTATCACCAAAACATATATCACATTTCTAATCATCAATTGTCATCTTACCACATTATTGATGTTGTATCAAGTTTCAACCCGAGGGTTAAGTACATACCTGTCCAAAGTATCCATTTCACAACACTTATCAAAATGATACTTGCCTATCGAGTGTTCTTCCATTTCGCTAGAATTTTACCCGTTGAACACCTCGGAATATAACTCGGATACATGGATAATTTACACATAAGTGCCACATATATAATCAAGTAACCATGTAACCTGCCCATAAGCGAACTCGGACTCAACTCAACAAGCTCGAGCGTTCGCATCCATAAGTGAACTCAGACTCAACTCAACGAGCTCAGATGCCTAGTTACATCTCACGAACTCGGACTCAACTCAACGAGTTCGGACATTCGCATCCATAAGTGAACTCAGACTCAACTTAATGAGCTCAGATGCCCAACCATCCTAGTGACATGTCACTTGTATCCTAATCTATTCCCAAGGTTCAAACAGGATTTTCCTTAATCACACATTTCCTAGTCGTTCTCCTCGGAATATCGGAACCAATACGTTGCTTGCATCTTATACTTATCAATATAATCACATACTTATCAATTTAATCACATACTTTTCATACCAATACATAATATTCCACAAAGCATAATATTCATAATAACAAGTATCATATCATATAAATAGCATTAAATCACTTAAAATAGCAATTATGTTACATTATTTACACATGAACTTACCTCGCTACCAAAATATCAACAATTGAGCCTATTCCTCGTAAACTTTGTTTTTCCCTCGATCACGACTTGAATCTCATTTTTCTTAATCTAAAATAGCACATTTAGCTCATTTAATACTCACATTTATCAAAATAGTCCTTGACTCTAACTTTGTCAAAATTACAAATTTACCCCTAAATTTTTGTATATTTACGCTTTTGCCCCAAAGCTCGGAAATTAAATTTTATTTCAAATTCTTATGTTTTAGGACATGCTGATCATTTTTTTACCATTAGCAAGCTCAAATTCCAACTGCAACATGCACTTATGAACAATTGGTATTTTTACCGATTAAACAGTTCTACTCGTTTTTACTCAAAACGGAGTAGCACAAGTTGTCTAACATAATTTGAAACCTCATATTCTATCATAAAACATCAAAATACACAAATTTCACCTATGGGTATTTTTCCAAATATGAACCCTAACTTAAATTATTGCTAACATAAGCTTTATCGAGCTACCGGGATCAAAAAAACGTAAAAACCATTAAAAACGGGGCTCGGAATCACTTACTATGAAGCTTGAAAATTGAAGAAACCCTAGCTATGGACAGAGGGAGCATTCGGCAGCAACTAATGAAGAAGATAATCAATTTTGTGTTATTTTTCCCTTTTTATTTCATTTAATATCCAAAAGACCAAAATGCCCTTCCTTACTAAACTTTCAAAAATTCCCCCCATGTCCAATTTTTGTCCATGAACTTAGAATTTGGTCAAATTGCTATTTAAGACCTCCTAATTAATATTCCAAAGCAATTTCAAACTAAAACTACTAGAATGCAAATTTTGCAACTTATTCGATTTAGTCCTTAATTTCAAATTAAGCACTTTACGCATGGAATTTCTTCACAAAATTTTCACACAACCATGCAATCATATCATAAACCTCAAAATAATTATAAAATAATTATTTCTATCTCGAATTTGTGGTCACGAAACCACTATTCCGATTAGGCCCTAATTCGGGATATTATAGAAACAATTTCTTCCATGGAGACACTTTCAAAAATACTTTGTCACCAATCTCAAATTCAATAACCTTCCGTTTCAGATCCGCGTATGATTTCTGACGATCAGAAGCTACTTTCAGACTATCTTTGATTACTTTCAACTTCTATTCTGTTTCTTTTATTAGATCAATTAGATATATTTTATTTTCACAGAGTTCAGACCAGTATAACGGAGTTCTACATTTTCTACCATATAATGTTTCATACGGGGCCATTTTAATGCTCGATTGGAAACTATTATTGTATGGAAATTCAATAAGAGGTAAATATTGTTCCCGCGTACCTTTAAACTCCAGAATACAACATCTAAGCATGTCCTGGAGTATCTGAATGATCCGCTCAGACTGGTCGTCTGTCTGCAGGTGAAATGCTGTACTTAAATGTAATTTAGTACCTAAAGCTTCTTGCAACTTCTTCCAGAATCTTGAGGTAAATCTTAGATCTCTATCGGACACAATAGACAGTGGTACCCCGTGCAATCTCACAATATCAGAAATGTAAAGTTCAGCTAACTTTCAAGTGAATAGTCAGATCGTACCAGAATAAAATGAGTAGACTTCATCAATCGATCAACAACAACCCAGATTGAATTTTTCTTTTTCAGAGATAGAGGTAAACTAGAAACAAAATCCATAGTTACTCAGTCTCATTTCCATTCAGGAATCATAATCGGTTGTAGCAAACCTAAAGGCACCTGATGTTTCGCTTTTACTTGCTGACATATTAAGCATTTCAGAACAAAATCAGTGATATCTCTATTCATTCCTAGCCACCAGTATAACCATTTTAAATCATTATCCATCTTTGTGCTACCCGGATGTACAGAGAATTTACTACTATGTGTTTCACTCAAAATCATCTAAACCAATACACAATTTCTCGGAACGCAAATTCTATTTCTAAATCTCAGACAATCATCATCTTCAATCCGAAATTTAGAATCAGAATCACACTAAGCTCGTTTCATTAACAGTTCATTATCTACTTTCTGAGCATCAATGATTTGTTGCAAAAACAAAGGTTTCATTTTTAATAAGCTAAAACTGAATCATCATTCGGATCAATACCGGTACTTAAAGCACATAATACATATATTGATTTTCGCTTAAAGCATGAGCTACTACATTTGCTTTACCCGGATGATAATTAATAATAAGCTCATAATCTTTTAACAGTTCCAACCATATTCGTTGCCGCAGATTCAAATCTTTTTGAGTCATCAGATATTTAAGACTTTTATTATCTGAAAACATGTGACATTTCTCATAAAACAGATAATGACGCCAAATTTTCAGCGCAAAAACAATCGCAGTCAATTCAAGATCATGCGTTGGATAGTGCTTCTCGTGTGGCTTTAATTGTCTAGAGGCATATGCAATAACCTTTCCTTCTTGCATCAAAACAACCTAGTCCATTTAACAAAGCATCACTGTATATATTGAATTCTTTATCTGATTTAGGTTGTGCAAGTATAGGAGCTTCGGTTAACATAACTTTCAACTGTTCAAAACTGTTCTAACATTTATCAGACCATTCAAACTTTACATCTTTTTGTAGCAGTCTTGTTATCGAAGTTGCAATTACCGAGAAACCCTTTACAAAACGACGGTAATACCTAGCAAGTTCAAAAAAACTACAGACTTCAGAAACGTTTATTGGAGGTTACCAATCCAAAATAACTGAGATTTTATTCGGATCATCATGGATACCAGAAGTTGATACAATATGACCTAGATAACTAACTCTGCGTAGCCAGAATTCACATTTGCTGAATTTTGCATAAAGTTTTTTATCACGCAATGTCTATACTAAGATTCTTAAATGTTCTGCATGATCACTTTCATTCCTCGAGTAGATCAATATATCATCAATGAAAACCACAACAAATTGATCTAAATACGGTCTAAAAATTCTGTTCATTAGATCCATAAACACAGAAGGCGCATTCGTTAATCCGAAAGGCATAACTAAAAATTCATAGTGCCCGTACCTCGTTCGGAAAGCTATTTTTGGAATGTCAGAAT
Organism: Gossypium stocksii; assembly: GCA_020496765.1. Taxonomy (NCBI): domain Eukaryota; kingdom Viridiplantae; phylum Streptophyta; class Magnoliopsida; order Malvales; family Malvaceae; genus Gossypium; species Gossypium stocksii. Next base: position 67,190,487 of record CM035628.1, read on the forward strand.
CTTTTACTCGCAATTGATAATAACCCGATCTCAGATCTAACTTTGAAAATACAGAGGAGCCTTTTAGTTGATCGAACAAATCATCAATTTAGTCTAGCAATGCCTTGATCAACCAATTCTTGTAACTGAGTATTTAATTCTTTCAGTTCAGTCGATGCCATTCTATACGGAGCTATTGAAATCGGAGCAATTCTCAGAACTAATTCAATACCAAATTCAACTTCTCGAATCGGAGGCAATCCCGGAAGTTCATGAGGAAATACATCAGAAAATTCAAAGATGACAGGCACAGATTCAATCTTTTTATCAGACACCTTTGAATCAATCATGTAAGCAAAGTAGGCTTCACAACCTTTCTCACAGATTTTTGAGCTTTTAATGTAGATATCATAGCTGGTAAACCATTCAATGCACTAGACTCGATTCTAATAATTTTACCATTCTTGCATTTCAAGTCAATAACTCTTCGTTTGCAATTAACAGCAGCATCATGCAAAGTTAACCAATCTATACCCAGAATTATATCAAATTCATCAAATAGCAATAGCATCAAATTAGCAGAGAAGCAGATATCTCGAATCATTAACAGACAATTCTTGCAAACCTTATCAACCAGGACACTTTTGCCTAAGGGGTTTGATACTTTAATTACAAATTCAGTAGACTCAATAGGCAAAGTCTTACTATATGCTAAATTCACACAGATATAAGAACGCGTTGATCCAGGATCTATCAAAGCAATCCAGAGGTATCATAAAGAGTAAAAATACCAGTAATCACATCAAGAGACGAAGCTTCTTCACGTGCCCGGATAGCATAGGCTCTAGTAGGCGCTCGAGCTTCAGATCGTGCAGTCGTATCTTTAGTAACTCTTTGACCAACACTAGCATTTCCTATGTTTCTAAAAGCTCTACCTCTAGCAGAAGTATTACCCGATGCGGCTTCTGCACTATCTCTTGCTCAACAAATTCAAGACAGTCTCTAATAAAATGATCCAGAGATCCACATCAGAAACAAGCTCGATCTTTCAATCTACAACTTCCCGGATGTTTCTTGCCATAATGTACACATTCAGGTCTCTTTGATCTCATATTCTCGACACTAGAAATAGATGTAGTAGGAGTTTTAAAACTTGAACGCGATCTGTCACGATCTCTGCCAGAATGTCCCATATTAATCTTTGAATGGTTAGAATCATTTCAAAACTTCTTTGACACAGACTGAAATGATCTACCCAAAGATCTCTTTCGAACCTCTCTAGCTTCAGAATCAGCTTTCTTCTTTTATTTGCTAAGCTCTTCAGCTTTACAAGCTCTTTCAACTAGCACAACAAATTCATTCAGATCGAGGATTCCGACTAAAAGTTTAATGTCTTCATTCTAGCCTTCGACGAATCTTTTACACATAGTGGCCTTTGAGGCTACACACTTTCGTGCATACTGGTTTAATCTTACGAATTCTCATTCATACTCCGTAACAGATCTGTTGCCTTGTTTCAATTCAAGAAACTCTTTACATTTCTAATCAATGAAACGTTGACTGATATACTTCTTTCTAAACTCAGTTTGAAAGAAATTCCAAGTGATACATTCATTCGGAACTACAGATGTCAGTCTTTTCCACCAATGGTATGCAGAGTCTCACAACAATGAAACCGCACATTTAACACTTTCCTCCGAAGTACACAACAATTCATCAAGAACTCGGATCGTGTTTTCCAACCAAACTTTAGCCCTCTCGGCATCATCATTAGTAGGAGCTCGAAACTCTTTGGCCCCATACTTTCTAATCTTATCTACCGGAGGCTTATTCAGACGAATCGGATTAATCACAAATGGTACAACCGAAGGTTGTTGAGGAACAGTCAGGGTTGGGGGTTGAATAGCCGGATTTGTCTGAACATATTGAGTGAACCACTCACTCATCATTTGGAAGAAAACTTGCTTAACTTCTACCTCATTACCACTTGTAACCGGTCTAGAATCAGATGGCACTGTCCCTTGAGCGGGGGCAGGAGCATTACTTTTAACATTGTCAGCTACGGCTTGTTCGGGATCCATTACTATAAGAAAAGCACATTTCATTCGTCAGGATTCATCATACTATCACAGTTCAGATATATAGCATGTATAGATAGACTCAAACACACTACGTTAGTCTTAGAATCGACTAAATCGTAGCTCTGATACCAACCAAATGTAACACCCTTATCCCGTGACCGTCACCGGAACAGGTAGGGGCGTTACCAGAGTTTCAGAACAGATCAGAACAGAATATTCACAGTTTATAAGATTCAGACAACAAGTCCCTATTGGAGATCTATAAGACCCTAAACATGCATTTAGATAGAGTCGGGACTAAACCAAACACATTCACAAATTCTAGAATACATGTAAAAATTTTCCAATTTTGAGAGGTCACACGCCCGTGTGACCAGGCCGTATGCCCCACACGAGACTCAGGTGCGCCCGTGCACTAATGCTGTGCAAAAACAGAGCAAGCATACTGACTTTTTTCCATGGCCACAAGACACGCCTGTGGGTCTTGGCCGTGTGAGTCTTTGTGTCAATACTGGAAAATCAACACGGTCATAAGGCACACCCGTGTGCCATAGCCGTGTGGCACTAAGCATACTTGGTTCAAGTCATACTTTCCACCCACTAAGGGTCATACCTACAAGCCAAATTCATGCCACAAATTTACCACAATTCCAACTACATTCAATTCTTAAAACATACCTCAACATGAACAAACCATTCACATACAAAATCAATTTCAAATCTCACACCAAGCATATCCATAACTTAACCAAAGTTCAAGATTAAACACTTGGTACATACTTCATTAATACTATTCCAAATTCTTACCTTTTCTTCACCTTGTCATGATTCATAAAGATCAAAACATACAAATTCATATAGCTATTATAAACAACTCAAATTGGCATCACAAGCCTTATACTAAAACCAAACACAACATATCATTTGTTAACCAATTCTTATGGCTTTTACATATAAGCATATTCAAACCTAACACATAAACATTCTAGTCTATAAATGCCATACTTAAACTTTGTACATTCAAAGGTACCAAAATCAAGCTTTATAGTGTGCTGATGATCCTTGAATGTTCCTGAGCCTATAGTAGCTGTGATATCTGTAAAACAGTTGAAAGAATAAACAGAGTAAGCTACAGTGAGCTTAGTAAGCCAAATACAAGGATATGCAATTCATAGGTACTAATTGATAACCATTTCACACATATATATACAGTTATGTGCCAGACATACACATTTTTCATTCATACCCATAGTTCACAACATCGTATTTTCCATTCTCAGAAATTCAGTACAGAATAGACATACCTGTATCATGTATCAATAATATGTATTCACTGATATTTCAAAATTTCACTTAAATTCATTTGGAGATATTAATGAACACGGATTCCTCGAACAATGCCAACGTCCCTGACGTGGTCTTATATGTCATTCAATACTAATGCCTCTGTCCTGGACAGGGTTTTACACAAAACTCATGTGATGCCAGTGTCCTAGACACGGTCTTACATGAAAACAGATATCGATGCCAACGTCCCAGACGTGGTCTTACACGAAAATTCTCAAATTAATACCTACGTCTCGAACGAGGTCTTACATGATATCGTTTCATCATTCAATAATCAGAATTGTACATCAGGCTCTCATGGCCGTCTAATATAGTTTATAATTCAAGCATCTATACATACATCAATATAACGCATACTTGTATATTGACTTACCTCATACGGATTTAACGGATTTGAGCTAACTATTCAACGATTTTGGACTTCCCTCGATCTAAGTCTGATTTCCTTGGTTCTGGATCTAAATAAATCCAAATTTAGCTATTCAATATTCCATTTCATTCAATCTAATCCATAAACACTCGTTTAGGGCCTTTTGCATTTCAGCCCTCACAGTTTCATACTTTAACAAATTAGTCCTTAACAAACAAAGACATCAAATTTACAACATTCATCTAAACTCAGGCTTGGCTGAATATTTATGGCTTTCATAAAAGCCCATATAACACATTTATTTCGCACATTAGTCCTTCCAATGTCTCATTTTCACAAATTAGCCTACATAGCTCAATTTCATCAAAAACTCATGGAAAAACAAGTTTATTCAACACCTATCCATCATTATTCATTCAATTTCATCACAAACCTTCAAATAGCATCAATGGCATATTTCATAAACTTTATCAAAAATAGAAATTGAGACATGGGCATAGAAGATTTCGAAGCAACGATTACAAAAACGTAGAAATTATCAAAAATCGAGCTTAAAACATACCTTAATCACTAACCCAAAGTGCCGAAACCTAGGAAGCTTTATTTCCTTTCTTTTTATTTCAAATTTCGGCACCCATGCATGAATATTGGCCAATTTTCATGTTTTGTTTTATTAAAACATAATAATAAAACATTTACCATTTTATCCCTTACTTAAACCATATAAAAACATATGTTTTAAGGTCATCTATGACCATTCAAACCTTCAATGGTTTAATTGCTACATAAGGCCATCATTATTTAAAAGCCATTTCAATTAAACAGTTGAACATATAGCATACTAATTTTACCACATATACAATTCAATCCTTTTTCACAATTAAGCACAGAGACAGACAAATTAAATCACAAAAATTTCACAAATGCTAAATCATATATCACAAACACATAAAATAATATTAAAATATTTTTTAGACTCGGATATGTGGTCTTGAAACCACTATTCCGACTAGGGTCCAAATCGGGCGTTACAATAGGGCTTTGGCCTAGTCTGTTTCTGTTTCTGTCTTTGTGTACTGATTGTTACTCTAGTAAGGGGATTACACACTGAGTTTTCATAAACTCACCCTATTTATTAATTTTTCTTCAGTAATCCCCAGCCTTAGGAGGATCGGTGCTGCGAGGGGCTCGAAGATGGCCATACATTTGCTTCTATTTTTCTATTAAATCATTCGTGAGTACTTTAATTTGGTTTTGAGTTGCAATAAGACATTTATAATTTCTAAATTGTAACTTTGGGTTTTTTATTTACTTTGATTTATCTCTGTTAGAGGTAAATCACGACTTTCCAAAATGTTAACTGTGTTTCTTAAAACATTTCATTTTCGTAAATTAGTTTCTTTTAAATAAAGCTTCCGCAACAAATAGGGTTTAAAAGGGTAATAACATTTTACAAGAGAATAGCTTTTAATAAACCACGTTTTGAAAATAAGCAAACGAAATTTGAGATTTTATCCAAGGTTTAAATGGCAGAAATTTTTAAATAAGAATGGTTTTCAATGAAAATAAGGTTTTTGAAAAACACTTCAATGTGACACGCCAGATTCGGGCCTAACTTCTAGGCTGGTTTTGGGGTGTTACATTATTGAATAGTATAATGATTAAATAAGTTAAATGTGATGTTATAGATCGAGAATATCGAAACTAGAACAGGGGAAAAATGAGTATCGAACTGTTAGGCCTTTTTTGCCATTTTTATGCCGAGGTAAGTCCGTATTGTTAAACTTTAATGTTTATTTATCATGTTGATGAATGATGTTATGAATTCATTCATATTATTGGTTGAATTATGAAAATTAAATGTTTGAAACATGTAAACGCAAGGTTGAGCACTTCCAATCAGTGACAAAAGTTGCATTGTTGTAAAAGATCATGGTTGGACCATGGCAAAATGTGATTTTGTGTAAGACCATAGCTGGGCTATGGCATCAATGTGTGATTTTGTGTAAGACCATAGCTGGGCTATGGCTTCAGCCTATGATTTCTTGTAAGACCATATCTAAGATATGGCAGCAGAAGGATATTACGTGTAAGACCATGTCTGGGACGTGGCATCGATTTGAGAATCCGTGTAAGACCATAGCTGAGCTATTGGCATCAATGTGAGATTACATGTAAGACCATATCTAGGACATGGCATTATACCATTTATGTATGATTTTGAGTATCCTCGGCAATTTTGAATGGTTCAACAGACACAGTGAAGATGAAAATGAAAGAATAATTGAATTAAGTATTATAGGTACGTACAGAACCTATGTGAAAATCAAATGAAAGTAATTTGGTGAGTTCACGTTGTATCATGTATAGGATAAGAGAAATACTTGTGTATAAATCTGTTTTATGCCAAATTGAGTTTATTTGGCGATGTTAAGGTATGAATTGAATGATATGAGACATAAGTTATATATGTGTAGGACACAATGTGCAAAAGTAATGTTATTTGATAATCTTTTATATGACTCAATGGGCTAAAGAAATGTGATGAATATTGGATTGAATAAAGTTTATAAAAATTGATTTCATGATATTGTGAATTTATGGGTTCCACGAGAATGTTTTGTGAAAGCCTTGTGATTCTTGGCCTATACTTATGATGTATGAAATACATGGTAAATTCAGTTAGTAATCGTGAAATTGATTTTCAGGCCAAATGAGTTATGATATAGCATGTGATGTTCACACAAATTGTGATTTATCGGATATGAGAAAAAGGAAAGATTCACAATATTATCGATTAAAATGATTGTTTGATTGTGGTAATCTATTATAAGGGAAAGGTTATGGTTGTTAGTCTAATGTCAATATGTGTTAAATTATGCTTGCAAATCGATAATGCAAACAATGTGACCAAATAAGTTATACCTGTGGTTTTTATAGCAAATTATATCATCTTGTGTTTATTTTGTTAGTTCTAGTAAATGATTGGTAAGAGTTGATACATGTTCGTATGGACTTACTAAGCTATATAACTTACTCCCCTTTTCTTTCTCATGTTTTATAGTGTCAAGAAGCTAGGTCGGGTTAGAGATTGCTGGAGATGCTATCACACTATCAAGCTATCACTTCGCGTATTGATGAATTGAAGTAGTTAGAGTTTATGGCATGTATAGCGACTCAGTCTTGTGGCCATATGTGTTAGCTGATAATAGTTCGTGATTCATTTTGTGTACAGGCCATTGGAAATTGGATAATGTTGGTTATAAGTTCATTCATATGATGGTATCTTTCATGAATGTGGATGCTTGCATAATTTGAATGGATAAGTATAGGATGTTTTGTATGATAAAGGTAACATGTGAATGAAGTATTGATGTCTTGGTTGTTGATGTGTGTGGTTGTAGGAATATGCTTGGATTGGTATTATGATATGTTGTGAAGGTCTGTGCATTGAAGGGTGGAAAAATAGCTTGTAAATAACTTTCACTTATCAACACGAGTAGACACACGGGCGTGTGTCCAGGGTGTATGTGACACACAGTCTACTCCATGGGCGTGTGGACAGGCCGTGTGTCCCTTGCACCTAGATTTTGAGAAACAAAATGCTCAAAGCTGAGCACATGGGTAGAGACACAGGCGTGTGTCTCAATTGTGTGGACGGGACAGCCTTGGACACGGGCGTATGTGTAACACCCTACACCCCTGTCCGTCGCCGGAATAGGGTATTAAGGTATTACGTATCTAAATGTAACCTACCGAGGTTCATAGTTACACACTAGACATAGATTCATTTAGTTCTATAACCGAACGCCATGTTAGAAACTCATTGCATATTGGTACTAACTAAATATCATGCCACAATATTGAACCATACAAGTATCATCCAAACATATATTCAACTCGAAGACTAAGCAAGCCATTTTCGCATGGCTAGAAATATTTACAACTCAAAATGTAGTTTGATTCAACAGAAGGAGATTAGCCTATACATGCCATTAATCCCAAAATAACCATCAAATATACCAAAATAACAGTGATAGTGTAGGTGATTAAGGCTTCAATCCCCGAGTCCGTAGCTTCCAAAATGAGATCTATAAAACAGAGGAAACAAGAGAAACGGAGTAAGCATTACAATGCTTAGTAAGTTTTAAGCAATGACATCAGATAAAGCATCAATTTATAATGTAGTTGTTCATATTTTTGCTTCCCTCTTCTTTTAGGTAAGTCACCCTTTAACCAAACATATACATTCACATCATGTACGAAAGTAGATAGCTTTCACTTATAGTAAACTCTTGTAAACATATACATGTCACAAAATTTCACATAACATTTCGCATAGACCAATTGTACTTTGACCATATTAATAGTCTCATTTCATGCACACATATGAAATCACATAATGACCTTAGTATTCGGTACAACATCCAGCTTGCATATAAGCTAAGGGTACATACCTGTATAACTTAACACTTTAAGTGCATTCATTAGCAATCGTTACCTTGAAGACCATTAGTCTTAGGCTTTACTCGCATCATCATCAAGATCTTTAGCTCGGGTAAAACTCTATACATAGCCATCGGGTTTCTTCCCCGGATATAATCTCCGCATATAGCCTTCGGGTCTTAACCCGGACATACTCTCCGCATACAGCCTTCGGGTCTTATCCTGGACATAATCTCCGCATATAGCCTTCGGGACCTAACCCGGATTCACATCACATAGTTTCATGTATATCTATTCACATGTAACCACATTTCTCATAGCAAATCACATTTGTAATTCAATCAATTCATTCGCATACAAACATATAACATGCTCCTTGACTTTATATCATAATGTGAATCGAAACTTATACATGTATACTCTTATTTTCTAGACTTTCGGCCCAATGAGCAAACATACATGAGCAACACATTTCAAATCCCAATTTCAATTTCTTTCTCTATGAGCCATTCGGCTATATAGCAAACATGAATAAGGTCTTTTTCTCAATAGAACATCGTTCAACTAGCATGCATGTATATCATGGTATTTTAAATTAAATACCAAATTCAATTACCCAAAACTTACCTTGAACTTTCCCGAGAAATTACAAGTTGGCTATTCGACCACTTTAGCCTTCCCTTTATCCGAACTCGTCCCTCTATGCTCTTGAGCTAAATAAAACATTTAACTCTATTAATCCTTATTCAAGCATCTCAATGAATCATTTTCACTTATAGTCAAATAATACATGCATATTCTTCTCATTGCAAACACACACGCACATTCGGTCATTTCACATACATATCATAAGTCACAACAAGCTGATTTTCTGAGCAGCATTCAATAATTTACTCATAACTGGAGCTACGAAACTCCAAATGAAGTGCCGTTAATTTTGCATGAAAATAGACTCATTTATATTCCATCCATAAAATTTTCATAATTTTTGGTTTGGCCAATCAATACCAGAATTTTCTTAAAGTTTCCCTATTTCACTGTTTGATTAAACTGACCACTCTATACTACGAACTGAATTTCTCCTTGTACAGAGTTCAAAATGTGTCCTGGCCTATTTCATTCGAATATAGACTCATTAAGGAGTCTAGGCATATAAATTTTATCTTATAACAATTTCTATACAATTTATAGTGATTTTCCAAATACAGAGCAGGGGACTTCGGAGTCAATCCGACACTGTCTCACTCTACTCTAAAAATCTATTTATCGAAAATTCCTTTGCTTGCAAGGTTTCTTTTATAAGAAACTAGACTCATTAAGCTATAATTACACAATTTGTTCAGCCTCTAATTCAACTCTCACAATTTACGGTGATTTTTCCAAAACACGTTTCTGCTGTTGTACCAAGCAGATTTTATACCAAATTCACTATTTAGTGTTCTCATTCATATAATTAAAACATAACATTACAAGGCATCATTTAAAGAAGTCATTGATCTTAACATATATATATATATATACATAATTCACATTCGTTTTAATCAAAGAATTCATGCACATGACCGAATAGGTCATTTCTTTAACCAAGAAGCTCCCACAAGCACAAATTGATCAATTAGTCTAACTACCATTTCTAATGCATACACACTAAGGCCATTCGGCCATATATCCAAGCATGGACTTTTATTCAAATCCATCTCCCAAACTTTAACCAACATTTCATAGCATTCATCTTGTACATAACACATACTTCCATCAATTCAAAGTTCAATCACAAAAAGAAGTATGTCTGATTTACTTCACATGCTAGGACTAAATGCATATGGTCTTAAACTTCACTTATAAATCAAAATCAAACATCCCTTTCCTTATTAGAGACACATTCGGTAATTCCATCTAAAATCTCAAAAGATAGGTTCAATAATTAGCCATTCACCAAAACAAGTTCATTCGCTCATCAAAACCCCAATCTCAACATCAAAGCATAGTTTTTCCTTATCACATTACAAATTAACCGAACTAACATGCTTCACAATTTTCAACTTACAAGTAGGTTTGGGTCAAACAATTTAAGAAGCTCACCACATCCAATTTAGCCTCTATTTACCTTAGCTCATTTCCATTAGACTAATTATCATGCTAACAACCAATTTGCTAATAAAAAAAAAAGCAAATCATGTAATTCAAGGAACTGAATGCCTCTTTTGCCATTTAAGCCACACAAAACTTACTATTTGGAGCTCACATCCTCAATTCATATGAATTATAACATCTTAGAGTCCCTCAAGCCTCCATTCACAATCGGCACTACACATACACACACAACCATGATAGCAAATTTTCTTTAGGGCCATCTAACAACCAAAAACATTTTAAACTAGTTCAAACAACACCCAAATTTCATTATTTAACACAAGCATCTAGGAAAGCACAACTCTTCCATCCTTGCTCATATGGCCGAATAACATATCTTGCTTATCTCACAAAGATTCCATGTTCACAAAGCTCAAATCTCTTAACAAAATCTTCAAAACATCACCAAAGAGAACATGCATCCATGACTGAATGCTTATCACACTAAAGGTTCAAGAAATTCAAACATGGACAAAGAAGAGAGCTTCAAAACCAACAAAATTTCATGAAATTCAAAGAAAATCACCTAGAAAGTGTACCTTAATCAAGATTTCTCCCAACCGATAGCTTGAACCCTATTTCTCTTCTTCCTTAGTTAATTTCGGCAATGAAAGGAGAAAGATAAACAAAACATTGTTTTTACCACCCTTTTCTTAATTTATTAATTATATTATTTCTATTTTATGATAACAAATTTTATTTAATATAAACAAATTTATTTTTATCATTATTTACTAACATACAAAGCACAAAATGCCAAACAAAATCATCATTACCATCCACTCACATAAAAAAGGTAAATTTGACATGCAACTCCCTCAATTTGCATGCATGCATTAACTAGTCATCACACATTTGTCTAGCATATTTTCAAAGTTCACTACTAAGTCCCTTTTAGTAAAATTCAAATTTATAACTCTAAATCGACACACCAAACATGTCACACATTAATTAACACATATTATAGGCATCAAAATGAATATTAAATATATTTTATGCCTCAGTTTTGTGGTCCCGAAACCACATTCCGACTAGGGTCGTTTTAAGGCTGTCACAGTATGCTAAGGCGTGTGAAGTTAGCTCCTATTTTTTGAGAATTTAATTCGTCACACGGTGTAGCAGATGAGCGTGTGGCTTGGCCATGTTGTTTTAATTGGCTGATGACATCATAAACAGAGAGTTGCATGGGGTTTGGACACGGGTGTGTGTGACCACACGGCCTACCCACACGGGTGTGTTGCAAACCACACGGGCTTGTGACCCCTAATTAGTGATAAAATTTTCTAAGTGTTGTAATGTTTTCTAAAGTTTACAGTTTAGTCCCGAATCATTTCTAATGTATCTTTTGGGCCTCGTAAGCTCGTGTTAGGGACTATATGAGTGATTGTTAAAAGTTTTAATTTGAACACGTATTTATGACCCAAAAATTGTATGTTCGTTGTGTGTTAAGTCAGTAATGCCTTAAGCCCTATTCTGACATCAAATACGGGTAATGGGTGTTACAATTAGTGGTATCAGAGCTATGGTTTAGTCGATTCTCGGACTACCATAGCCTATGTGAGTTTAGATATACATGCCATATTACTACCTGTGATAGTGTGATGTCTCTCGACTCTAATAAATTACTTTATTAAGACAGAGATGATTTCCAACCGAGCTATTTTCGAAAACGCTTAAACTAATACTAAGATAGTGAAAAATGTGTTTGTGATGAGTCGAAACTTAGAAAGGTATGAATGATAGTTCATGATATGTATGTGATGATGTACAAAAATGAAATAACCATAAGTTAAGAAATATGAGTAAAATGTTATTATTCCGGTTGAACGTTGTATCTCAATGAATTATAGTGATTTTATGAAATGATTAAAGTGTTATAAGTGTTATGAAAGGATTTATCCTAAAATGGCAATCATGTTATATCGTATGTGACTTGGAAGTGTGTTCTTTGAATATATGCAAAAATGAGACTTTTGAATATAAATCGACGTACTGTAACATGCATACCTCAAGTATGATACCCGAGTATCCATTGAAACTACCATAGTTCAATGGGAATTATCCTTGAAACATGGAAATTTGAAATGAAATGAGAGTTTATATTGTGATAAGAACTTATGTTGTTTGGAATTCATATGATGCTATGTACCTAACTTGTTTGATTAAGTGGATGCGATAAGTTAGTTTACTTAAAATTCATGGAATGTATGTATGAGTGCACTTGTTTAGATAAGATAATCGGAAAGTTTATATAACAGAAATATGTATGTTAATTTGCTTGAAGTGAATTTGTATAACTTTGATGATATTAAGATGATGATGAATATTAAGTCAAATGTATGTATATATATGATAGCCAAGTTAGAGGCTTTACGACCTCACCCCCTTACCAATGTGGCTTTTTATAACAAAATCCCATGATATCTACATTGAATGAGTTCACAGGTAAGAGACTAAAGAGTTCAGTAGTGGAATAACTAATAATGTGGTCAGAAGTGAGAGTAGTTTGGCAAGTAAATATAGTTTTGGAAAAAGTGACAGATTATTCTAAAGACCATTTGGATTTTGCAATGTCACGATAAAAGAGAAAGTTAATCTCGGTTAATTGACTCATTCAGGTATGAGGTCTAAATATGGATTTGCTGGAATTTCTTTCGGATCGATTTTTGTTAGTGAACGGAATAATACAGGATTAGTGATGATAGAATTAGTCAAAGAAATGATGTTTGAATTGTAAAGATATCTTTGTGTAACAATTATAATTGAAAATGGTAGAAAATGCATGTTAGTTGTAAGTTAAACAACTTTTGCTAAGTGATTTTTGGTGAAAATGTAAAAAAAGACCTATTTGTAAAAAGGATGTCAAATAGGTATTAAAGTGTGATTAAATGAAAAATGTGGGCTACTATAAGCTTGTATAAGGTTCGGTTAGGCTTGGGTTTTGAGAAAAATGAACACTTTTCATTTTACGAGCATAGGGACTAAATTGTAAAAATGTGAAACTTTAGTGGCAAAAATGTAATTTTTTCCATAATACGATTTTGGGCTGTATTGAATAGTATAATGATTAAATAACTTAAATGAGATGTTATAGATCAAGAAAAATGAGATTTAAAATTAGAACGGGGAAAAACGAGTATTGGACGATTAGTCTTTTTTGCCATTTTTATGATGAGGTAAGTCTGTATTGTTTATTTATTATGTTGATGAATGATATGAATTCATTCATATTATTGGTTGAATTATGAAAATTAAATGCTCAAAACTAGTAAACACAAGGTTGAGCACTTCTGATTAGTGACAAAAGTTGCATTGTTGTAAAAGACCACGTTGGACCATGGCAAAATGTGATTTCGTGTAAGACCATAGCTGGGCTATGGCATCGATGTGTGATTTTGTGTAAGAACAAAGTTTGGCTAATGCACTGGCCTGTGATTTCATGTAAGACCATATCTGAGATATGGCAGCAGAAGGATATTACGTGTAAGACCATGTTTGGGACATGGCATCGATTTGAGAAATCGTGTAAAACCATAGTTGGGCTATTGGCATCAATGTGAGATTACATGTAAGACCATATCTGGGATATGGCATTGTACCATTTATGTGTGATTCTGAGTATCCTCAGCAATTTCGAATGGTTCAATAGACACAGTCAAGATGAGAATGAAAGTATAATTGAATTAAGTATTATAGGTACGTACAGAACCTATGTGAAAATCAAAAGAAAGTAATTTGGTGAGTTCACGTTGTATCATGTAAAGGATATGAGAAATACTTGTGTATAAATCTGTTTTATGCCAAATTGAGTTTATTTGGTGATGTTGAGGTATAAATTGAATGATATGAGATATAAGTTATATATGTGTAGCACATAGTGTGCAAAAGTAATGTCATTTGATGATCTTTTATATGACTCAATGGGCTAAAGAACTGTGATGAATATTGGATTGAATAAAGTTTATAAACATTGATTTCATGATATTGTGAATTTATGGGTTCCATGAGAATGCTTTGTGAAAGCCTTGTGATTCTTGGCCTATACTTGTGATGTATGAAATATATGGTAAATTCAGTTAGCGATCGTGAAATTGATTTTCAGGCCAAATGAGTTATGATATAGCATGTGATGTTCACGCAAATTGTGATTTATCGGTTATGAGAAAAATGAAAGATTCATAATATTATCTATTAAAATGATTGGTTGATTGTGGTAATCTATTATAAGGGCAAGATTACGGTTGTTAGGCTAATGTCAAGATGTGTTAAATTATACTTGCAAATTGATAAAGCAAACAATGTGACCAAATAAGTTATAACTGTGGTTTTTATAGCAAATTATATTATATTGTGTTTATTTTGTTGGTTCTAGTAAATGATTGGTAAGAGTTGCTACATGTTCGTATGGACTGACTAAGCTATATATCTTACTCCCCTTTTCTTTCTCATATTTTGTAGTGTCATGAAGCTAGGTCGGGTTAGAGATTGCTGGAGATGCTATCACACTATCAAGCTATCACTTCGTGTATTGATGAATTGAAGTAGTTAGAGTTTATGGCATGTATAGCGACTCGGTCTTGTGGCCATATGTGTTGGCTAATAATAGTCCGTGATTCATTTTTTATATAGGCCCATTGGAAATTGGCTAATGTTGGTTATAAGTTCATTCATATGATGGTATCTTTCATGAATATGGATGCTTGCATAATTTGAGTTGATAAGTATATAATGTTTTGTATGATAGAGGTAACATGTGAATGAAGTATTGATATCTTGGTTGTTGATGTGTGTGGTTGTGCGAATATGCTTGGATTGGTATTATGATGTGTTGTGAATGTTTGTGCATTGAAGGGTGGAAAATGGCTTGTAAATAGCTTTAATTTGTCCATACTGTTAGACATACGGGCGTGTGTCTAGGCCGTATGTGACACACGGTCTGCTCTATGGACGGGCGGATAGGCCTTCTGCTGCACCTAAATTTTGAGAAACAAAAGGCTCAAAGTTGAGCACACAGATAGAGACATGGGCATGTGTCTCAGCCGTATGAACGGCATGGCCCTGGACACAGGTATGTGCCAAGGGCATATGAAGTCTGCACCTATTTTGTGAGAATTTAATTCGTCACACGGTCTAGCACATGAGCATGTGGCTTGGCCATGTGGTTTCATTTTGCTGATGACATCATAAACAAAGAGTTATATACACGAGTGTGTGTGACCACATGACCTACTCATACGGGCTTGTCCTAAACCACACGGGCGTGTGACCCCTGTTTAGTGATAAAATTTCTAAGTGTTGTAAAATTTTCTAAAGTTTATGGTTTAGTCCCGAATCACTTCTATTGTATGTTTTGGGCCTTGTAAGCTCTTGTTAGGGACTATATGAGTGATTTTTAAAAGTTTTAAATTCAACGCGCATTTATGACCAGAAAATTGTATGTTCATTGTGTGTTAAGTCCGGTAATGCCTCGAACCCTGTTCCGACGTTAAATATGGGTAAGGTATGTTACACCAAATCACCTAAAGTATGCATTTCTTGGAGACAATTCTACATTACCACTTACTATTGCTTCAAATTTAAAGCCAAATGAGAAAGATGAGTTATTGCAAGTGTTAAAGGAACATAAAAGAGCTATAGTATGGAAGATTTCTGACATCAGAGGGATTAGTCCTTCTTTTTACACCCATAAAATTTTAATGGAAGATAAGGAAAATCCATGCGTGCAAGCTCAAAAAAGGTTAAATCCTAATATGAAAGAAGTTGTTAAGGTTGGGGTAATTAAAATTCTAGATGCTAGATTTATTTATCCTATTTTTTATAGTACTTGGGTGAGTCCTGTGCAGTTTGTTCCTAAGAAAGGAGGCATGACTATTGTGGCCAACGAGAAAAACAAGTTGATTCTAATAAGCACAGCCATGAGATAGAGAGTTTGTATTGATTATAGGAAGTTGAACGACGACACAAGGAAAGATCATTTTCCTCAACCATTTATATATCAAATGTTGGAGAGATTATCTGTTCACATGTATTATTGCTTGCTATATGGACTTTTTGGCTATTTCCAAACCCTAATAGCTCTGGAGGATAAAGAAAACATGACATTTATGTGTCCATATGGTACGTTTGCTTATCGAATGATGCCTTTTGGATTGTGTAATACTTCTACTACTTTTTTGTGTTGCATGTTAGCCATCTTTGATGAACTTGTAGAAGACATTATAGAGGTTTTTATGGATAACTTCTTAGTATTTGGTAATTCTTTCCACCCTTGTCTTAAAATTTTAAAAAGGGTTTTAATGAGATGTGAAGAAATAAACCTTGTGCTCAATTGGGAAAAATGTCACTTTATGGTTTGAGAAATAATTGTGTTAGGTCATAAAATTTCTAGTAAAGGGATTAAGGTTGGTAGAGAGAAAATTGAAACCATTGAAAATCTACCTCCTCCTATTTTAGTTAAGGCTATTCGAGGCTTTTTAGGACGTACTGGATTCTATAGAGGATTTATTAAAGATTTTTCTAAAATAGTTAACTAATTTTCTAGAAAAAGATGTACCATTCAATTTTAGTCAGGAATTCTTAGAAGCATTTAATATTCTTAAGGAAAAATTAATTAATGCCCCAATTGTGGTTGCACCTGATTGGAATTAACCTTTTGAACTAATGTGTAATGCAAGTGATTTTGCAGTAGGTGCAATTATTAGACAGCGAAAAGACAAGCATTTTTAACCAATCTATTATGCTAGCAAGACTTTGAGAGATGCACAAAAAAATTACACTACTAAAGAAAAAGAATTGCTAGTTGTGGTTTTTGCATTTGATAAATTTAAAACATATTTAATATTTTCTAATGTTGTTTACACTAACCATTCTACTCTTTGTTATCTTTTAACAAATTCAGATGCAAAACCTCGACCTATAAGGTGGACCTTATTATTGCAGGAGCTCAATTTGGAAATCAAAGATAAAAAAGGAGTTGAAAATTTACAGCAGATCACCTTTTAAGATTAGAGAATCCCCATCTTAAGGAGCTTAATGAGAACGAGCTAAATGACTCGTTTCTTAAGGATCAACTCTTGGTTACAACCATTTCTAAAGTGTAACACCCTGAATTTGGTTCTAGAAGTATTGGGCTTATGTAACGCCCTGATTTTCGGGATTTTTCGGGATTTTTGTGATTTTGGTGAAAACTTGAAATTTTGGTATTTTGGTTACTGAAATTGTGTTTAAATGTGTTAGTAGGCCTTTAGAAGGCCCAAACCTAAGTTAAAACCCAGCAGAATATCAATTTTTGTTTTAAGTGAAAGGGGACTTGGTTAAGTGGGCCTTTAAGAAAAAGTTAGTAAGTTGAGACACAAAGAGGGCCTTGGTAAAGTGGCAAGGTGGCGCCATTAAGTTCCTTAAAAAGTGGCGTGTGGACTGAGTTTAAGGGCCAGAGTTCAAGTCGCAAGGTAAGCAGATGGTACTTTTATTTTTGTGCATGTGCCGGGCATGTGATAGAGCTTAAGTAGCATTCGGCTAGGGCCTTAGAGAGATTGGGCCGTTGGTTTGAATGGCCATTAGGGAAAGCTTTATTTTCTTTTTGTCTTGCCAAATTAGGGTTAGCCACCTAGAGCCTTCACGTTCATTCTATTCTCTTCTCAGTGTTGCAAAAAGCCGAAAACATAAAGTTAGATCTACTAAGTGCCAAATCCTTCCTTCTCTTCTCCCCTCTTCCATTCTTTCTTTTTCTTTTCCTCTCTAGCCAAAATCACCTCTCCTCCTCCCTCATCTTTCATTTTCTTCTCTTCAAAAACCGAAATTGCCACTCTTTTCTTCTCAAACTCATCAACTACTAAAAGCCAAAATCCCGAAAGGTTACTTCTTGTGCCGATTTGCTTATAGCCGAACCCCCTTTGTTTTTCCTCACTTGTAGCTGAATTTCATACTCTCTAAACCCTTAGGCTCTGTCAACAAACACCCCTCTAACCATAGCCTCAAATCATATCTTCTTTCACCACTTAAAAAGCTAAAAACACCATAGTTTTTAGGGATATATAGCCGAATCCTTAGATCTCTAAGATTCGAATCCTGCTAGTGTTTAGGGGCTAGATCTACATCAGATCTGAGTAGAAGAATCGCTTTGATTAAGGAAAACTTGTGGTAAGTACTCGCCATCTCTTTGTTGGATAGACCTTATGGTAAGTATGACACTGTATGACACAAGTCGCTCGAAGGTGAATTCTCTCCCTCTGGTTTTATGGTATATTCATGCTCTTTTGACTCACACTTTGACCGATAGAAGAGAGAGCACCAGAGTCATCAGTACCACCTATGCATATTTTCTCTGGAGAATGGCCACAAGGCAAAAGTTTTTATGTAGTGTGACAGCCTTAAAATGGCCCTAGTCGGAATGTGGTTTCGGGACCACAAAAGCGAGGCATAAAATATATTTAATATTCATTTTGATGCCTATGATATGTGTTGATTCATGTGTGACATGTTTGGTGCGTTGATTTAGGGTTATAAATTTGAATTTCACTAAAAAGGACCTAGTAATGAACTTTGAAAATATGCTAGGCAAGTGTATGATGACTAATAATTACATGCATGCAAAATAAGGGATTTGCATGTCAAATTACCCACTTTTATGATAGTGGATGGCAATGATGAGGTTTTGGCATTTTGTGATTTGTAGCTTAGTTATGTATTAATATGATAAAAGAAATTAATATTTAGTTATCATAAAATAAAAGATAAATTAATTAATAAAGAATTAACAAAATTAGAAATGGGTGTGAAAAACAAAGAAAGCTTCATATTTCTTTGTTCATAGCCGAAACTAAAGAAAATTTTAAGAAGGTGAGCTTTGGGCATTCGGTCACTTGAGAGGCAAAGATTCAAGGTAAATCTTTGATATTTTATGTTGAATTTGGAAATGTGAGCTCCTTGTCTTGTATTCTTTTAAACTCAAGTTAAATTTTGATTCTTGGGTAGAGTTATGAGCATACGGTCTTGTTCAAATTTGTAAGAAATGGTTGTTGTTTCATGCATTTAGAAGTAATGGTGGTTAAGAGAAATGGAACTAAACAAATGCACTTATATGTGGAGTAAATTGCTAGAGAGGATTCGGCTTGCATGCTTGGGTTGTATGATTTCTAAATGTTGCTTTTAATTTGAATTGTGAGTAAAGAGTGGTGTATAAAAATGTTGATTCGGTTGGATAAATGCTTGTGAGATTATAAAAAAATTGTAGAAGTTAAGTTTTGTTTTTGCTTAATGCCCGAATGAGCTCAATGCTATGCATGAGTTGAATTAATGGAATTTTAGATTGAAGTAAGGCATTCGGTCATTTTGGCTTGATAAGAGTGTGTATTTGGTAAAATTTTGTAACATGGAATTGTTAAAATTCTATTTTTAAGTGGCGAATTAAGGTCATTAGGTTCGAATTTGGTTGAAAAGCATGAAAATATGTTTTGTGTGGTTTAAGTAATCAAGAAAGAGGTGATATGCGGCTTTAGTGTGATTTAATTGCTAAATGCCGAATGTGATTTTAGCAAATAGAAGCACAAGTTGTTAAATTGAGCTTTGGGGTGGACGAATTAATGTGTTTGGGACTAAGCATGGATATTCGGCTATGAACTAATGTATTTGAAACTTTATTTGGTTTGAATGTTTAATGTTTCAAATTGAACTTAGTATGTGTTAATTTGATTGATTTGAATGGTTGAGGCTTAATATGAAGCTTAGGGAATGGTGCCTCAGTTGTCTAAAATACCTTGTGTGCATGTACAATTGTTTCATGTGGTCTTAAGGATTTAGTACTCTTGAATTGCAGTGCTAATAAGATTTGATGTTAGTTGTTTAGTAGGGTAAGTTATATGAATGAGTTAGGTATGAGATGGAATGCTATAAAATGTTAGTTAAAGTTTGGGAGAGGGACTTGAATAAAAGTCCATGCTTGGACATATGGCCGAATGGCCTTAGTGTGTATGCATTAGAAATGGTAGTTAGACTAATTGAGCAATTTGTGCTTGTGGGAGCTTCTTGGTTAAAGAAATGACCTATTCGGCCAAGTGCATGAATTCTTTGATTAAAACGAATGTGAATTGTGTATATATATGTTAAGGTCAATGACTACTCTAAATGGTGCCTTAGGAAATGCTATGTTTCAAGTATGTGCATAAGAACACTAAAGAGTGAACTTGGTATAAAATCTGCTTGGTGCAGCAGCAGTAACGTGTCTTGGAAAAATCACCATAAATTGTGAGAGTTGAATTAGAGGCTGAATAAATTTTGTAATTAAAGCTTAATGAGTCTAGTTTCTTATGAAAGAAACCTTGCAAGCAACGGAATTTCCGATAAATAGATTTTTAGAGTAGAGTGAGACAGTGTCAGATTGACTCCGAAGTAACCTGCTCTGTTTTTGAAAAATCACTATAAATTGTATAGAAACTGTTATAAGATAAAATTTATATGCCTAGACTCCTTAATGAGTCTAGATTCAAATGAAATTGGCCAGGACACATTTTGAACTCTGTACAAGGAGAAATTCGCTTCGTAGTATAGAGTGGTCAGTTTAATCAAACAGTGAAATAGAGAAATTTTAAGAAAATTCTGGTATTGATTGGCCAAACCAAAAATTATGAAAATTTCATGGATGAAAGATCTATGAGTCTATTTTCATGAAAAATTAACGACACTTCATTTGGAGTTTTGTAGCTCCAGTTATGAGTAAATTATTGAATGCTGCTCAGAAAATCAGCTTGTTGTGACTTATGAGAGGTATGTGAAATGACCGAATGTGCGTGTGTGTTTGCAATGAGAAGAATATGCATGTATTATTTGACTAAGTGAAAATGATTCATTGAGATGCTTGAATAAGGATTAATAGAGTTAAATGTTTTATTTAGCTCAAGAGCATAGAGGGACGAGTTCGGATAAAGGGAAGGCTAAAGTGGTCGAATAGCCAACTCGTAATTTCTCGAGAAAGTTCAAGGTAAGTTTTGAGTAATCGAATTCGGTATTTAAGTTAAAATGCCATGATATACATGCTGATATTTGAATGATGTCCCATTGAGAAAGAAACCATATTCATGTTTGCTATATAGCCGAATGGCTCATAGAGAAAAGGACCGAAATTGAGATTGGAAATGCATTGCTTATGTATGTTTGATCATTGGGCCGAAAGTCTAGAAAAGAAGAGTATACGTGTATAAGTTTTGAATTATATATATTTATGATATAAAGGCGAGAAGCATGTTATATGTTTGTATGCACATGAAATGATTGAATTACAAGTGCAATCTTGGTATGTGAACCTTGGCCACATGCGAATATATATATATGTGTATGAGAATTTGTGATGCGAATCCGGGATTAAGTCCCGCTGACTATATGTGGAGACTATGTCCGGGTTAAGACCCGAAGGCTATATGCAGAGATGATGTCCGGGTTAAGACCCGAAGGCTATATGCGGAGATTATATCCGGGGTAGAGACCCGATGGCTATGTATAGAGTTTTACCCGAGCTAAAGATCTCAATGATGATGCGAGTAAAGCCTAAGACTAATGGTCTTCAAGGTAACGATTGCTAATGAATGCGCTTAAAGTGTTAAGTTATACAGGTATGTACCCTTAGCTTATATGCAAGCTGGATTTTTGGACCGAATACTAAGGGCATTATGTGATTTCATATGTGTGCATGAAATGAGATTATTAAAATGGTCAAAGTACATTTGGCCTATGTGAAATGTTATGTGAATTTTGTGACATGTATATGTTTACGTGAATTTACTATAAGTGAAAGCTATCCACTTCCGTATATGATGTGAATGTATATGTTTGAAAAAAAGGGTGACTTACCTAAAAGAAGAGGGAAACAAAAATACGAACAACTATGCTATAATTTGATGCTTTATCTGTTGTCATTGCTTAAAACTTACTAAGCATTGTAATGCTTACTCCGTTTCCCTTGTTTCCTCTGTTTTATAGATCTCTTTTTGGAAGCTACGGACTCGGGGATTGAAGACTTAATCACCTACACTATCGCTGTTATTTTGGCACTTTTGATGATTATTTTTGGATCAATGGCATGTTTAGGCTAATCTCCTTCTGTTGAATCAAACTACATTTTGAGTTGTAAATATTTCTAGCCATGCGAAAATGGCTTGCTTAGTCTTCGAGTTTGATTATATGTGTTTGGATGATTCTCATATGATTCGATGTTGTGGCATGATATTTGGTTAGTACCCAATATGAAATGAATTTCTAATATGGTGATCGGTTATTGAAATGTTCGATTTAGCCAAATTGTTGGTAGCCACAAGGTAGAGATTTGCTAGCATGCTTATGAAACGCTTTTAATGAGATATGACGTACTAACCGAACCTATTTACAAGTGTTATACATTTGGTTATAAAACTCAATGAATCTATGTCTAGTGTGTAACTATGAACCTCGGTAGGTTGTATTAGATATGTGATACCTTAATACCCTATTCCGGCGACGGACAGGGGTGTAGGGTGTTACATTTTTATTAGTATCAGAGCTACGGTTTAGTCGATTCTCGGACTAACGTAGCGCGTGTGAGTATAGCTATACATGCCATTTTGTGATAGTGCGATAGTGTAGTGATTTCTGACATCGAAATGTGTTTTTCGTATAATAATGGATCCCGATCCCGATCGAGCCGTAGCGGAAGATATTGAGAGTGTAGCGGCTGCTCTCGCGCAAGGGACCGCACCGACCGACTCTCAGCCGAATGCCAGTCATCGAGATGATGACATGAGGTAGAACCTCTATGCAATGATGAATGATTGGTTCACCCAATTTCTTCGAACTAATCTGGCTGTTCCACAACCTCCTCCCCCGAATAACCCACTTCCAACCCCTGTGGCTCCTCCTGAGGCCGACCCTGTGAGGTCGAGTAAACCCCCGGTTGATAAAATTAGAAAATATGGGGCTGAAGAATTCCGGGCTACAGTTGATGACGATGCTGAGCGGGCCGAGTTTTGGCTCGATAATGTAATTCGTGTGTTCGATGAATTGACATGTGCACCCGAGGAGTGCTTGAAATGTGCCGTATCTCTGCTGCGTGATTCTGCCTACTATTGGTGGAACACATTGGTTTCCGTTGTGCCGAGAGAGCGAGTTACTTGGGAGTTTTTCCAAGTTGAATTTCGAAAGAAGTATATCAGCCAAAGATTTATCGATCAGAAACGGAAGGAATTCCTCGAGCTTAAACAAGGCCGAATGTCAGTAACTGAGTATGAGAGAGAATTCGTACGGCTTAGCCGATATGCTCGCGAGTGCATAGCATCCGAAGCTATTATGTGTAAACGCTTCGAGGACGGGTTAAATGAAGACATCAAACTACTGGTTGGCATTCTGGAAATTCAAGAGTTCGTTGTTCCTGTCGAGCGAGCCTGCAAGGCCGAAGAGCTTAGAAATGAAAAGAGAAAAGCTGATAGCGGAGCCAGAGAGTTCCATAAGAGATTTTCGGGGAAGTCTACTCAAGGATCATCAAAGAAATTTCAAAGTGAACTGGACCGACCAAGGGCCACTTCGGGTTTTTCTAGACGAGACCGTGATCGACCCCCTATGAGTACACGTGCCACTTCTGTTGGTAGTGTTGGAAACGATCGTCGAGACCGAGCCGAGTGCAAGTATTGTGGAAAATGGCATTCGGGGAGCTACAGATTTCATGATCGCTCCTGTTATAAGTGCGGGTCGGCTGATCACTTTATAAGAGATTGCCCCAGATGGTCTGAGCAAAATGTGAACCCGAGTGGGAAACTGAGTACTACTTCAGCACGAGGTAGGCCACCTAGAAATCCAGGAAATGCTAGCGGCGGTCAGAGAAGGTTTAAAGATGCCATGACAAGATCCGAGGCTCATGCTCCTGCTAGGGCTTACGCTATTCGAGCACGAGAGGATGCCTCTTCGCCCGATGTTATCACCGGTACTTTCACTCTCTTTGATACTGATGTAATTGCTTTGATTGACCCCGGTTCAACTCATTCATATGTATGTGAAACTTTGGCATCCAGTACGACTCTCCCTATTGAGTCTACTGAGTTTGTGGTTCGAGTGTCAAATCCCTTGGGTCGTTGTGTTTTAGTTGATAGAGTGTGTAAGAAATGTCCCCTTATGATTCGGAATTCCTATTTTTCGGCCGATTTGATGCTTTTGCCGTTCGACGAATTTGATGTTATACTCGGAATGGATTGGTTGACTGTGCATGATGCGGTAGTGAATTGCAAACGAAAGACTATTGATTTACGATGTTTGATTAATGAGATAATTCGGATTGAGTCTACGGATTTAAACAGGCTACCAGCGGTAATATCTTCTATGTTGGCTCAGAAATTTATGAAAAAGGGTTGCGAGGCTTATCTTGCTTATGTTTTAGATAGCAAAATATCTGAACTAAAGCTTGAGACTGTACCTGTGGTTTGTGAGTATCCGGACGTATTTCCCGAAGAATTACCGGGGTTACCGCCTGTTAGGAAGGTTGAGTTCGGCATTGAACTAGTTTCGGGTACAACTCCGATTTCGATTGCTCCATATCGTATGGCTCCAACAGAGTTGAAAGAGTTGAAATCTCAGTTGAAAGAGTTGACTGACAGAGGTTTCGCAAGACCGAGCTTTTCACCCTGGGGTGCACCAGTCTTGTTCGTGAAAAAGAAAGATGGGACTTTGAGAATGTGTATTGACTATCGGCAGCTGAACAAGGTGACTATAAAGAATAAATATCCGTTGCCTCGTATCGATGACTTATTCGATCAGCTAAAGGGAGCCTCAATGTTTTCAAAAATTGACTTGCGATTCGGCTATTATCAGTTGCGAGTTCGAGACTCAGACGTGCACAAGACTGCTTTCAGAACGAGGTACGGACACTACGAATTTTTAGTGACGCCGTTTGGGCTGACTAATGCCCCCGCTGTTTTCATGGATTTGATGAATCGAGTGTTTAAGCAGTACCTAGATCGATTTGTGGTTGTGTTTATCGATGACATTTTGGTTTATTCTCGCGATGAGATTGAGCATGCCGAGCATTTAAGACTTGTGCTACAGATTTTGCGTAAAAACCAGTTGTACGCGAAATTCAGCAAGTGTGAGTTCTGGTTGCGCGACGTTGGCTTTCTAGGACACATTGTATCTGCTGCGGGTATCCGAGTTGATCCGAATAAGATATCTGCTATCCTTGATTGGAAGCCTCCTAAAAATGTCTCAGAAGTCCGAAGCTTTTTGGGACTTGTCGGGTACTACCGACGGTTTGTGAAAGACTTCTCAATGATCTCAACCCCGTTGACGAAGCTATTGCAGAAAGATGTTAAATTCGAATGGTCCGAGAAGTGCCAAAAGAGTTTCGACCAATTGAAAGCCCTATTGACGGAAGCTCCAGTATTAGTTCAGCCTGAATCCGGTAAGGAGTTTGTGGTTTATAGTGACGCGTCTTTGAATGGCTTGGGGTGTGTTTTGATGCAAGAGGGCAGAGTCGTTGCGTATGCTTCGAGACAGTTAAAGCCTCATGAGAAAAACTATCCGACTCATGATCTCGAATTAGCTGCTATTGTGTTTGCTCTGAAGATTTGGCGTCACTACCTTTTCGGTGAGAAATGTCATATCTTCTCCGACCATAAAAGCCTCAAATACTTGATGACGCAAAGAGACTTGAATCTGAGACAGAGACGTTGGCTTGAATTGTTAAAGGATTACGAACTTGTTATCGACTATCACTCGGGGAAAGCGAATGTAGTTGCTGATGCTCTTAGCCAAAAATCATTGCTTGCTCTACGAGCAATGAATGTGCATTTATCGGTAGCTAATGATGGCGTGATGATAGCGGAATTAAAAGTGAAACTGGTATTTCTCTGACAAGTTTGTGAAGCTCAGAAAGCGGATGATGATTTAATTTCCAAACGAGCTCAATGCGATTTAAATGTGGATTCTGAGTTTCAAGTTGATGACGATGATTGTTTGAGGTTCCGAGGCCGAGTATGTATTTTGAGAAGTTCAGAGTTGGTTTCGATGATTTTAAATGAAGCTCATAATAGTCGAATGTCGGTTCATCCGAGAAACACAAAAATGTACAACGATTTGAAACGTCAGTATTGGTGGCATGGTATGAAACGAGACATCTCAAATTTTGTGTCAAAGTGTTTGATATGCCAACAAGTAAAAGAGAAACATCAGGTGCCATCGGGCTTGTTGCAACCGATTTTGATTCCCGAGTGGAAATAGGATAAAGTCACAATGGATTTCGTATCTGGGCTACCGTTGACACCGAGCAAGAAGGATGAGATTTGGGTTGTCGTAGACCGATTAACTAAATCAGCCCATTTTATACCCGTGCATACGGATTACTCACTTGATAAGCTAGCGGAGTTGTATGTTTCTCAGATCGTCAGATTGCACGGGGTCCCTATTTCTATTGTATCGGATAGAGACCCTAGATTTACATCACGGTTTTGGAAGAAACTACAAGATTCTCTGGGTATTAAGCTACATTTTAGCACCGCGTTCCATCCTCAGACGGACGGTCAATCGGAACGAGTAATTCAGATACTCGAGGATATGTTGAGATGCTGTGTCCTCGAGTTTAGTGGTTCGTGGGAACGGTATTTGCCTTTGATTGAATTTGCTTACAACAACAGTTTCCAATCGAGCATTAAGATGGCACCTTACGAGGCTTTGTACGGTCGTAAATGCCGCACCCCGTTGTTTTGGACCGAGCTCAACGAAAGTAAGATCTTTGGGGTTGATTTGATTAGAGATGCCGAGCAGAAGGTAAAGGTGATTCGAGATAGTCTTAAGGCAGCTTCAGATCGTTAAAAGTCTTACGCGGATTTAAAGCGAAAAGATATCGAGTATCAGGTCGGAGACAAAGTATTTCTTAAAGTGTCACCTTGGAAAAAGGTGCTCAGATTCGGCCGTAAGGGCAAATTGAGTCCGAGGTTCATTGGACCATATGAAATATCTGAACGGATTGGACCGGTAGCATATCGATTGATTTTGCCTCCCGAACTTGAAAAGATCCACAACGTTTTTCATGTTTCGATGCTCCGACGATATAGATCCGACCCATCACATGTAATTAACCCATCTGACATTGAGATTCGATCTGATATGAGTTATGAGGAGGAACCAATTCGTATTTTGGCGCGTGAGGTTAAAGAATTGCGGAATAAGAGGATTTCGTTAGTGAAAGTGTTATGGGTCAAACACGGGGTCGAAGAAGCTACTTGGGAGCTTAAGGATTCGATAAGAGAACGTTACCCAAACTTATTTTCTGGTAAGAATTTTCGGGGACGAAAATTTCTTAAGTGGGGGAGAGTTGTGACTGCCTTAAAACGGCCCTAGTCGGAATGTGGTTTCGGGACCACAAAAGCGAGGCATAAAATATATTTAATATTCATTTTGATGCCTATGATATGTGTTGATTCATGTGTGACATGTTTGGTGCGTTGATTTAGGGTTATAAATTTGAATTTTACTAAAAAGGACCTAGTAGTGAACTTTGAAAATATGCTAGGCAAGTGTATGATGACTAATAATTACATGCATGCAAAATAAGGGATTTGCATGTCAAATTACCCACTTTTATGATAGTGGATGGCAATGACGAGGTTTTGGCATTTTGTGGTTTGTAGCTTAGTTATGTATTAATATGATAAAAGAAATTAATATTTAGTTATCATAAAATAAAAGATAAATTAATTAATAAAGAATTAACAAAATTAGAAATGGGTGTGAAAAACAAAGAAAGCTTCATATTTCTTTGTTCATAGCCGAAACTAAAGAAAATTTTAAGAAGGTGAGCTTTGGGCATTCGGTCACTTGAGAGGCAAAGATTCAAGGTAAATCTTTGATATTTTATGTTGAATTTGGAAATGTGAGCTCCTTGTCTTGTATTCTTTTAAACTCAAGTTAAATTTTGATTCTTGGGTTGAGTTATGAGCATACGGTCTTGTTCAAATTTGTAAGAAATGGTTGTTGTTTCATGCATTTAGAAGTAATGGTGGTTAAGAGAAATGGAACTAAACAAATGCACTTATATGTGGAGTAAATTGCTAGAGAGGATTCGGCTTGCATGCTTGGGTTGTATGATTTCTAAATGTTGCTTTTAATTTGAATTGTGAGTAAAGAGTGGTGTATAAAAATGTTGATTTGGTTGGATAAATGCTTGTGAGATTATAAAAAAAATTGTAGAAGTTAAGTTTTGTTTTTGCTTAATGCCCGAATGAGCTCAATGTTATGCATGAGTTGAATTAATGGAATTTTAGATTGAAGTAAGGCATTCGGTCATTTTGGCTTGATAAGAGTGTGTATTTGGTAAAATTTTGTAACATGGAATTGTTAAAATTCTATTTTTAAGTGGCGAATTAAGGTCATTAGGTTCGAATTTGGTTGAAAAGCATGAAAATATGTTTTGTGTGGTTTAAGTAATCAAGAAAGAGGTGATATGCGGCTTTAGTGTGATTTAATTGCTAAATGCCAAATGTGATTTTAGCAAATAGAAGCACAAGTTGTTAAATTGAGCTTGCATAATTTGAGTTGATAAGTATATGATGTTTTGTATGATAGAGGTAACATGTGAATGAAGTATTGATCTCTTGGTTGTTGATGTGTGTGGTTGTGCGAATATGCTTGGATTGGTATTATGATGTGTTGTGAATGTTTGTGCATTGAAGGGTGGAAAATGGCTTGTAAATAGCTTTAATTTGTCCATACGGTTAGACATACGGGCGTGTGTCTAGGCCGTATGTGACACACGGTCTGCTCTATGGACGGGCGGATAGGCCTTCTGCTACACCTAAATTTTGAGAAACAAAAGGCTCAAAGTTGAGCACACAGATAGAGACATGGGCATGTGTCTCAGCCGTATGAACGGCACGGCCTTGGACACAGGTATGTGCCAAGGGCATATGAAGTCTGCACCTATTTTGTGAGAATTTAATTCGTCACACGGTCTAGCACATGAGTATGTGGCTTGGCCATGTGGTTTCATTTTGCTGATGACATCATAAACAAAGAGTTATATACACGAGTGTGTATGACCACATGACCTACTCACACGGGCTTGTCCTAAACCACACGGGCGTGTGACCCTTGTTTAGTGATAAAATTTCTAAGTGTTGTAAAATTTTCTAAAGTTTATGGTTTAGTCCCGAATCACTTCTATTGTATGTTTTGGGCCTTGTAAGCTCTTGTTAGGGACTATATGAGTGATTTTTAAAAGTTTTAAATTCAACACGCATTTATGACCAGAAAATTGTATGTTCATTGTGTGTTAAGTCCGGTAATGCCTTGAACCCTGTTCCGACGTTAAATATGGGTAAGGTATGTTACACCAAATCACCTAAAGTATGCATTTCTTGGAGACAATTCTACATTACCACTTACTATTGCTTCAAATTTAAAGCCAAATGAGAAAGATGAGTTATTGCAAGTGTTAAAGGAACATAAAAGAGCTATAGCATGGAAGATTTCTGACATCAGAGGGATTAGTCCTTCTTTTTACACCCATAAAATTTTAATGGAAGATAAGGAAAATCCATGCGTGCAAGCTCAAAAAAGGTTAAATCCTAATATGAAAGAAGTTGTTAAGGTTGAGGTAATTAAAATTCTAGATGCTAGATTTATTTATCCTATTTTTTATAGTACTTGGGTGAGTCCTGTGCAGTTTGTTCCTAAGAAAGGAGGCATGACTATTGTGGCCAATGAGAAAAACAAGTTGATTCTAATAAGCACAGCCATGAGATAGAGAGTTTGTATTGATTATAGGAAGTTGAACGACGACACAAGGAAAGATCACTTTCCTCTACCATTTATATATCAAATGTTGGAGAGATTATCTGTTCACATGTATTATTGCTTCCTATATGGACTTTTTGGCTATTTCCAAACCCTAATAGCTCTGGAGGACAAAGAAAACATGACATTTATGTGTCCATATGGTACGTTTGCTTATCGAAGGATGCCTTTTGGATTGTGTAATACTTCTACTACTTTTTTGTGTTGCATGTTAGCCATCTTTGATGAACTTGTAGAAGACATTATAGAGGTTTTTATGGATAACTTCTTAGTATTTGGTAATTCTTTCCACCATTGTCTTAAAATTTTAAAAAGGGTTTTAATGAGATGTGAAGAAATAAACCTTGTGCTCAATTGGGAAAATGTCACTTTATGGTTTGAGAAATAATTGTGTTAGGTCATAAAATTTCTAGTAAAGGGATTAAGGTTGGTAGAGAGAAAATTGAAACCATTGAAAATCTACCTCCTCCTATTTTAGTTAAGGCTATTCGAGGCTTTTTAGGACGTACTGGATTCTATAGAGGATTTATTAAAGATTTTTCTAAAATAGTTAACTAATTTGCTAGAAAAAGATGTACCATTCAATTTTAGTCAGGAATTCTTAGAAGCATTTAATATTCTTAAGGAAAAATTAATTAATGCCCCAATTGTGGTTGCACCTGATTGGAATTGACCTTTTGAACTAATGTGTAATGCAAGTGATTTTGCAGTAGGTGCAATTATTAGACAGCGAAAAGACAAGCATTTTTAACCAATCTATTATGCTAGCAAGACTTTGAGAGATGCACAAAAAAATTACACTACTAAAGAAAAAGAATTGCTAGTTGTGGTTTTTGCATTTGATAAATTTAAAACATATTTAATATTTTCTATTGTTGTTTACACTAACCATTCTACTCTTTGTTATCTTTTAACAAATTCAGATGCAAAACCTCGACCTATAAGGTGGACCTTATTATTGCAGGAGCTCAATTTAGAAATCAAAGATAAGAAAGGAGTTGAAAATTTACAGCAGATCACCTTTTAAGATTAGAGAATCCCCATCTTAAGGAGCTTAATGAGAACGAGATAAATGACTCGTTTCTTGAGGATCAACTCTTGGTTACAACCATTTCTAAAGTGTAACACCCTGAATTTGGGCCTAGAAGTATTGGGCTTGTGTAACGCCCTGATTTTCGGGATTTTTCGGGATTTTTGTGATTTTGGTGAAAACTTGAAATTTTGGTATTTTGGTTACTGAAATTGTGTTTAAATGTGTTAGTAGGCCTTTAGAAGGCCCAAACCTAAGTTAAAACCCAGCAGAATATCAATTTTTGTTTTAAGTGAAAGGGGACTTGGTTAAGTGGGCCTTTAAGAAAAAGTTAGTAAGTTGAGACACAAAGAGGGCCTTGGTAAAGTGGCAAGGTGGCGCCATTAAGTTCCTTAAAAAGTGGCGTGTGGACTAAGTTTAAGGGCCAGAGTTCAAGTCGCAAGGTAAGCAGATGGTACTTTTATTTTTGTGCATGTGCCGGGCATGTGATAGAGCTTAAGTAGCATTCGGCTAGGGCCTTAGAGAGATTGGGCCGTTGGTTTGAATGGCCATTAGGGAAAGCTTTATTTTCTTTTTGTCTTGCCAAATTAGGGTTAGCCACCTAGAGCCTTCACGTTCATTTTATTCTCTTCTCAGTGTTGCAAAAAGCCGAAAACATAAAGTTAGATCTACTAAGTGCCAAATCCTTCCTTCTCTTCTCCCCTCTTCCATTCTTTCTTTTTCTTTTCCTCTCTAGCCAAAATCACCTCTCCTCCTCCCTCATCTTTCATTTTCTTCTCTTCAAAAACTGAAATTGCCACTCTTTTCTTCTCAAACTCATCAACTACTAAAAGCCAAAATCCCGAAAGGTTGCTTCCTGTGCCAATTTGCTTATAGCCGAACCCCCTTTGTTTTTCCTCACTTGTAGCTGAATTTCATACTCTCTAAACCCTTAGGCTCTGTCGACAAACACCCCTCTAACCATAGCCTCAAATCATATCTTCTTTCACCACTTAAAAAGCTAAAAACACCATAGTTTTTAGGGATATATAGCCAAATCCTTAGATCTCTAAGATTCGAATCCTGCTAGTGTTTAGGGGCTAGATCTACATCAGATCTGAGTAGAAGAATCGCTTTGATTAAGGAAAACTTGTGGTAAGTACTCGCCATCTCTTTGTTGGATAGACCTTATGGTAAGTACGACACTGTATGACACAAGTCGCTCGAAGGTGAATTCTCTCCCTCTGGTTTTATGGTATATTCATGCTCTTTTGACTCACACTTTGACCGATAGAAGAGAGAGCACCAGAGTCATCAGTACCACCTATGCATATTTTCTCTGGAGAATGGCCACAAGGCAAAAGTTTTTATGTAGTGTGACAACCTTAAAACGGCCCTAGTCGGAATGTGGTTTCGGGACCACAAAAGCGAGGCATAAAATATATTTAATATTCATTTTGATGCCTATGATATGTGTTGATTCATGAGTGACATGTTTGGTGCGTTGATTTAGGGTTAT
The DNA here is from genome assembly GCA_020496765.1 of Gossypium stocksii. Lineage (NCBI taxonomy): Eukaryota > Viridiplantae > Streptophyta > Magnoliopsida > Malvales > Malvaceae > Gossypium > Gossypium stocksii. The sequence continues at coordinate 67,223,168 of CM035628.1, forward strand.
AAATTTGAATTTCACTAAAAAGGACCTAGTAGTGAACTTTGAAAATATGCTAGGCAAGTGTATGATGACTAATAATTACATGCATGCAAAATAAGGGATTTGCATGTCAAATTACCCACTTTTATGATAGTGGATGGCAATGATGAGGTTTTGGCATTTTGTGATTTGTAGCTTAGTTATGTATTAATATGATAAAAGAAATTAATATTTAGTTATCATAAAATAAAAGATAAATTAATTAATAAAGAATTAACAAAATTAGAAATGGGTGTGAAAAACAAAGAAAGCTTCATATTTCTTTGTTCATAGCCGAAACTAAAGAAAATTTTAAGAAGGTGAGCTTTGGGCATTCGATCACTTGAGAGGCAAAGATTCAAGGTAAATCTTTGATATTTTGTGTTGAATTTGGAAATGTGAGCTCCTTGTCTTGTATTCTTTTAAACTCAAGTTAAATTTTGATTCTTGGGTAGAGTTATGAGCATACGGTCTTGTTCAAATTTGTAAGAAATGGTTGTTGTTTCATGCATTTAGAAGTAATGGTGGTTAAGAGAAATGGAACTAAACAAATACACTTATATGTGGAGTAAATTGCTAGAGAGGATTCGGCTTGCATGCTTGGGTTGTATGATTTCTAAATGTTGCTTTTAATTTGAATTGTGAGTAAAGAGTGGTGTATAAAAATGTTGATTCGGTTGGATAAATGCTTGTGAGATTATAAAAAAATTGTAGAAGTTAAGTTTTGTTTTTGCTTAATGCCCGAATGAGCTCAATGTTATGCATGAGTTGAATTAATGGAATTTTAGATTGAAGTAAGGCATTCGGTCATTTTAGCTTGATAAGAGTGTGTATTTGGTAAAATTTTGTAACATGGAATTGTTAAAATTCTATTTTTAAGTGGCGAATTAAGGTCATTAGGTTCGAATTTGGTTGAAAAGCATGAAAATATGTTTTGTGTGGTTTAAGTAATCAAGAAAGAGGTGATATGCGGCTTTAGTGTGATTTAATTGCTAAATGCCGAATGTGATTTTAGCAAATAGAAGCACAAGTTGTTAAATTGAGCTTTGGGGTGGACGAATTAATGTGTTTGGGACTAAGCATGGATATTCAGCTTTGAACTAATGTATTTGAAACTTTATTTGGTTTGAATGTTTAATGTTTCAAATTGAACTTAGTATGTGTTAATTTGATTGATTTGAATGGTTGAGGCTTAATATGAAGCTTAGGGAATGGTGCCTAAGTTGTCTAAAATACCTTGTGTGCATGTACAATTGTTTCATGTGGTCTTAAGGATTTAGTACTCTTGAATTGTAGTGCTAATAATATTTGATGTTAGTTGTTTAGTAGGGTAAGTTATACGAATGAGTTAGGTATGAGATGGAATGCTATAAAATGTTAGTTAAAGTTTGGGAGAGGGACTTGAATAAAAGTCCATGCTTGGACATATGGCCGAATGGCCTTAGTGTGTATGCATTAGAAATGGTAGTTAGACTAATTGAGCAATTTGTGCTTGTGGGAGCTTCTTGGTTAAAGAAATGACCTATTCGGCCAAGTGCATGAATTCTTTGATTAAAACGAATGTGAATTGTGTATATATATGTTAAGGTCAATGACTACTCTAAATGGTGCCTTAGGAAATGCTATGTTTTAAGTATGTGCATAAGAACACTAAAGAGTGAACTTGGTATAAAATCTGCTTGGTACAGCAGCAGTAACGTGTTTTGGAAAAATCACCATAAATTGTGAGAGTTGAATTAGAGGCTGAATAAATTTTGTAATTAAAGCTTAATGAGTCTAGTTTCTTTTGAAAGAAACCTTGCAAGCAAAGGAATTTCCGATAAATAGATTTTTAGAGTAGAGTGAGACAGTGTCAGATTGACTCTGAAGTCCCCTGCTCTGTTTTTGAAAAATCACTATAAATTGTATAGAAATTGTTATAAGATAAAATTTATATGCCTAGACTCCTTAATGAGTCTAGATTCAAATGAAATTGGCCAGGACACATTTTGAACTCTGTACAAGGAGAAATTCGCTTTGTAGTATAGAGTGGTCAGTTTAATCAAACAGTGAAATAGAGAAATTTTAAGAAAATTCTGGTATTGATTGGCCAAACCAAAAATTATGAAAATTTCATGGATGAAAGATCTATGAGTCTATTTTCATGCAAAATTAACGACACTTCATTTGGAGTTTTTTAGCTCCAGTTATGAGTAAATTATTGAATGCTGCTCAGAAAATCAGCTTGTTGTGACTTATGAGATGTATGTGAAATGACCGAATGTGCGTGTGTGTTTGCAATGAGAAGAATATGCATGTATTATTTGACTAAGTGAAAATGATTCATTGAGATGCTTGAATAAGGATTAATAGAGTTAAATGTTTTATTTAGCTCAAGAGCATAGAGGGACGAGTTCGGATAAAGGGAAGGCTAAAGTGGTCGAATAGCCAACTCGTAATTTCTCGGGAAAGTTCAAGGTAAGTTTTGAGTAATCGAATTCGGTATTTAAGTTAAAATGCCATGATATACATGCTGATATTTGAATGATGTCCCATTGAGAAAGAAACCATATTCATGTTTGCTATATAGCCGAATGGCTCATAGAGAAAAGGACCGAAATTGAGATTGGAAATGCATTGCTTATGTATGTTTGATCATTGGGCCGAAAGTCTAGAAAAGAAGAGTATATGTGTATAAGTTTTGAATTATATATATTTATGATATAAAGGCGAGAAGCATGTTATATGTTTGTATGCACATGAAATGATTGAATTACAAGTGCAATCTTGGTATGTGAACCTTGGCCACATGCGAATATATATATATATATATATATGAGAATTTGTGATGCGAATCCGGGATTAAGTCCCGCTGACTATATGTGGAGACTATGTCCGGGTTAAGACCCGAAGGCTATATGTAGAGATGATGTCCGGGTTAAGACCCGAAGGCTATATGCGGAGATTATATCCGGGGTAGAGACCCGATGGCTATGTATAGAGTTTTACCCGAGCTAAAGATCTCGATGATGATGCGAGTAAAGCCTAAGACTAATGGTCTTCAAGGTAACGATTGCTAATGAATGCGCTTAAAGTGTTAAGTTATACAGGTATGTACCCTTAGCTTATATGCAAGCTGGATTTTTGGACCTAATACTAAGGTCATTATGTGATTTCATATGTGTGCATGAAATGAGATTATTAAAATGGTCAAAGTACATTTGGCCTATGTGAAATGTTATGTGAATTTTGTGACATGTATATGTTTACGTGAATTTACTATAAGTGAAAGCTATCCACTTCCGTATATGATGTGAATGTATATGTTTGAAAAAAAGGGTGACTTACCTAAAAGAAGAGGGAAACAAAAATACGAACAACTATGCTATAATTTGATGCTTTATCTGTTGTCATTGCTTAAAACTTACTAAGCATTGTAATGCTTACTCTGTTTCCCTTGTTTCCTCTGTTTTATAGATCTCTTTTTGGAAGCTACGGACTCGGGGATTGAAGCCTTAATCACCTACACTATCGCTGTTATTTTGGTACTTTTGATGATTATTTTTGGATCAATGGCATGTATAGGCTAATCTCCTTCTGTTGAATCAAACTACATTTTGAGTTGTAAATATTTCTAGCCATGCGAAAATGGCTTGCTTAGTCTTCGAGTTTGATTATATGTGTTTGGATGATTCTCATATGATTCGATGTTGTGGCATGATATTTGGTTAGTACCCAATATGAAATGAATTTCTAATATGGTGATCGGTTATTGAAATGTTCAATTTAGCCAAATTGTTAGTAGCCACAAGGTAGAGATTTGCTAGCATGCTTATGAAACGCTTTTAATGAGATATGACGTACTGACCGAACCTATTTACAAGTGTTATACATTTGGTTATAAAACTCAATGAATCTATGTCTAGTGTGTAACTATGAACCTCGGTAGGTTGTATTAGATATGTGATACCTTAATACCCTATTCCGGCGACGGACAGGGGTGTAGGGTGTTACATGTAGCCTACTTCATCACTCTCGCCTTTTGCCATCAGGCAGACTGCAACAGGAAGGGTCCTATCTATTTAAGCCTTTATGTGACTCAACTCGCTCAACACTTTGGTTTCCTCGACATACCGGAATAGTCATCCTCGCTTACATTCGCCGGCTAGATGTCCTTATAGGGAATATTGAGCATGACCCATATGAGGATGATTGAGTGACTTTATGGATTGGATCCTCCTTAGTACTGATTTTCTCATTTTGACCCTCAAGATGAGCCCGAGGACTTCATTGATGATGTCACTTTCCATCACGAGGATCCACCTCATCCTTCACCTTCTAGTCACCGTCCTGTTTCTTTTGTGCTACTTTAGAGGACTTCTTTGAGCAATTCACTCACTTCGAGCAGCACTACTTTCAGAGGTTTGACAGTATTGACGCGACATTGCAGCAAAACTATCAACATCTCCATATCCCCTCTTCAGTGACGACAGCGCACGACACTGACGCTTTTGCTGATAAGGACCATTAAGTTTTTTTTTCTTTTAGTTTTAGTTTTATTTTAATTTTAATTTTATGTTTATGTTTATGTTTATGTTTATGTTTAGTTGTTTTTATTGTTATTTTCTTTGACTTATTTTGTTCTTCTCTTTTAAACTATATTTTTAATTAAAAAACCTCTTAATGTTTATCACTATTTGTGTTTATTTCCTTAATTAGTTTGCTCGGAATCATGCACTACATTTAGATTTGTCTACAATTTCACTTTTCACCATTCTGGCAATTTCATCCAATATTCAAGGCAGTTTCAAATTTCTCCCTCTCTTATGATATTCTGCTTATACTGTGATTATATATGTTTGTACATTGAGGACAATGTAGATCTTAAGTGTGGGGAGGATATTTATATAATTATTAGAAAATCTCTTAATTATGTCTTATACTTAAGTAATTTTCTCATACTTCTATTAGAACAAATTTTTGTCGATTTGGAATTTTTGTTGATGTTTTTTAGAGTCATTTGTCGATAATTGTGTATTGGTTGATCTAAACTTAAAGACATGAGAGAATCAGGCATGATAAATTATTTTTCAGAAATTAAAAATTTTTAGGTTGTTTCCCTAAATTGAAGTATTATGTTGAAGTTTTAAATTTGCAAGTTTGACATCAAAAACCATGAATTTTGTGAGATTTTTAGCCTTTAGAGCATACATTTATCTTACTCATTTTATTATTGGTTAAGAGTGTGTCAATTTTATTTGTTACTTTAGAACTTGCTTCGATTATACATGTCGAAGCCACACCTTTGATTTAATACACTGAGATGATAAAGGAACTTAGGTCTTAACCCACTTATCCCATAAAAGCCTACCTTCGTAATTAACCCTTAGTGAACCCCATTGAACCTAACGCACTGTTGCTTGATTTTCCCATTAATGTTAACCCTTAACTCACTTTTTCGTTGAAACTTTTTCCCATTTTATTAACTCTCTATCAATATTAGATTTGGTTAGTTGCCTACCTATACACTTTTGTTTGATTCGTTGAATTATTTCTTTTTGTTCTAGACAAATATCAATATATATATATAATATTGATTATTAATTAGTCTTATTGATTGAGCTTGAGCAGTTAAATTCATATTTTGAGAAGAAGCTCATTTTTTTTATTCTTGAATAGTTTTTAATTCAAGTGCTGCTTCACACAAGCTGTCGGGCATCCATAACACATGCCGCGGTACCCAGCCACTAGTAGGACGTACAAGACTAGCACCCCGATCACATATGCATAGTACAATGCCATATCCCAGATATGGTCTTACATGTAATCACACACCGATGCCATAGCCTAGCTATGGTCTTACACAGAAATCACATATCTCACCAATGCAATATCCAAGATATGGTCTTACATGGAAATCACAAATCTCACCGATGCCATATCCCAGATATGGTCTTACACGGAAATCACATATCTCACTGATGCCATATCCCAGATATGGTCTTACACAGAAAGCACATATCTCATTGATGCCATATCCCAGATATGGTCTTACACGAATATCACATATCTCACCGATGCCATATCCCAGATAAGGTCTTACACAGAAATCACATATCTCATATTGCCATGGTCCAACCATGGTCTTTTACCGTCAATTCATATTTCGCTATGAAACGATCGTGATTGATGCTTCGTTTTTACTCATTTCAAACATTTAATTTAAAATTTTCAATTCAATCAAATATATGATAATAATGCATAATTAGCACAATTCAACAACGTTTATTAACATATGAACTTACCTGGGCATAAAAATGGCGAAAAGGAGCTAATCGTTTAATACTGGTTTTCCCCCTGTTCTAATTCCAATCCTCGTTTTTCTCAATCTATAACATCACATTTAATTTATTTAATCATTATAATATTCAAAATAGCCCAAAATCACATTATGGAAAAAATTACATTTTTGCCTCTAAAGTTTCACATTTTTACAATTTAGTCCCTAGGCTCGTAAAATGAAATGTACTCAATTTCATCGATACCCGAGCCTAGCCAAACCTTATACATGCTGATAGTAAGTCACATTTTTCATTTATTCACATTTTCTACACATATTTTACAACTTTTACAAATAGGTCCTTTTCAACCTTTTTACCAAAAATCACTTAGCAAAAGTCGATTGTCTTACGACTAACATGCATTTTCTACCCTTAGACATCAAAATACATGCATGTCTAACATGGGTAAAGTTTTAAACTTTGATAAGACTTCAAATAAATACTTGTAAAAGCTAGATTAATTGACAAGGATTTCAAAAACATAAAAATCATTAAAAACAGGGCTAAAATGGACTTGAAATCGAGCTTGGAAGCTTGAACACCCTAGCCATGGCTTCCCCCTTGTGATTTTTGGCCATGAAGAAGAAGATGGACAAAAATTGGCTTTTAATTTGACTTTTTAATTCCTTTAATTACCAAACGACCAAAATGCCCTTAATAAAAAACTTTGGAAACATGCCTAACCATGTCCATTTTTGTCCACCAACTTAATCAATGGTTTAATTACCTTTTAAGGACCTCCAATTCAAAATTTCATAACAATTAGACACCTCTAACCTATAGAACTCACATTTTGCACTTTTTACAATTTAGTCCTTTTGACTAAATTGAGTGCCCAAACGTCAAAATTTTTGAACGGAATTTCCACGAAATTGTTTCATAAAATTGTAAACCATAAGAATCTATTAAAAATAAATATCTTTGCGTCATATTTGTGGTCTCGAAACAACTGTTCTGATTAGACCCAAAATCGGACTGTTACATCTCTCTCCCTTTAGGGATTTTCATCCCCGAAAATCTTACCGGAAAAGTAATTTAAGATTTGCTTTCTCATAGCACTATCAAATTCGCACAAAAATACTTTCACAAACTGTAACACCCCTAACCCGTATCCATCGCTGGACTAGGGTTAAAAGGCATTACCAGACATTTCATAACATATTACAAACATATCACATACATAGCTTACATATCATCAAATCATATTCAATCATATTCATAATGTCTCTTAAATAGGTCTACGAGACCTTAAACATGCTTTGGAGAAAGTTCGAGACTAAACCGATCTCATATATAACTTTTCGAAACTTAACAATTTTTCTAAGTTATAGAGGTCACACGCTCGTGTGAACAGGCCGTGTGCTTCACATGGCATTAGACCCGCCCGCGTGTCTAGGCCGTGGCAAAATAGGGCATACATACTGACTTGTCCACAAGGCCACTGGACACGCCCGTGTGAAAATTAGGGAGGTTACTGACTTGCTCACACAGCTAGTCACACGCCCATGTCTGGACCATGTGCTCAACCATGTCAAAACCTGTAGGGTATATAAATTGGCCACACACCCGTGTGTGAGGCCGTGTGGAGTGCTTAGGCTCAATTCGAATTGGCTTTCGAAGAACACAGTAGAGACACACGCCCGTGTCCCTACCCGTGTGGGAAAAAATAGGCCATTTGCAAGGCCAAATTTACCACCCTTTAAGGGTCATCCCTACAAGCACAAATGACACATAATTTGCAACAAAAATACATCAAAACATAGCCAAATCAAGCAGCATTTATGTCCCAAAATTATCATTCTTTTCCTTATACACATCCAAATCAAAAATACCAATTCCATGTACATAGACCATACCAAAACCACATACTACATACCTCATTATAAGCCATTACAAGACATACCAAATCCTTACCATATCAACCATGAAACATACCAAATCAATTTCATATTAGGCTTACCAAAATGACCATTTCACTAGGCCATATATGAATACATTATAAACATCATATATGCCATTTTTTCATCACATAAATACTAAAATAATTCTATATTCTCAATCATACTCAAGCCATACCACATGGCAAGATATACACATAACACATATCATAACATCACTAGCCTATACATGCCATACATTATTATTTACAACATCAAAGTACCAAAATATCGGTTGATAGTGTGATGATGATCCTCGACGATCCACGAGCTCACAGTAGCTTCGATAATCTATAAAGCAAGTGCAAACACACAAAGTAAGCTTTCAAAGCTTAGTAAGCCATATACAAATAAACTTAACTCATAAAACAAGTATAGCCTAATTTATTCTTGTAAACTATGGCAAATCATAAATACAAGTTTATAATTCTCATATAACTCATTTGTTCATAGTCCACTTGCATATAATCACATCTCAATTTCATATACTCACATATCAATGATCATATTCATATTCACCTTTCATTCCTGAATTTCATATACATTTCATACATACCTGAATTAGATAGCCATTCACATAGTCTTTCATATTTTAAAATTGCCCGTTGAACCATTTGGAATCAATAAGGATACTCGAATAGGTTGTAAAGCTCATACAATGCCATATCCCAGATATGGTTAGCTTGTAAAGCTCATACAATGCCATATCCCAGATATGGTCTTACATGTTATCAAATATTGATGCCACTGTCCCAGACATGGTCTTACACGATATCACATCTCAGAATCCTATGTCATGACTTGTGTATCCTACACTATTCCTATGGTTCGTACGGGGCTCTAGACGTTGTAATATTGTTGATAATTTCTCAATTGCACATATTCATCTTTCGTAGCCATTCAATACATTTCAATATCAGATAAGCATGAATAAATCAATTGAAATACATTTATTTTCATATGAACTCACCTCATAGGGAAACGAGCGGATTTAACCGACTATTCAACCATTTTTGACTTTCCTCGATTTAATTCTGTTTTCTTTCATTCTTGGTCTAAATAAATTCAGATTTCACCAATTTAACCACACATTTATTCAATTCAATAAAATACATAATTAGGGCATTTTCACGTAATAGCCCTTATATTTTCATACTTTTGCATTTTAGTCCTAACTTCACAAATACACAAAATATACATAATTTCTCTATACTCATGCTTGACCAAATATTCATATAGCTTCTAGTAGCCCATAACTTTCATTTATTTCATATTTTATCCCCACATTTTGCAAATTTCATAATTTAGTACCTTAATAGCATTTCCTCCCAAAATCATTAAATAAAACTGTAACACCCCAAACCCGGCCTATAAGTTAGGCCTGAATCTGGTGTGTCACATTTAAATGTTTTTTGAAAACCTTATTTTATTGAAAACCCTTTTATTATTTAAAAACTTAAATCTTAGTTTGCGTTCGCTACTTTCAAAACATGGTTCATTGAAAAATAATTTGCTTTTAAAACATTAATTACTATCATAAGTGAGTACCAAGTAAGTTTGCGAAAGCTGAAAAAATTAGTAGTTTGTAGGGACGTGTTAATTTGAAAACTGTTAACGTTTTTGGGAAATCAAGTTCTACCTAGAGCAGATAAAAACCAAACTTAAAATTCAGAAATTATAAAAGGCCTTATTACAAAAATAAAATCCCAGAATGAAATTAAATGGTAAATAAAAGCCAAATAAAAGAAAACAGGAGCAGTAGTGTGGCCACCGCTGAGTCCCTCGTAGCTCCAATCTGTCAAAGGCTAGAAATTACCTGAAAGGTTAATAAACAGGGTGAGTTTACGAAAACTCAGTGTGTAATCCCCTAATACAATTACGAACAGTCAGTCATGTAAAAGAATTAAAAAGCTTGCCCTACCACAGTTCCAATCTCAATTGGGCCTTAGCCCACTATAACAGACTGCACCAGATGGGCCTTAGCCCATTACAGAATCAGAAACATTATCAAAACTAGAATCAAAATGAGAATCAGAATCAAAATCAAAATCAAAATCAAAGTCAGTATCAATATCAGAATCAGAATCGGAATTAGGATCAGAATCAGAATCAGTATCAATTAACAGAATCAGAATCAGAATGTGAATGCAATCCCAACCCAGTCCAGCCATCACACCACCCGTACCAACCAACACACCATGTGAGGAATAACTCAAGCCACCCAGCCCACACACTAATGGGCAGCAAAGCTGCCAATAACAGAATATCGTGGCAGAGCCACCAGAATCAAATAACATGGCAAAGCCACTTAACAGAATACGTGGCACAAAGCCATCGGTAACGTGTCTATAATCAGCACAAAGCCTGTGATATTGGCACAAAGCCTTCAGTAATGGCACAAAGCCCATAATAACGGCACGAAGCCCATAATATCGATACGAAGCCCACAATAAGGGCACACAGCCTTCGGTAACATGATTGGCACTCAGCCATCGATCGATCCACAATTGTATCAGGCGACCCGTGTGACCTTATCAAATCAGTACTAATATATAGTTCTTAAGCCTTCGGTGGATCCACAGTCGTCAAGCAACCATGCAATCCTAACAGATCAGATCTTCCTCCATATAAAATCCCAACCCATGCACCATGTCATGTATGTAGAATGTCATGCCCATATTTGAATCAAACAATCAAACAAACAATCACAGTCAACCATGCAAAATGGTAATTTTACCCCACAGGGGTATCTCGGTAATTCTACCCTACAAGGGTATTTCGGTAATTCTACCCTACAGGGGTATTTCGGTAATTCTACCCTATAGGGGTATTTTAGTAATTCTACCCTAAAGGGGTATTTCGGTAATTTCACAAATCAAGGGTAAAATAATAATTTTACAAATCAGGGGTAAAACGATAATTTTTCAAATCAAGGGTAAAACGGTAATTTTACAAATCAGGGGTAACACGGTAATTTTACAAATCAAGGGTAAAATGGTAATTTTACAAATTAGTGGTAAAATGGTAATCTTACAAATCAGGGGTATTAAAGTAGTTCTACCCTATAAGGGTATTTTAGTAATTTTGTAAACCAATGGTATTTTAGTAATTTTGTAAATCAATGGTATTTCAGTAATTTTGTAAATCAAGGGTATTTCAGTAATTTTGTAAATTGGGGGTACTTTGGTAATTTTACAAGTTGAGGGTATGTCAATAATTTGGTAAACTAAAGCATTCTAAACAGAAATAACAATGCGAATGGGCCTAGGGCCCATTCTCGGCCCAAATAGGCCCACACGCTCGTGTGGCCCTTTTAGCCCAAATCTAGCCACAGATATGAGATTCACCTAGTCTAGTCTAATATTTACTACACAATGAAACAACTTATCCAATTGGGCCTGTAGGCCCATTGGGTCCACATGGCCTTTTTCGGCCCATCGTGGCCTGGAGTAGCCGTCCTACCGTTAGAGTAGTGAGAAATACACACCTGATAGGAGACTAGAGTTCATCCGTGCTCCGAGCACTTTTAGCTGACGCCCAACCCAAACGAGCCCACCATAAAGCGAAAGGGATCAACCAAGAAAGGTACCTTTACTCTCCTCATGGTTCTCCCTATTTAAAGCCAGCTTCGCATCCACTCTTATGCTAGCTTCCCTATGTGGGATCCCCCCATCATCAGAGTTTAAATTCAACACCAACTCTTGTCACCCCCTGTTAGCAAAATAAAAGCTCTTTGATTGCCATGAGTTTCGAACCCTAGACCTCCTTACCAATTCTATGACGCCACCTTCCTGCCTCTTATGTAGCGCTACTTTGCCACTAGACCACAAGGCGTTTTGTGGCATAATTTCTCCAACAATATTCTTAAGGCCTACCTACTACACCCAGGGTTTAATTCACCTTAAACCAAAATTTTGCTAGAGTCCAGGTTTGAACCCAAGACTTCTCCAACACTTCTCAGCACACTTAACAACTGAAACAAGCCTTCATTAACAGAATTTACATGCACAACAAAATATTATAAGCTGCTTTCAACCCTCCCATGCTCAAGGCCCAAAACTTCTAGGCCCAGATTCAGGGTGTTACAAAAACATATAAATCAAACATATATCTTTCATTTTTCATCAACAATCAACATAAAGCTTGAATATTCATCAATGACACTTTTCAAAATCACTAACAATTTCAAAAAATCATGATATGGGCTAGCTGAAACACATAGCAACGACTCAAAAACATAGAAATTATCAAAAATTGAACAAAAGTGAACCATTAATCAAGCTAGGACGTGCCGAACCCTAATACAAAATGTTTCTTTCTTCTTTTTCTTAATATTTAGTTGATGAACAACAAAAATAAGCTAAATTTTAACTTTGTTTTATTAATAATAACATTAATTATCAAATACCATTTTTAACCTTAATTATAACATTAAAATTCCACTATCTAATCTCCATCCATGTCAATTCATTAATTCAATGGTCCAATTGCATCATAAGGACCTCACATTTAATAAACCAACTCAAATAAGCACTTAAACAATTAGAACACAACTTTTGTAATTTATGCGATTAGGTCCTTTTATCAAATTGGATAATCAAACGATAAAATTAAATCACAAAAATTTCACACATACCATATCACATGTTGTAAGCAGAAAAAGTAATATTAAAATATTTTTACGACCTCGAACTTGTGGTTCAAAAACCGCAATTCTGACTAAGGTCTAAGCTAGGCTATTACAACTCTCCCCCTTGAGGATTTTTGTCCTCAAAAATCTTACCAATGAATAGGTTCAGATATTGCTCTCTCATGACATTCTTGGGCTCCCACGTAGCTTCTTCGACTCCGTGTCTGTAGCAACCCGAATTAAGGCCTAAACGAAATAGTGGTTTCAAAAACCACAAATTTGAAGTGGAAAAATTTATTGCAATTAAGTTTTAAGGTTTATAATGCAATTGGATACTTGTGTGAAGAATTTGTTAAGAAATTTTATCAATTGGGTGTTCAATTTGGTATTTAGGACTAGATTGAAAAAGGTGAAAAATGTGAATTCTTATTCATAAAGGTACTTGATTGAAATGCGGTTTTAAAGTGGAGGTCCTTAAATGGAAATTAGACCATTATATTTTGTTTGGACAAAAATGGGCATGAATAGGACAAATTTGAAAGAAAAGCCGTTAAGGGCATTTTGGTCATTTGGTAATTAAAAGAATAAAATGGGAAAAATAAGCCAAAATGTTGTCCATGCTTCTTCAACCTTGGCCGAAACTCTCCATGGACACCATGGCTAGGGTTTTCAAGCTTCCAAGCTCAATAGTAAGTTTACACAAGCCCCATTTTTAATGCTCATTACTTTTTTGAGATCCTGGTAACTCGGTTTAGCTATTTCTACCATTATTTTGAGCTAGGGTTTGAGTTTAAAAATTTACCCATGAATAATATGCATGTATTTTGATGTCTAATGGTAGAAAATGAATGCTTAAAGTGTGGTGAATGTCTTTTGCTAGGTGATTTTCGACGAAAATCGTAAAAAGGACCTAAATGCAAAAGTTGTAAAATTATGCACAAATGTGTGATAAGTGGAAACCTGGGGCTGATATAGGCAGATAATGGTTTGGCTAAGTCTATTATGCTAAGAATTTGAAGAAAAATTATTTTACAAGCCTAGGGGCAAAAGTGAGAATATGTGAAAGTTTAGGGGCAAAACGTAAATTTACCATAATATGATATTTGGGTCACATTGAATAATGTGCTTAATAAATGAGTAATTTGTGATGTTATAGATCACAAAAAAAATGAGATTCGGGCTTGGATCGAGGTTATGGACCAAATCGAGAAAGGTAGTCACTTTTGTGTACGAGGTAAGTTGGTGTAATAATACTGCAATAATGTTGAAATGTATGTTTGAAACCTAATTTGAAGTATTAAATTCATTTTATTGAATTACATGACAATATATTATGTTTTATGATTGATTAAGATCATCAACAGATGAAAATGTGAAAAGTGAGAATACGGATTAACTCCGTGAGATATTGATAAAGGTGGGCTACGTGCGAAACCACCAGGCATTGTTGATACCAAAGGGTTGTGTGCGGTACCATCATAAGATATTGATAATGAGTGGAGCTATATGCCGAAAACCACTCTGTATGTAATTGATTTAAAAAGAGTGGAGCTAAGTGCTGTAACCACTCGTATATGTACAATTGAATTAGTATCGTGGAGCTAAGTGTTGTAACCACAACTATAATATCTTAACTCAATATCGTGGAGCTAAGTACTGTAACTACGACTATAAAATATTAATTCAGTAACATGGAGCTATGTGTTGTTACCATGACTAAAATGTTTTGATTTAATAAGGAGGAGCTATGTGCTGAAACCACTGGGTATTGGCCTCCCTTACAGAGTGTTCATCGAGAGACTTTGTGAAGAGATGCTATGTGTGATTAAGGGTGGTATAAGTACAAGTGTGTGAGCATATGTATGTATGAGAAATGTGCATGATATGCATGAGAAATTGGTATGGTGTAAATGTAATGCAAGGATGCATATAAACTTGAGTATATGTAAATAATGTGCTTGGGTTGTGATTGAGCTTGTGGTAAGATTAATATGGTGTGAATGCTACTATGAATACTTGTATATATATACATGTATTGAGAATGATTACCCATGGGAATGGCTAATATTGAATATATTTGGTGATATGTGAACATAAATGGAAGCTATACAAGGAAAACATGGGAGAGTAACATTTTCAATCAAACAGATTTGACAGCAGCAGTTACGTGATTTTGAAAAATCACCATAAATAGTGAAATTTGAGTTAGGTGCTGAATGACATATGGAATCAAATACATTGAGTCTTATTTCACATAAAAGAAACGGTGTGAGATAATGGATTTTCTATTATGAGATATTTAAATTTTTGTCAGATAGGGTCTGAATGGTTTCGGAAATCCCCTATTCCAACTATGGAAAATAACTAAAACTTTTATAAAAAAGTTTATGGTGTGTAATTTATATTTTTAGAATCCTTGATGAGTCTACTTTCAAGATAAACAAATAAAAAGGTTTTCTAAACTTTATATAATGAGAAATTTGATTTTTAGTGAAGAGGTGTTAGAGCTGTCAAACCGTGAAATAGGGGAATCTGTAATGAATAAACTATATTTCTAGTTTCAAGGAAAATTAACGGATCTAAATTTGGAGTTCTGTAACTCCGGATATATTTAATTAAGTGACTGTGACTCAGAAAACAACTTAAGCTGAACATGTGTAAAAAAGTGGAAACATGTATACAATGATTTCATTTCTTAAGAATACCTTTTGAGAAATTCAAACATTTTGTTAATCTAATTGCTTATTATTATATATCAACTAATTAAGCTTTAAAGCTTACACCCTCTCTTCCATTTCTCTTAGTTTTTTTAGGTTAGCTCAGGGTTGGAGATCGTCGGAGGCTGCACCACACTATTGACTTGTCAAGATGGAATAATAACAATTCTTATTTATTTTCAGATGAGTGGCATGTGTAGAGGTTTAGTCATTGGTAGTTTGTATTTTGTGAATTGGCCAAATGTATTGTCTTTTATTACTTCATTGTATAAGGCTACAAGAGGTGGCCCATTATAGTTAAGAGTATGATATGCATGGATAAAATGTATTTGAGTGAATTTGATTAAGAGCATAAAAAGGGGCTTGGAAAATAGCCTAAGTGTTGACCACACGGGTAGAGACATGACCGTGTGTCTCATCCGTGCGGAGGACACGGCCTAGTACACGGGCGTGTATCATGGCCGTATGCCCCTAATTGTATGCTGACATCATAAACAGAATGCTCAATGTATTTTATACGGGCTGGGACACGGGCGTGTGAAATCATATGGCCTGCCCCCACGGGCGTGTCCCTAGTTACACGGGCGTGTGACAATGTTTTGGAAGAAAATTTCCCTAAGTGATCTAGAGAATCTGGTTTAGTCCCGAACCATTCTTAAATTATGTTTTAGTCCTTATAGGCCCATATAAGGGACTTTAAAGTGGAAGTTGAAAAGTTTTAAATTGGAGTGAAGTTTGTGACTCGAAAATGTACTATTGGTTATGTTATCGTCAGGTAACGCCTCGACCCTGTCCCGACATAATATACAGGTAAGGGGTGTTGCATTTAGTGGTATCAGAGCAATGGTTTAGTCGGTTCTCAGACTAACCTAGCATGTGTGAGAGTTTAACTATACATGCCATAAGTTGGTGATAATGTGATGTCTTCCGACGTGAAGGAGAACCATTTTTTTAGACAGTGGCACTCTCCAACTGAGCTACATCTGATTATGCTGATAGTGATATTAAAGCATTTGAGCAAAGTACAATTATGATGAGATGAAACTTATAAAGGTATGAATAGAAGTCCATAATATGTGTGTGTTAACGTACGAGGTTTGGTAACCATAAGTTGAGAAATGTGGAAAGGTAAAATAAAGTGAAAGTTTATATGGTGATGAGTCTTTCTGTGTTTACTTGACATGCATATTATATTATGTACTCGACATATATGAATGTGTGTGAACAGTATGTTCATATGACAAAATCTTGTGTTTAGAGTGCTACACTAAAGATAATACGATCTTTTGTTTTATGTCTTTGTCATTAAGCCATGAGTATTATAATGGTATGAAAATTGAATTGGAAGGTCAAATTGAGTAGAACATGGGAAAAATGAGTATGATAGTACAATAAGGAATTGACAGGTAAAACCATGGTTAGACCGTGGCAGTATATATATGTGATCTTATGTAAGACCATGTTCGGGACATGGCATCGATTTGAGACTTATGAGACTTTGTGTAAGACCATAGCTGGTGAGCTATGACATCATGATGACATGTAAGACCATGGCTAGGCTATGGCATTGGGATATGAGAAAAACCATAGTTGGACTATGGTGTTAAGTGAACAATGTACTCAAATCCGTAAGGTGTTCTCTAATTTGACAAACGTGGTAAGAAAATCGAGGCTAAGCGTTGGAGGTTTAATTAGAACTTAATATTGAAATTCGAGTAAGTAAATCCATTGCTTGAAATTTTGGGCGATAGCAAACATTTGTATGATTAATTTGCTTGGAATGAACTATATGATTTTGGTGATGTCACGTTAATGATGAAAGATAAATCATGTGTGTGTTCAAAAGAGTCAAGTTAGAGGCTTTATGACCTCGCCCTTATCGATGTTGTCTCATGATGAAATTTTACAAAAGTCATGTTGAATAAGTTCAAATAGTTTGAGCTAGTGAGCTCGGTGGTGAAATAAATAATATTATACACAAAGATGAGGATAGTTTGGAGAGTGTATAATCTCCGATACAAAAGAAGTCCAGAGTTAATACATTTGTAAACTCGACAATGAGAATGTGATGATTACGGTATTCGAATTCTTGTAACTTTCCTTAAAGGACTTGACAATGATAAGGTATAAATGATTAGTGCATAAGTTCAAATAGTTATGATGGATTTCTTTTCTATGGTGAGTTGAATAAAAATCAATGAATTCAATTAGGATATTTGTTTCTTTAAATTAGTATGATTGTAAGACCTTTAACATACATGTTGAGTGAATTTTGAATGAATGTATGTATTTTGGTTGTGGTAGTAGTATGAGGAAAAGAATGTTTTGATATGTTACTCTTCGATGGTTGAAATCAACCTAGTTGTTTTCATTGACGTAAGCTAGTTTGTTGAGATGTGGTTCCAGTTATATGTATTAGGACATGTCCTCAGCTAAGAAAATAAATTCTATACACTCATGAGTACGTATATATATTGATGGATAGCCTAAATGATGAGATTAAATTTTGGAAATTTAAATTTAAATGCATGCCCACTGGATCGTTTTAAATCGAACGATGTCATTGTGAATTAAAGGTGTACCAATTTATAAAGTCATCGTACAATGAGAATCTAAATGATCTGTGTATGGATACAAAGATCTAAATATATGAGAGTACTATTAACTAAACTCTAGTTCTTCGCTCAGTTTAAAGAGGTGAGTAAAGAATTTGCAATTTTTGTCAGCGATGTATTATGGAACAGGTTGGAATGTATTTAATATAAAACGTAAGATGATGGTTTGTATGTTCGACAAAAAGATGTTATATGCTTTTGAATTATAATTGGTGAAAGTGTCTAATACTACAAAAAAAGAACTGAAGTTTAAATTTTATCAATTGGTTAGGAATAATGAAAGATTTCGAGAATGTTTTTATCAATCTTTGAGAAAATAGTTATAGTCACCGATACTTGGACGGAAATTCTTTATTCCTAATTGTGACTATTGGTTACTTGATTGATCTTATTTGATGATGGTCTAACTCTAGTAGTATTAAATGTTAAAGTTGGGTTTTCTTTGCGGAATTGAGAAACTCAGAAATGTGATATCGAAAGATAATCTAAATAGTTTAGAGTGAGTTTATTTCTGAAGTTGAATTCTGGGTCGGACATGATTCCTATTGTTATAGATATTTCAAGATAGAATATGCATATTGATAAATCCAAAATTTATGCAGAAGTCTTGGTACAAAGCTCAATAGTAGCACACTGTTCATCCATGGGTGATAAAATGAATAGCTATGTGAGTAGATATTCAGGTGACTGAGTATAAATGATATTGTGAGGTTATGTTCAAACATCCAAATTCTAGAAAGTAAGCTGAAATCAAGTGTGTTCAGGACTAATATAGTCAGTGAGGGAATGTGAATGATGATTATACTGAGTTATTATATGTTCCAAAATCGAAACTGTCATAATCTCCAAACAGGAAGATCTGAATTGTGGTTGATTATTTAGCAAGGATCTATATGATCATTTTGGTATGTGCAAAGTTTTTATTTGATAAATTATTGAGTATATATATGTATTATGGGGTGAGTATTTTCGAGTTCTAATGAGGTGTTTCGGTGTTGTGTGTATTAAGGTTTAAAAGTTATCAGGAAGAGATATATGAAGTTTAATTGAGTTGTGATTTTGGGAAGTTAGTAAAAGTCTTTTATTGAGAATGAAAGCAACTCCTTCCGGTAAGATTTTTGGGGACGAAAATCCCTAAAGGGGGGAGAGTTGTAACATTCCGAATTAGGGCCTAAATGAAACAGTGGTTCCAAAAACCATGAATCCGAAGTGGAAAATTTTATTATGATTAAGTTTTAAGGTTTATAATACGATTGGATACTTGTGTGAAGAATTTGTTTTATCGATTGGGTGTTCAATTTAGTATTTAGGACTAAATTGTAATAGGTGAAAAATGTGAGTTCTTATTCATAAAGGTAGGTGATTGAAATGGGGTTTTAAAGTGGAGGTCCTTAAATGGAAATTAGACCATTATATTTTGTTTGGACAAAAGTGGGCATGAATAGGACAAATTTGAACGAAAAGCCTTTAAGGGCATTTTGGTCCTTTGGCAATTAAAAGAATAAAATGGGAAAAATAAGCCAAAATGTTGTCCATGCTTCTTCAACCTTGGCCGAAACTCTCCATGGACACCATGGCTAGGGTTTTCAAGCTTCCAAGCTCAATAGTAAGTGCACCCGAGCCCCATTTTTAACGCTTGTTACATTTTTGAGATCCTTGTAACTCGATTTAGCTATTTCTACCATTATTTTGAGCTAGGGTTTGAGTTTAAAAATTTACCCATGAATAATATGCAAGTATTTTGACGTCTAATGGTAGAAAATGAATGCTTGAAGTGTGGTGAATGTCTTTTGCTAGGTGATTTTCGGTGAAAATCGTAAAAGGACCTAAATGAAAAAGTTGTAAAATTGTGCATAAATGTGTGATAAGGTGGAAATTTGGGGCTGATATAGGGAGATAATGGTTCAGCTAAGTCCATTATGCTAGGAAATTGAAAATTATTTTACGAGCCTAGGGGCAAAAGTGTAAATATGTGAAAGTGTAACACCCCAAACCCGGCCCAAACGTTATGGCCGAATTTGGCAGTGTCACATTGAAGGGTAGTTCATTTAAAATCGAATTTGCTGAAAACGTTAGGTAGTTTGCAATTTAAAATAAGGTTCTCAAGTTGTATTTCCTTTGAAAACGAAAACCAATGGAAACTTGTTTATTTGCGAGTTTAGTAAAAATCTTGAGTTTGCTATTTAAAAACCTTGGTTTGTATTCTTTGATAAATTCCCTTGTTTATTTACAGCAGAAGCTCTTGTTTTAAAAACGTTCATGTTTTTAGGTTGAGTTTGAGTTGAAACATTACTTGAATTTTAAAAAAAAAGGTTCAATTTAAAGGTTAAGCCCATACGAGAATAAAATCTAAACTAGAGGAAAGGCCGTATTACAATAAAAAACCCAAATAAGAAAAATAAATACTTACTAAAGTATGATAAAGTATTGAAACTAAATCAACTTGTAGTGTGACCACCTCCAAGTCCTCCCATATGTCGAACTGCCTATTGAGGGTCACCTGAAAAAAATTAAAAAGAGGGGGATGAGTTTTCGAAAACTCAGTGTGGACACCCTCAACGACTATGAAACAAACATTAATTAGTTTGGGCCTAATCCCACTTCAATAACGGCGGCTTTTGGACCCTGCCCCAATTCGCCATATCACATTAACGGTGGCCCTTGGGCCTTAGCCCGTAATGGCTTCAGTTGGGCCTAAGCCCATATCACATATAATAACAGTATATGCTACGCACAAATGTCCCATCCAACCCTGCACTCCCCCTTCCAACCCTACACTCCTATATGGATTAAATCGACCCACCCATCGCTACACTCCGATGTAGCACTGGTTGCAGCACCATCAATATTACAGTAGAGTTGTCAATCACATATTAGGCTTAATAAGCCATCGGTGGATCCGCAGTCACCAAGCGACCATGCGATCCTCACATATTAATCACTTCCTCCAACATAATCCCAACCCAAATGCAACATATATCACATGAATGCAACACAGTATACATATGGCATACAGAATCATTCATATAACATCTAGGGGTATTTTAGTCATTTTGCCCTTAGGGGCAGATCGGTCATTTTTCATTATGGGCCTAAATACATACTTGGCCCACTAACAAGTCCACAATCATTCAGCGCGTCCTTGTTTTCTTTTAGCAATTACTAACACACTAGGGCCTAAAAACCCAATATGTGGCACAAGTGGGGCTCACACTCTCATGTGTCCCATTAGCCCAAATCTGCCATTGGCCATGTAGTCAACATGACCGGCTCGTCATTTCGTGCCTATCCATCAATTTTGCATGTGTCGGGCCCATGGGCCTATCAGGCCCCATTTCGGCCCAGTTGGCCAAAAATGGCCCAAGTCCATGATATCGCTCATGGGGCCTTTGTCATCGTATCGATCCCTCCACACGAGTGTTCACGCACTCGTGGGGTTATCGTAGCCAAACTTTTGGCTTTTCAGCTTTTTGGCATTTTGGCATTTCAACATTTCAGGATTTGCCGATCTATAGTGTATGCGTTGCGTGTACACACCTTGATGAAGAGAAACGTAATAGCCCACGAGCGTAAAACCTATATTCGAATGAGATACTTAGCCCTTTGATAAATAAGATTTGACAGCCTTTCTAAAACTGAAACCGAATCCTAAGATTAATACTTACCTTGATTGATAAAGCCTTACTAAACTCCCTATTCGGTATCAAAGTATATACTCCTTGACAGATCTGCGTTTACAAAAGCCCTGCTAAAAAGAGGCTGCTAAAACATGTGGTTAAAACCACACTTGGCAAGACATAAGCCACTAAGAATATTTGGCCTTCAACACAGGAAGGCAAGAACACTTACTTAGATCAAGACTAAGAGTAGGATGTCGACTGCTTCATGCTACTTGCCCCATTTATCAAAACTGAAGCGAACCTACGTACCAACCAACGTTAGACTAAGCGAAAAGAGGGGAGATTCCATAGGTATGAAAGAAATAACACCAGCAATGAAGACTAAATAAAAGAACCACCATTACTTACGCTTGATTTATGCAATAAAGAAAAGATGAAATCGCAACTTGTGACAGGAGAAAGAAATGTGAACAGCTTCGGCAATAGATGATAGAGAGAGATATACGGCTTACAAAGCATAGTGTTGAACAATAGAAGATTCGGCTATATCTTGGTAGATAATGAAGAAAAGAAGAAACAATTGAGAAGAGGGAAGGAATAGTCGGTTAGAAAAATAGCAAGGAGGAAGGAACAGAAAAGAAAAAAATAGACAAATGAAAGAGCACTCAACGCTTGCCAGAAATGACAGAAAAGTTGCACGAGTGGTCAGTTTTCAATATATGATCGGTAGTACAAAGAAATGAGAAAAAGAAAAAAAGGAGAACCCCTAAATGTCACAAAAGAATTCAGCAATAAGAGAAAAAGGTCCTATGACCGAATATGCACAATGGAGAGTCCCATATTTGGCCAACTACCACTTTCTATCCTTTCCATTGATTTCCTCCATGATATGTTGCACAATCTTCTCCCAACAACTCAAGACCAATCCAAACTTCCTCCCCAGCAATCTTCCACTCGAATTTTACCACCTCACAGCAAAGGAGTAAAATAATTACTCCTTTGAGCACAAGATGACTCAAACCCAAGATCCCTTGCCACCTAATGACGCCACAACCACCAAACCACAAGGTCATCTTGTGTATCATTTTATCCACAAATATTTATAAAGCCTTCTTACCAATATCCAGGTTCATTCAAGAAATAATAAAAAATTCTGCTCATGCCATGACTTGAACCTTGAACCACATGCATACTCTTAACGCCTCCTTGCTACTAGACCACACACTCTCTTGTGTCATGCTTTCACAAAAAATATTATTAAGGCCTACCTACTAACATCAAGGCTCTCATAAGAGAAAAACATAAATTTTTGCTAAGGCCTAGTTTTGAACCCAGGACTTTTCCAACACTACCAAACACATGCAAACCTCTTAGCCTTCACACCAACATGCCATTCAGTGCATATGAGCCCAGGGCCCATTACGCAACCCAAGTGGGGCCCAAGTGCTCATATGGCTTGCTAAGCCAAATTTGACCATAGCCATGTGTACGACATAGCCAGACCATTAATTCCTGCAAGTCCAAGGAGAACCACCCGTGTGGGCCCACAAGTCCATTGGGCCCACAAAGCCCATTCTTCTAGGCCCAATTTTGGGGAGTTATAGAAAGTTTAGAGGCAAAACATAAATTTACCATAATGTGATATTTGGGTCACATTGAATAATGTGATCAATAAATGAGTAAATTGTGATGTTATAGATCACAAAAAATGATATTCGAGCTTGGATCGAGGTTGTGGACCAAATCGAGAAAGGTAGTCACTTTTACGTCTGAGGTAAGTTGGTGTAATAATAATGCAATAATGTCGTAATGTATGTTTGAAACCAAATTTGAAGTATTAAATTGATTTTGTTGAATTACATGACAATATATTATGTTTTGTGATTGATTAAGATCATCAACGAATGAAAATATGAAAAGTGAGAATACATATTAATTCCATGAGATATTGATAAAGGTGGGCTATGTGCGAAACTACCGAGCGTTGTTGACATTGAAGGGTTGTCTACGATACCATCGTAAGATATTGATAATGAGTGGAGCTAAGTGATGCAATTGATTTAAAAAGAGTGGAGCTAAGTGCTGTAACCACGACTATAATATCTTACCTCAGTATCGTGGAGCTAAGTGCTATAACCGCGACTGTAAAATCTTAATTCAGTAACGTGGAGTTGTGTGCTGTTACCACGACTAAAATGTGTTGATTTAATAAGGTGGAGATATATGCTAAAACCACCAAGCATTGGGCTCCCTTACAGAGTGTTCATCGGGAGACCTTGTCAAAAGATGCTATGTGTGATTATGTGTGGTATAAGTATAAGGGTGTCAGCATATGTATGTGTGAGAAATATGCATGATATGCATGAGAAATTGGTATGGTGTAAATGTAATGCAAGGATGCATATAAACTTGACTATATGTAAATAATGTGCTTGAGTTGTGATTGAGCTTGTGGTAAGGCTAATATGGTGTGAATGCTACTATGAACACTTGTATATATATACATGTATTGAGAATGATTACCCATGGGAATGGCTAATATTGAATATATTTGGTGATATGTGAACATAAATGGAAGTTATACAAGGAAAACATCGGAGAGTAACATTTTTAATAAAACAGAATTGAGAGCAGCAGTTATGTTATTTTGAAAAATCATCATAACTGGTGGAAATTGAGTTAGGTGCTGAATTAGATATGGAATCAAAGATCATTGAGTCTATTTTCACATAAAAGAAACGGTGTGAGTAAATGAATTTTCTATTGTGAGATATTTAAATTTTGGTCAGACATGGTTTGAATGATTTCGAAAATCCTGTTATCCAAATATGGTATATCACTAAAAATTGTATAAAAATAGTTATTGGATGTAATTTATATTTCTAGAATCCTATATTGAGTTTTCTTTCAAGAGAAACAAACAGAAAGGTTATCCAAACTCTATATAAAGAGAAATTTGATTGTTAGTGAAGAGGTATTGGAGTTGTCGAACCATAAAAAGGGGAATTTTGAATGAATAAACTCTATTGATTGGATAATCCAAAAATTCTGGAAATTTTATGGTAAGAAGGCATATGAGTCTAGTTTCAAGAAAAATTAGAGGATCTAAATTTGGTGTTTTGTAACTCCGAATATATTTAATTTAGTGATTGTGACTCAAAAAATAGCCTAAGCTGAACATGTGTAAAAAAGTTGAAACATGTATACAATGATTTTATTTCTTAAGAATACCTTTTGAGAAATGGAAACATTTTGTTAATCTAATTGCTTACTATTATATGCCAACTTACTAAGCTTTAAAGCTTACACCCTCTCTTTCATTTCTCTTAGTTTTGTCAGGTTGGCTCAGGGTTGGAGATCGTCGGAGGTGGCACCACACTATCGACTTGTCAAGATGGAATAATAAGAATTCTTATTTATTTTCAGGTGAGTGGCATGTGTAGAGGTTTAGTCATTGGTAGTATGTATTTTTTGAATTGGCCAAATGTATTGGCTTTTGTTACTTAATTGTATAAGGCTACAAGAAGTGGCCCGTTATAATTAAGGGTATGATATGCGTCAATAAAATGTATTTGAGTGCATTTGATTAAGAGCATAAAAAGGGGCTTGGAAAATAGCCAAAGTGTTGACCACACGGGTAGAGACACAGCTGTATGTCTCAGCCATACGGAGGACACGGCCTAACACACGGGCATGTGTCTTGGCTGTGTGCCCCTAATTGTATGCTGACGTAATAAACAAAATGCTTGGTGTATTTCATACGGGTTGGGACACGGGTGTGTGAAATCACACGGCTTGCCCCCACGGGCGTGACCCAAGTCACATGGGCGTGTGACAATGTTTTGTAAAAAAATTTCCCTGAGTGATCTGGAGAATCTGGTGTAGTCCCGAACTATTCTTAAATTATGTTTTGGGCCGTGTACGCCCATATAAGGGACTTTAAAGTGGAAGTTGAAACGTTTTAAATTTGAGTGAAGTTTGTGACTCGATAATGTACTATTGGTTGTGTAACACCCCAAACCCGACCTAAAAGTTAGTCCCGAATCCGGCGGTGTCACATTGAGGGGTGACTCGTATAAATCATATACTTGAAAGACTTTGAAGGCATTCATCCGTCCGTGGTTCGAATAAGAGTTTATTTTCAAAATAGTTTTGTTAGAAAATAACTTAGTTTAAAACATGTTCATTAGAAGGTTCGCTTAATCAAAAGTTTCGGTGAGTTTGAGTAAAAGCTTTGAGTTTACAAGTTGAAAACCCAAGTGCACATATCTTGTTAATTACAGTGAGAGCTTAAGTTTTAAGAAAACGTTCAGATATTTATGTTGATTTAGAAACCATGTTTAATTTTAGAAATCTCGTTTAAGTTTGAAACTTTAGTAGTTATAATAATAATAATATCCAAATATAAAATCATACTAGAGATAAAAGGCCTTATTACAACCCAATAAAACAATGTAAAAGGAAAGTAGATAAAAGTAGTAATCCTCAAAGAAAAAAGCAGTTTAGTGTGGCCACCTCCGAGTTCTCTCCTACGTCGAGCCGCCTACTGAGGGTCACCTGAAAAAAATTAGAAAGAGGGAGTGAGTTTTGAAACTCAGTGTATATGAACCTCGACAAACAAATAATCATGCAATAATCAGATTGGGCCTAAGCCCTATTCAATATCGGTGGCCTTTGGGCCTTAGCCCATAGTGGCCTCAGTTGAGCCTAAGCCCATATCACAATATACAGTGGCCTTTGGGCCTAAGCCCATAGTGGCCTCAGTTGGGCCCGAACCCATATCACAGATATAAATATGTGCATGCAATGCACAATTACCCATAACCAACCCTGTACACCCCCTTCCAACCCTACACTTATGTGGGGAGATACTCGACCCACCCATCTTTATACACCCATTGTGACATCGGTTGCGGCACAACTCATTGTTGCAGCAGAGTTGCTCGTGGCTTAAAAGCCTTTGTTGTAGCACCAGTTCGGCACTGTTCATCATTGCAGTAAAGTTGCTCATGGCCTAAAAGCCTTCGTTAGATCCATAGTCGTCAAGCGACTATGCGACCCTTATATACACTTTCTCCAATCATAATCCCGGCCTATGTGCAATATAATAATACATGAATGCAGTAGAAAACATATAGCATACATAAGTCTTACTCATAACACATAGGGGTATTTTAGTAATTCTGCCCTATAGGGGTATTAAGTCTACCCTATAGGGGTATTTCAGTCGTTTCTTAACATTATAGGTCTTATTTACAAACTTTGGACCGTCAACAAGTCCTCGTTTGCCAAAGTGAACGGACACTATGCACCAGGTAGGATTCTAGAGAAGAGGTGAGTCATTAAGACCGCTTAAGTACCAAGCTCTCTCTAGATCTAATCCTAGACATGCATATACCCATTGCCACACTTTAACCTTATCACTTGTCCACAGTTACACTTAATTGGTTAATTAAGTTTTATGCCTGCTTAAGCGATTATTAGATACTAGGCCTAAGAGTCCATTACATAACCCTATCAAGTCCACATACATTCAAATAGCCCATTAGGCTCAATCACACTTATATGACCCACTAGGCCTAGTCACATTTATACGGCCGATCAGGCCTAAATCTACTCCAAGCCATATAATCAACTTAATTAGCTCATCACTTATTACCAATCTACCAATTTTCGCTTATCTGGGCCAACGAGCCCGTCGGACCTGTTTGGCACATTCTAGCCCAGTTGGCCATAACATGACCCAAGTCAATGAGATCACTCATGGGGTCTCTAATAACACATTAATTACCCTCATACGATTGTTCACACACTTGTACGACTATCGTAGCCAAACTTTCAGCTTTTTGGCATTTCAACATTTTGGGATTTTGGCATTTCAGGATTTGCCGATCTATTGTGTGTATGAAGTGTATGTACACACCTTATTACAAATGTGCTATGATCTTCTTCGCATGAACCTACAAACAATATTGTTCCCCAATTAATCATATGCCTAACAAATATCCTTACCCAAAAACCAAAATCTTACCATTTGCCTTACCTTGAGCGACAAGTCCTATTAGCCCTTGCTTAATCACTACTGCGATTCTTTGCTAGACCTGCATCAACTTAACCATTAAAGATTGAATCATGAGTGATTCACATCCATATTAAGTCACACACACATCATCTAAGATCATTCGGCCATCAACCAATCCAAAATAAAGATGAGATACTTACTTGAAATGCATAAGGGGTAATTCGACAAGATTGTAGAGAAGAAAGATTCGATATTGATCCCCAAGTATCAGTCAGCCAAAGTAGAAGAAAATAATGGCAGCACAGAAGGGATTTAGCCAAAGTGTTTTTAGCTTTAGAGTCTGATGATGAAAGGAGATAGTCGGCACAAGGAAATGAAACAAAGAAAAGAAAATAATTTGTTGAGAAGGAAAAGAGAAGAATCAGCATAAGATAGAAAGAAGAAGAAGTCAACACTTATTGAAAAAAAGGGTTTTGGCTTCTCAGTACTTTGAGAGAAAGGTGTTTAGAATGGCTAAAACCCGAAAGGGTAGATGCTATATTCAGTTCTTTGAAGGAGAGCAAATAAATCATGAACAAAAAGAAATCACTTACTACCAGATGCAAGAAAGCAAGTCAAAACCAAAAAAGCAAAAAATGCCAAAAGAATGATAAGAGAATTCGGCATAACTCTAATATAGCTGAAATTGCCTTCCCTAATTGCCTATTCGGCTCTAACTCCTTTCTTATCCCTATCTCCCAATTTTCCTCCACATTATCCATATGATCTCCTCCTTGAATTTCTCACATGGACACCTCATTCAGGAATTTAACTCTAACGCCACTACTAACCATCCAAGCATAAAAATTAAATCCCCAAATATTACTATGCTAGCACTCGAACCTAGGATCCCCTTGCTAGCTATTGATGCCACCTCCCTACTCCCTAAATGGCACCAATTAGCCACTACACCACAACCTCATTTGTGCCTAATTTCCACTCCATTTATTTAAAAGCCATGCTACTCGAAGTCAGGGTTCTTTTAGTACTTAAACTAAAATTTCTCCACTTCAAAGCTCAAACTCATAACGTAATAAATGGCCCTTTAAGAGAAGAGCATGCATTTAATTGTGTCATTTCCTTGCACAATTAAATACTTATGAGCTGTCTCCTAACCGATCCCTTGCTCAAGGCCCAATACTTTTAGGCCCAAAATCGACGCGTTACAGGTTGTGTTATCTTCCGGTAGCAACTCGTACCCTGTCCCAGCGTTAGATACGGGTAAGGGGTGTTATAGTGTCGATGCCATAACACTTTCACCAATGCAATTTTCTTATTTCGCAGTTCTTTAACCTCACAAGCTAAAATACGGATTGATTCTTCTTCATAAGACATATCTAACTAAATCTCTATGTAACACCCCAAACCTGACCCGAACATTATGGCCGAATCTAGAGGTGCCACATTGAAGGGTGACTCCTACAAATCGTAGTTGTTGACAACCTAGAAACATTAAGCAGCTTGTAATGTAAAACCATATA
This sequence comes from Gossypium stocksii, assembly GCA_020496765.1. Classification (NCBI taxonomy): domain Eukaryota; kingdom Viridiplantae; phylum Streptophyta; class Magnoliopsida; order Malvales; family Malvaceae; genus Gossypium; species Gossypium stocksii. Next base: position 67,252,564 of record CM035628.1, read on the forward strand.
TGTTTTTGTATATTCTAAAACCAGCTTAAAAATACATAGCCCTTTAGTTCAACACGAAATCAGTGAAGACTTATTCAATTGCACATCTAGTGGTAATATTGAGTTGGTTATTTGGAAAAACCCATTTGTGAAAATCGTAGTTTATATTTATGAATCTCAAAATAAATTTCAAGTTTCAGTTAAAAATGGAAGCTCTTTCCTGTAGAAGAAAATCGTTCAAGTTTTTATGTTGATTCCAAATTGTCATTTTAGTTTAAGAAAACAAGTTTGAGTTTGAAAAATTAAGTAGTTATAATAATAAAATAAAATCCAAATATAAAATCAACCTAGAGGATAGAGGCCTTATTACAACCCAGATAAAAATAATTAAAGATAAAAATAAATGTAATTACTAAAACATTAAATAGCTTGTAGAGTGGCCACCTCTGAGTCCTCCCCTACGTCAAATTGCCTACTGAGGGTTACCTGAAAAAATTAAAAAGAGGGTGAGTTTTCAAAAAACTCAGTGTATACGACCCTCAACGGATTATAAAACATGTGTCAAATAGATTGAGCCTAAACCCATTTCAATATCGGTGGCATTTGGGCCTTACCCCATAATAGGCTCAGTTGGGCTTGAGCCCATATCAAATAGCACATGTCACATTTATCTGGGCCTAAGCCCATTTCATGATCAAATCAATGAATGTATGCATGAATGCCAATCCAACCCTGCACTCTATCTCCTGTCTAGCCCTACACTTCTGTTGGGATATAAATCGACCCACCCATCCCTACACTCCAATGTAGCACCAGTTGCGGCACTAACCAATATTGCAGCAGAGCTGCCAATCACATTCTGGCTTAAAAGCCATCGGTGGATCCACGATCGTCAAGCGACTATGCGATCCTCATATAACACTTCCTCTAATACAAACCCAGTCCACATGTAATATATTGTCGTATGAATGCAGTAAATAATCGCACGGCATACATAAACATACATATAGTGTGTAAGGTATTTTAGTCATTGAGCCCTCAGGGGCATAGTTGTAACGCCTCGGAGTTTGGGCCTAGAAGAAATGGGCTTCGAGTTAGGATGGGTTAGGAGTGTTGGAGAAGTCTTGGGTTCAAACTAGGGCTTTAGCAAAATTTTTAGTTTTTCTCTTAAGTGGGCCTCGGCGTTAGCTTGAAGACTTTATAAATGTTTTTAATTAAAATTTGACATAAGGAAGTGTTGGGCCTAGTGGCAAGAAGGCATTAGGAATAGGCAAGGGGTTCCAGGTTCAAGGCGCGCATGTGCAGAATTTTGGTTGTTTTTCTAAAACAAACCTAAAAGTCAGTAGGAAGGCTTAATAAATATTTGGATAAAAAGGTGACATAAGTTGCGGTGTAGCCTAGTGGCAAAGGCGTGTTGTAAAGGTTCAAGGGAGCTTGGGTTCAAGACATTGCTCTCGCAAGTTTATTTTGTTTTCTTACAAATAAACTTGGAATCTGGTTTGTAGGCTTTATAATTAATTGGTAAGGAAAGGTTACGCAAATAAAGCGGGCTGCTTAGTAGGAAGGGGCATGTAACATAGTTAAGTGGTCGGCGGTTCAAAGTTGGGTTGTAGCAACTTTCTAGGTTTTTTTGGGGATAACCTTGTTGCTGGTTGGTAGGCCTTAAAAGTATTTGAGAATAGAATATGTCACAAAGAGAGTTACGGTGCAGTGGCAAGCAATGTGTTGTGCATTGTGAGGTTGGGAGTTCGAGGAACGGCGCTGTAGTTGTGGATGGTTATTTTTGCGATTTGTTTGGGCAGGTGGATGGCTTGGACCAAAACTCTTTAGGGATAAGAGTGGAGATTCAGATTGGGGGATATGGATGAGGGTGGTGCGGATATGAAGGAGATAAAGTTGGAGAAAATGAAGGGAATTTAACTTGGTGATGAATTTGAGCCGATTGGGGATTGTGGCAAATGCAAGGCTGATCATAGGCTTTTTAGGTGTCGAAATTGTTTGTTCTTTCCCTTTTTTTTCTTTTAATTTCTTTTCTCTTCTATGATTCTTCCGTATCTAAACCACACTTCCTTTCACAAAAATACCGTACCGAAATCTTTTTCTTTTTCTTATTGAATCTTCTTCTTTCCGCTGCCACTAAGCCTTGTTTAGTGCCATCAACATTCTTCTAGTCTCTATTGCATTTCTTTTCTACTTTCAACTCTCTCTCACGTTTTGAAATTTCAATGAGCAAAGGGGACGCTGGTAGTAAAGAGATGACAAATGGGTCGACTGGGTATGAGTGCGTAATCGCTACTCCTAAGTTTAAGCGACACAAGGTGTCAGCGGCTCGAGACTTTCTGCTGGGATACGGAAGAGGGACTGCATCAGACTTCAGATTAAATAGGCAAATCGCAGTCGATCAGTCTAATCAAGGTTTGAGTGATTATGACTGCTTAGTACTCTACGTGGTAAGGTCTGTACTTCTACCCTATGATTCGATAGTTTGATATAAAGTCGAAGGTATACACACACACATCGCACACACGATAAATTGGCAAAAACTGAAAACCCGAAAAGTCAAAAAGAAAAAAATTTGGCTGCGGCAACTCCGTGAGCATACGATCTCTCGTGTGGAGAGATTGATACGACCACAAAGGCCCCATGAGCGATCTCATGGACTTGGGCCACTTTTTGATCAAACGGGCCAAAATGGGCCAAATGGGCTCGATGGGCTCGTGGGCTCGAGACGAATGAAGTTGATGGATTGATAAGAATTGACGAGCAGGTGGCGATGGCTAAGTGGCCAATGTTGGATTTGGGCCTAATGGGCCATGTGAGAGTATGTGCCATTTGGGCGTGTATTGGGCTTTTGGGCCCTATAGTGTTGTAATCACTAAAAATGTCATTATATGTGTATTAAGTGATAGTGGACTTGATAATGGGTTGAGTTATGTACTTAAGCTATAATAATAGTAAATTATCGTAATGCCCCTAAGGGCGAAATGACTAAGATACCCTTATATGTTTTATCACTGATTTTGCATGCCATACTTGATATGTTATGTTGCATACATGCTTGTGTGTGGGAGGGGTTTATACTAAAGGAAGTGTTATATGAGGATTGCATAGTCGCTTGACGACTGTGGATCCACCGAAGGCTTTAAGCTAGTATATGATTGACAGCTTTGCTGCAACGCTGTGTAGTGCCACAACTGGTGCTACAACGGGAGTGTAGGGATGGGTAGGCTGATATATATCCCAACAGGAGTGTAGGGTTGGAAGGGGGAGTGTAGGGTTGGATGGGACATTTGTGCATTACATATATTGTTATTATATGTGATATGGGCTAAGGCCCAACCAAGGTTATTGTGGGCTAAGGTCCTAATGCCATCGTTATTGTAATGGGCTTAGGCCCAATTGTTGTGATGCATGTTTTATTATCGTTGAGGGTTGTACACACTGAGTTTTCACAAACTCACTCCCTCCTTTTAATTTTCCTGGTAATCCTTAATAGGCGGTTCGACATATAGGAGGACTTGGAGGTGGCCACACTACGAGCATCTTTTAAATTTAGTATTTAAATTTTATATTATTTTTAATTATGTTTTTATTGGGTTTTTGTAATAATGCCTTTCGTCTAATTTAATTTGTTTATTGGTTTTATTTTTAATTTATTTTGATAACTGCTTACTTCCAGAATTTCAAAACCTGTTTTAACTGAAACTTGGGAATCCAATAATAGATATTGAAATTGGGGTTTCCAAATTACAAAGGCTTTGTTCAAACTTACGTTTAAATAGGCTTTTAATGGTTATTCATTTAAACTAAAATTCACCTTCAACGGGGCTTGATTGGAAAATGAGAAACCCATTTTTGAAATCACTGTTTGAATTACGAACCATCAAATGTTTTCTAGGTTTTTTCAACCAACTCGATTTGCACAAGTCACCCTTCAATGTGACACTGCCAGATTCGGCCATAACGTCCGAGCCGAGTTTGGGGGGTTACAATAGTGGTCATATCTTATTGTGGGCCTAAGTAGACAGTTTGGCCCATTAACATTTTCCAATTATTCAATGCATTCTAAGTTAATATCATAAGAATTACAAATTCACTAGGGCTCAAAGCCCAATACGTAGCCTAAGTGGGGCCCACGCACTTATATGGCCCACTAGGTCGAAATCTACCATAAACCATGTAATTAGCCTGATCGGCTTATCATTCACTGAATAGTACAAATATGGGATACTCAAGGTCGATTACTGTTAACCAACCAAAAGTAGTGACTACTGGGCATCAGGGTTTGTCAAGACAAGAATTTGGCACAAGGTAAAACACTGAGAAGCTCCAATTTAAACCAATTCCAATGACATATAAGGATTTTTATCAAAGCCTATTTGATGCGTATGTGGTGGCTCCTCATTACATGGAACCAATGCAACCCCCATACCCCAAGTGGTATGATTCAAATGCTCAATGAGAGTACCACGTGGGAATAACAGGTCATTCGATCGAAAATTGCACTACGTTTAAAAAATTAGTTGAAAAGCTGATTAAATTAGGAGTCGTGAAGTTTGATGATTCACCAGAGCCTCATTACTCTAATGAAGTAGTAGATGCGATAGCTGAAAGTGGGGGCAAATGAGTTGTGATGCATTGAGCAAGTTAAAGGTTTGGAGGAAATATCGGGGAATCTGAATGACATATCCGAAGAGGGAACGAGAGAATAAAAGTTCCCAATCCCTTACACACTTATATGGCCCATATTTGTACTATTCACCATGTAATTGATCCTGGTTCTATGCATTCGTATGTGTGTATGAATAAAATATTTGATGATGAGAAATTGTGTATTGAATTCACTGAGCACGTGGTACAAGTGTCAAATCCGTTAAGAAAATTTGTGTTAGTTGATAAAATTTGTAGAAATTGCCCCTTTATGATTCATGGTCACTGTTTCCTAGTCGATTTGATGTTGTTACCTTTTGATGAGTTTGACATGATTTTGGGAATGGATTGGTTGACTTTGCATGTGGTTAAAATAGATTGTAAGCAAAAGATGTTGGAACAATGTGATGATGATGAGATACTCAGTGTTGAAACCAATAAGTCTGATACGAGTCTAACTGTGATTTCTGCTATGTCTGCTTATAAATGTTTGAAAAGAGGATGTAAAGCTTATCTTGCGTATGTTCTGAATATAGAAATGTCTGAGAAGAAGATTGAATCAGTACCTGTTGTGTGTGAATTTGTAGATGTATTTTCGGAAGAATTACCTGGTTACCTCCAGATAGAGAGGAACATTTTAGTATTGAGTTACTTCCTGGTACTGCTCCGATATTGATTGCCCCGTATAGGATGGCACCAACTGAGTTGAAAGAGTTAAAAGTGCAGTTGCAAGAATTAACCGATAAAGGGTTTGTAAGACCTAGTCATTCATCGTGCGGTGCTCTGGTTCTGTTTGTTAAAAGGAAAGATGGATTGTTGAGACTCTGTATTGACTATCAGTAGTTTAACAAGGTGACTGTAAAGAATAAGTATCCGTTGCCTTGAATAGATGATTTATTCGATCAGCTGAAAGGTGCTACAGTGTTCTCTAAGATTGATCTGAGGTCCGGGTACTACAGTTGAAGGTTAGAGAAGGAGATGTGCCGAAGACTGCTTTTAGAACTCGACATGGATACTATGAGTTTTTAGTGATGCCCTTTGGATTAACCAATGCTCTGGCTATCTTCATGGATCTGATGAATCAGATTTTTCGACCCTATTTGGATAGACTTGTGGTAGTTTTCATAGAAGATATTTTGGTTTATTCTCCTAATGAGTCTGAGCATGTGGAACATTTGAGAACTGTACTGCAAATTCTTCAAGAAAAGAAATTATTTGCTAAGTCTAGTAAGAGTAAATTTTGGCTCAGGGAAGTCAAATTTTTAGGACACATGGTATCTAGTGAAGGAAAACAACTGGATCCGGGAAAAATTTCAGCCATTTTGGAATGAAAGCCTCCGAAGAATGTGTTTGAGATTAGAAGTTTTCTAGATCTAGCTAGATATTATCGTCGGTTGGTTGAAGGCTTTTCGATGATAGCGTCACCAATGACCAAACTGTTGCAAAAAGATAGTAAATTTGAATGGACCGAGGAATGTCAGCAGAGTTTTGAAACACTGAAGAAATGTTTGACTGAAGCACCGGTACTAATTCAACCTGAGTCAGGAAAAGAATTTGTTGTGTAAAATGATGCATCATTAAATGGACTTGGATGTGTTCTGATGTAAGAAGTGAAAGTAATAGCGTACGCTTCTCGACAGTTGAAATAGCATGAGCGGAACTACCCGACGCATTATTTGGAATTAGCTGCTATCATTTTTGCACTAAAAATATGGCGACATTATTTGTATGGTGAGAAATGCCGTGTGTTCACCGATCACAAAAGTTTGAAATATGTTATGACTCAGAGAGACTTGAATTTGCATCAAAGAAGGTGGTTAGAGCTGCTAAAAGATTATGAATTGGTAATAGATTATCATTCAAGAAAAGCTAACATAGTAGCAGATGCTTTGAGTAGAAAGTCCCTCTTTGCTCTACGAGCTATGAATGTGATGATAGATGTATCAGATAATGGTGCTTTGATTGCGGAATTGTGAGCTAGACCAATGTTTCTTCAAAAGATTTATGAGGCTCAGAAAATAGATAGAGATTTGCAGACTAAAAGAGAACGATGTTCAGTAAATGAAAATTCTGAGTTTCAAGTTGATTCTGAGGGTTGTCTGTTATTCTGTGACCAATTGTGTGTACCGAATAATACTGGATTGATTGATAAAATTTTGAAAGAAGCTCACAATAGTAGTATGGAAATACATCCCGGTAGTGTAAAAATGTATAATGATCTGAAGAAACTGTATTGGTGGCAGGGTATGAAATGAGACATCTCAGAGTTTGTGTCAAAATGTCTGATTTGTCAGCAAGTGAAAGCAGAACATCAAGTGCCATCGGGATTACTGCAATCGATTTTGATTCCTAAATTGAAATGGGATTGAGTGACAATAGACTCTGTATCAAGTTTAACTCTGACATCGAGAAAGAAAGATTCAGTCTGGGTTATTATGGATCGACTAACTAAATCGGCTCATTTCATCCCGGTACGTACAGACTTTTCACTTGATAAGCTGGCCGAACTGTATATCGTTGAAATAGTGCGGTTACATGGTGTGCCATTGTCCATAATCTCTGATCGAGATCCACGGTTTACTTCAAGGTTCTGGAAAAAGTTACAGGATGCCTTAGGTACTAAATTAATTTTTAGTACAGTATTTCACCCTCAAACAGATGCGCAATCAGAAAGAGTAATTCAAATGATGGAAGATATGCTTAGATATTGCGTATTGGAGTTTGAGGGTAGTTGGGACAAATATTTAACTTTGATTGAATTTGCATACAATAATAGTTATCAATCTAGTATTAAAATGGCACCGTATGAAGCATTATATAGGCAGAAATGTCGAACACCGCTATATTGGACTGAATTAAGTGAACACAATTTCCACGGGGTCGATTTGATAAAAGAGACTAAAGAAAAGTTAAAATAATTTGACATAATTTGAAGACTGCATCGAACCAACAGAAATCGTATGCGGATTTGAAAAGAAAAGAAATGATTTCCATGTGGGTGACAAGGTATTTTTAAAGGTATCACCGTGGAAGAAAATTTTGAGATTTGGCCGAAAAGGAAAATTAAGTTCGCATTTTATTGGTCCTTATGAGGTAATTGAGAGAATTGGACCAGTAGCCTACCGTTTAGCTTTGCCATCCGAGTTAGAAAGAATTCATAATGTGTTTCATGTATCTATGCTCCGTCGCTACCGATAGGACCTGACACATGTAATTTTGCCAACAGGACTAGAAATTCGTTCAGATATGACTTATGAGGAGGAACCGATTAGAATTCTGGCACGAGAAGTGAAATGGCTGAGAAACAAAGAAATACCGTTAGTGAAGTACTATGGCAAAAGCATGGTGTGGAAGAAGCAACTTGGGAAACTGAAGAAGTTATAAGGAGACAGTACCCTCAACTGTTTACTGGTAATATTTTTGGGGACGAAAATCCCTAAGGGGGGAGAATTGTGACGGCCCGAATTAGGGGCTAAACGGAAAGGTGGTTTCATAACCATCAATCCAGAGTGAAAATAATGAATTAAATGAAATTTAATTCTGATATCTATTTGATTGAATAATGATGTGAAAATACTGTTTGGAAATTTTACTATATTAATGCTTAATTGTTTAAAAAGGGCTAAACTGTAATAAGTGAAAAATGTGTATTGTGTGTGATTAAGTGACTTGATTGAACTAATATGAGAAATTGGAAGTGTTTATGTTGCAATTAGTCCATTAAATGGTGATTTGAACCAAAATAGCCTTACATGGAAAAATATCTAAGTAATGGTTTGAGTGGTAAAATGGTTATTAGTGCAAAAAGACAAAATTCATTAAAATAAATCATCATCTTCTCCATTTTTCTTCATATGTGCTACCGAAATTTCCTACCTCCATAGCCAAGGGTTTTTGATTTTTCAAGCTTTCATGTAACTGCAATTTGGTCCTATTTTTAATTATTTTTGTATTTTTGAGCTTATTGAAGCTTATATTTCATGATTCTACCATTTATTTGAAGAAAAATTGAGATCTAATAATTTGACCCATTTGTGATATGAGTGTGTTTGGCTCACTAATGGTAGATAATGAAAGTTTTAAGTGTCATATACATGTTTTATTGGATGAAATTGAATGAAAGTACATAAAAAGGGACTAATTCGTAGAGATTACAAATTGTTCCTAAATGTGTGAAATAATGAGAATTTGAGTGTTATAATTGTGAAAATGGGCTATATAAGCCCATTGAATAAAGAAAATGAGTCTTGGATGTTCAAGGGACTAATTAATAATTATTAAAAAATTGAGGGGTAAATTTGGAAATTTGCCTAAATATGAACTGTGACTGTGTTGAAATAGATAATTGATATCTATGCTATATGTGTTAATTTAGATCAAGAACGGTCTGATAAGGCCCGAGATCGGGGAAAAGAGAAAGTCCTCGACTAATTTCGAAAATTAGTCCTTTTTCGCAATCCAGGTAAGTTACATGTAATTCTAACGAATTCGATCTATTCAGTTTAATTATTCAATGCTATGTTGTTATATCGATAATTTTTTTGTGAGATGATTGAACAATGGATATTGTCACTAATATTATGGAATGTTATATCAACTGTAAATCCCGGTTGAGCAAATAGGAATAGACATAGATATAGGTGACATGTCACTAGAGGGCCCTATTGTTCAGACTGTTATAGTTACCCGGGTGCTAGGTGGTCTTGCATGTGTTGCAGATACCTGTCAACTTATGTGAGCAGGCCCGTGGTTAACTTCTGTACTGTTATTGATTGTAGCTTCGGCTACCGCATTGATTTTAGCTTCGGCTATCCTACTATTAGTAGCTTCGGCTCCACGGGTGAAGGGCACGGGCGTGCCTAAGCCGTGGGCGACACACGGCCAGACCCTACGGGCATGTCCTTAGACCGTGCCTCCTCTGCACCTTGATTTAAATTGTAGTGTATCACACGGGCAGGAGACACAACCGTGTGTCTCAACCGTGTGATGTACACGGCCTCCAAACAGTCGTGTAAGGTGGTCGTGGTGGAATGGATAGTTTCGTCCACGGGTATTAAGCATGGGCATGTGAGGACCACATGGTCTATTCGCACGGTCGTGCCAAGAGTTACACGGACGTGTGGCTTCATTTTAAAAGTGAAAAATTTTCTGAGTGTTCGTTTTGATTGAAATTGAGTCTGAATTGTTTCTAATGACTGTATTGTGTTTGAAAACCCCTGATAAGAGAAATTATAAATTGAATTGTATATGATTCTATAATGGATTGTGATTAAAATTTGGTAAATATTATTCTAGGTCCGGTAATACCTCGTACTCGACTCCGGTAACGGATATCGGGTTAGGGGTGTTACAACCTTCCTCTTGATGGCGAGTAGCATAGACCAATGCTGGCTATCGTGCCTCAGCATTTCTAGCACCTCTGCCCGGTGCTCCACGTCCACGTCCATTTCCATTACTGCCCCTGGCCTGACCACGGCCTCTCAGTGGTTACTGACCACCTCTCACTGGCTGAGCAACCCTCTATTCAGTAGCTTGCATCTATACCAACCCCTTGGGGTAATCTGTAATGCCTTAATTTTTAAGATTTTCGAGATTTTTGTGATTTTGGTGTGAACTTAAAATTTTCTAGTCTGGTTATATAATTTATGCTTTGAGTAGGTTAGTGGCCCTTTAGAAGGCCCAAGCCTAAGTTAAAACCCAGAAGAATTTTGAAATTTTAGACTTAAAGAGAACGGGTCTTGAGTATGTGGGCTTTTAAGGAAAAGTGGGTAATTAGGACACAAGTAAGCCTTTGGTAAAGTAGCAAGGTGGCGCCACTTAAAGCTTAGGGAAGTGGCCTTGGAAGCTATGCAAGGGCCAAGGATCAAATCTCATGGTCAGTAAGGTGCCATTTTATATTTTTTACTACATGTGCAAGGCATGTGATGGACTCCAAGTGAAACTCTACTAGGGAGAGTTTCAGGTGCTCATGGGTTTTAGTTAATGAGGATAAGGAGGAGAAAATCTAGGATTTTTGAATGGAAGCTAGTGGTGGCTGACTGTAGGGGTCTTAGACAGCAAATTCGGCATTTGGGTTTGAGGTTTCAATTTCGGCAAGTGAAGTTTAGTGTGTGCCGATTGCCTTGAGTGTGTTCTTTCAGGTTTTGTTCACCTTTTCTTGGCTGCCGAATAGGTATAGGAATTAGGCTCTTACATTCTTTCTCTTCTCCTCCCTTGTTCTAGAAGCCGAAACCATAAACACAAATCACTTGTGCCGATTTGTCCTTGACCAAACCCTCTCCTCTCTTCTTTCACCTCCTTTCTCTTCTATTTTCGCCTAAAGCCGAATCTACTCTTTTCTTTTCTTCCTTCTTCTCTAAGCCGAATTCTCTTCATCACCTTTCTTCTTTAGTCGAGCCAAGCACCTATCTTTTTTCTTCTTCTCTTATTCCTTCATCTATTTCCCATCAATTGAAGTAACCCTTGCCCAAATCTTGTTGCAGATTTCACTTTGACCAAACTTCTCTCCATTGCTATTTCTTTTTAAGAAGTCGAAACTTAAACCTCTCATCTCTTTCTCTGTCGATTATTTCTTTTACTTTGTGAACTCCTCTCCATCTATTTTTCTTTTAAACCAAAATAGACATACTTTAGGATAGATCCAAAAGCCAAAATCACTTAGATCTGTTCTCTACTCGTATTTTGGGGTTAGATCTACATTAGATCTGGGATAGAAAAGGATTGGAAGCGTTCTTTGTCAAGTAGATCTTTGGTAAGTACTCGGGTTCCCTTTCTATTCTGTAACTTGTAGTTCAAGAAAAGTTGAAAACCCCTAACATCAGAGGGTGGCTGTCGACTAAGGCTAAAGGGTTTATGGGTTTTACCTTTCGGTTTATTATGTGTTAGTGTGGACAGGAGGCCATCGATCAGGAAGTATTGGAGGCTAGGACCATTGGAGCAACTAGATCTAGATCTAGTCATTATTTCGGCAAAGGTAAGGGACTAAGGGCCTTAGATGGTGTTGGCCGAATAGGTATATTAAACTGGTGTCAATTATTCAATTAGACTCTTAGTGACATGTGGGATTAAACATTTGTAGGTTAATCGTGTGGGAGATCTCGTCAACGTATATCGCAAATCAATTATGTAAACGACACCCACTAGTAGACTAGATCGACAAAAGCCGAAAAGCCAAAATGTAGAAATTCTGGCATTTTGTGGGCTTGCGAGCGTGCGAACACTCATAGGTCAGTTAAAAAGGGTAAAACCGGTTATCGCAAATGGTAAGAATGATGTGTGCGCGATTTCGTGCACATCGGTGAATTTGGGCCTCAAGGGGCTGAATTTGGGCCCAATGGGCTTACGGGCCCATATGGGTGGAAACGAGCAGTAAGTGCATTCTAATAGACGGAGTAAAAAATCTGCTAAAACGGACATAAAATTTGGGCTTAGTGGGCCATAATAGTTAGTGGACACTGTAGGGCCCATTAGGAGTTTTAGGGCCCGATAACTCTAAGTTGACTAAATGGGCTAAATAAGTTGCCTAGATGATTTTGGGGACTGTTAACAAGTAAAATATGCATAAAACCCTAAAAATTGGTGAATTTACTGAAATACCCCTTATGGTTGGAAAATTACTATTTTACCCCTAGGTGCAAAATGACCGTTATACCCCTAGGGCTAAATTTAACTGGAATGCATGCTAAATTGAATCTATTCACTGTATGCCATGATATTTTATACTGTTCATGGGATTGGGTTTTTTATGGAGGAAGTGCTAAATGGCAATGCCACGTTTACTGTTAGGGGCTTTGCCTCGTTTTACTGTTAGTGGCTTGGCCACGTTATCTGATTAAGCAGCTATGCTGTGACTGTGGTGTGTAGGGCTGGGTGGGTTGAGTTATTCCCCACATGGTGTGTAGGGTTGGTACGGGTGGTGTGTAGGGCTGGATTTGGGTTGGGCTTTGCATACATGCATAATTACTATTCTGTTACTGTAATAGGCCTAAAGGCTACACTAATTTCTGAATAGGGCTAAGGCCCAGTTAATACTGAATCAGAATAGGGCTATGGCCCAGTTAACACTGTATCTGGATAGGGCTTAGGCCCAATAAAGCTTGAACTGATTTGGGCTTTAGTTGGGTTTAGCTTACACATTGAGGTTTCCAAAACTCACCCCCTTTCTTCTCATCTATGCAGGTGAGCCCCAACCTTAGTGGACTTGGAGCTGGTAGGATTCGGAGTGGCCACGTGGATTGCACTTGGTTTACTTTCCTTAAGATATTCTTTTTCAGTATTTTATTGAAATTATTTTCCCTTCGGTTTTGATTTGTAATAAGGCCGCTTCTAAGATTTTTATTTTGGTTTTTATTTCATTATTTATAACTTGCTTAAAATGGATAGATTAAGGCTACGCGGGTTTTATTTAAAATTATTTAACGATTTCAAAGTATAACACATGTAGAAAGAAGATAACTTAATGATAAATAAGACCTTAAAATGAAATCAACTCTAAACTGATAGTGGATAGGACTTTCACAAATTAAAAACCTGGTTTTCATCCCAAACTCTTAATAACAATTTTTGCAAATTCACCCTAATCGTATTAACTAAAGAATGTGTTTCCAATCCATCGTTGGTGTGACACCCCAGACTTGCCCGTAACATCTGGGCCGAGTTTGGGGTGTTACACAATCTCTAATTTGGTGATCTTTGGACCCACACCTGAAGCATGCTCCAGAACATGGTTATGATATGGATTAGTACAGGTATGTACATAAAGATTATAAGCATTGACTACATGATGTTGTAAATTTATAGTTTCCATGGGAATGTTTTGGTGAAAACTTTGTGATTATTAGTCCATGCTTGTGATATATGAAATACATAGTAAGTTTGATTGACGATTGTGCAACTGGCTTTCGGGCCAAATTATGTTATGATATAGCATATTTTGTTCGCAAGAAAAAAATTGTGATGTATCGGATATGAGAGAAAAGGAAAGATTGGCATAATTGCCTATTAAAATGATTATGGGAAAAATATGAGTTTAAACATTTGAAAGAAGTTAAAAGCTTGAAAAGTGAATGCTCATAATTAATGTGCATGCTTGTTATGAGGTTGGGAATGATTGGATTATCGTAGTAACATATTATAATGGAGAGATTACGGTTGTTAGGCTAATATCAAAACATGTCAAATTACACTTGTAAAATTGATAGAGCTAACAATATGACCGAATAAGTTATAAAGTGAGCTTTATAACAATTTATTTTATCTTGTGCTTATATTGATGGTTTTGGGTAAATGATTTGGAATAAAACTCATAAGTGATAAGCTCAATAAGTGATGGACTCTCGATAAGGTTGTGATTAAGCAAGTATGACTATGAGATTTTCAATGACATTTGTGTTACCTTTCATTATATAAATTGCATGGTTAAGTTGTGTTTTAAGATGCTTATTATTTGCATATGAACTTACTAAGCTATATAGCTTACTCCCCATCCTTTCCCATGTTCTATAGTGTCGGTAGGATAGCTTGGGTTGGAGGTTGCCGAGATACTATGACACTATCAAGTTATCATTTCGGGTATTGATGAATTCAAGTATCTAGAGTTTAGGGCATGTATAGGGACTAAGTCTTGCAGCCATATGTGTTGGCTTATAATAGTTCGTGGTTCATTTGTACATATTCTTGAAGTTGATTCATGTTGGTTATGAGTTTATTTTTATTAATCTCATTGTGAATATGGAAATTTACATAAATTGATGTGGAAAGTTTGGTGCTTTAAACATGATTAATAATGGTATGAGAATGACAAGTTATTGTCATGGTTGTGATTGTTTGGTTGCCTAAGTATATTATGTTTTGTGCCTTGAATTGAGGTAAGTGTATGTGTGAACAAGGGTGGCAAATGGCTTGGTAAATAGCCTTTATTTTTTCCACACGGGTAGACACACGAGTGTGTGTCTAGGCGTGTGTGACACACGATCTGCTCTATGGGCATGTGTTCAAGCCATGTGTCCCCTGCACCTTAATTTTGAGAAATAGAATGCTCAGAGTCGAGCACATAGGCAGAGACACGAACGTGTGTCTTAATTGTATGGATAGCACGGCCTCGAACATGGGCATGTGCCCTGGCCGTGTGAAGTCTGCAGATATTTTTTGAAAATTAATTTTCTACACGGCCTAGCACACGGGCATGTGACTTGGCCGTGTGAGCTCAATTTGGTCATGAGTTACAAGTCAGAGAGTTACACGGGGTCGAGACACAGGCATGTGTGACCACACGGCCTGCCCATACGAGCGTGTCCCAAACCACACGGGCGTGTCCCAAACCACACGAGCATGTGACCCCTGTTTAGTGGAAAAATTTTCTAAGTGTTGTAAAATTTTCTAAAGTTTACGGTTTAGTCTCAAATCACTTCTAATGTATGTTTTAGGCCTCGTAAGCTCATTTCAGGGACTATATAAGTGATTATTAAAATTTTTAATTTGGACGCACATTTATGACCTGAAAATTGTATGTTCATTGTGTGATAAGTCTGGTAATGCCTCGTACCCTATTCTAGCATCGAATATGGGTAAGGGGTGTTACAATAATACCTGACTAAGGACATTTTAAAAATAATCATATTATTTTGAAGACTTTATTATTAATTAGTTTATTCATAAACATAGAAAAAGAAACTTAAATAATAATAGCAATGTATTATATTAACAATAAGATAAAACGAGTATGTAATTACAATCATATCATGATTGGTCTTTGGGCATACTCAAACACTTAATGGCTGATAGATTCTGAGAAAAACATCAATGAAAATTGTACTTCATGGAAATTAGACCAGTTAATCCAGTTGGTTCCTAACCAGGTCCCTTTACAACCCAATTAGCATAGTATTCAGAACATTTAGGCATACTATACATTTGGCAGTAACTTTCACCTAGATTATAATTTGCTTGATATATCCTTCTCTTAGATAATAGAATAACCTAAAACCTTTATTTACTCAATGGCAGGTACTCTACACCACGTTTCAATTTGCCAAAATACTCAACATGGCAAATTACACTATGCCAAACAGATAACTTAACTAATACACAACTTATCATTGGATTCAATCATTCGAGTTGGATAGAAGGTGTTGCTATAACACCCCTAACCCGTCTCTGTCGTCAGATTGGGTTATGGAGCATTATCGTATAATAAAAAATATTTAAACATAATATCATTCAATAATTTAAATCACATCATAAACCATTCGTACACATGCATATTATCCCTAAATCGAGCCCTCGAGACCCTAAAATAACTTAAAAGCAATTCAGGACCAATTTGAAACAAAACAAAAAGTTTAGGAAAAAGATGAAAATTTTGAAAAAAGGCGACACACAGCCGTGTGGCCAGGCCATGTGGAATCACCCCAGGCCGTGTAACTTTTGAACAAGGGACACATGACTCTGTCCCAGCCCGTGTCCTTACTCGTGTAACTCTCTGAGATGCCCCACACACCCATGTGCTAGGTCATGTGTTAGGTCATATAACTCACTAACTTGAACCCTAAAAAACCACAAGTGACACACAGCCGTGTGACAGCCCGTGTCTCAGGCCGGTGAACCCAAAATTCACCTAAGATCAAACCATTTCATAAGTAAACCATGCATAAATAGCCAATATTTGTGCACACTTTCAATAGACTTAAACATCATCCAATTACACTTAAACATACCATTCAAAACATCTTAACTTACCTAATCATTAGACCATTCATTGGAACCACAAATATACCAATACGTCAACTATCAAAATATGACATTTTGTTCAAACATAACAATCTAATTCAAAAACCTACCAAAACACATCACATTTACCATTTTCAGGCCATTACTATTATACCAAAAAACCATACCTTTTAATTACCCTAAAATAGTTAAAAAGATCTTACTTAACAAGCATTAGAGTTTCTTTAATTAAACATAAACTTTAAAGACATAAACTTACTAAGTTAACCATTTAATACATCCAAGAGCTATCAATACAAATGACCCTACATGATAATATTATTGTTTCCATAAATGATAACCCAGCTCAAATATGAACTAAAACATGTCACAAGTAATCAATTTCAGACCATCATCAACATGCTAAGATAACCTTATAAACAAGCACTTTAAAGTAACCAAAATCACATATCTTGGTAAGGCATCAAAGTGTACCAAACCAACATAGCTTTCCAAAGCTTATACATGAAAAAACACCATTAACACATACACCATAATACCATTTCATATAATCCTATATATGACATTATAAAACTTAGCCAAATTACTCAAAAACTACCATTTTGTCTACTGGATAATGTGATAGGTTTCCGACAAGCTTCCAACCAAATCAAGCTTCCGATGATCTACAAAACAAGGAAAAAAACCTACATAAGCAATGAATGCTTAGTAAGCTCATATAAACTTTAAACATAACTTACCATTTCAATAATGAAATTTATAGAATAAGTATAAACCTTTACCATTGCCATAAGCTTAATAAAAGCCTATATAACACCATCAACTCACAAGTCAGTATACTTGTTTATGATGCATATGAAATCAACCATGTATAAACATAACATTTAATTCATCATCATTACTATACGATCGTAATTCATTCCATTTGCTTACTTACCATTTCTAATATCATGAGTTTAATATAAGCCTATTCAAGCATCATCAAGCTAACATGTTAGTAGATTCATTGACAAATCATATAAATTCATTTATAACATAAATAGATTTCATAAGGTACATTACGTACACATCAAACATTTCACAAATTCATGAACCTTTCCATTGAATCACTTACCGTTCCATTCCTTTTCTTACCCGTTGAACAATCTAGAATTACATCAGATACTCAGGAAAGCTCACACAAAGTGTGCCTTAACATATACCTATAACCTTTCCTTTACATCAATGCTCACACGAGCTGTGAAATGGGCTTGCTCACACGATTTGTGGGTCAGAATGTAAGCTACACGATGCTGGTCACACCAGCTGTGGAGAATCCTGTAACACCCCAAACCCGGCCTGGACGTTACGGCCGAATCTGACAGTGTCACATTGGAGTGCTTTTTGAAAACCATATTTCTTGTGGATAAAAACTCATCCGAAGGTTAAAGCCTCTTTGTTAATTCTCAAATCAACCCTTTAAAAACATGATTCCGTTTGAAAACTCGCTTTATATTAAAAAAAAAAACCTTATTCCAACTTTATCGGTATTTGTTAATCACATTCACACGTTGTTGTACTTAAAAAAACAATGTTTTTTTGTGGAAGCTTAAAAACTGTGTTGCGGAAACGTGACTTTTGAAAACAGTTAATGTTTTGGAAAACTGCACTTTATTTCCAACAGGTATAAATCATAATAAATAAAATCCCAAAATGACAGTCAAAAATTAAAAAGGCCTTATTACAAAATAAATAAACCCAAATTGAAATTACTGTAAATCAAAGTTGAATGTGAAAGCAGATGCTGTTATGTGGCCACCCTTGAGTCCCTTGTAGCACCGATCCACCTAACGTTGGGGATTACTTGTACAGTTAAAAGTGGGGTGAGTTTACGAAAACTCCATGTGTAATCCCCTGATATAAAAATAGTCAGTCAAAAATACAGAATACAGAAGCAGTCTAGGCCGGAGCCCATTATAGCAGACAGTATCAGATGGGCCTTAGCCCATTCAGTAGCAGAATCAGAAGCAGAACATATGTGGTCCTACGCCCAAAAAAATAGAATCAGAATGCAGTATGTATGATGCATGATGCATGTTATCCCATCCCACCCTGCACTTGCCTCCGTCCAACCTTACACTTACTGTGGGGATAAAATCGACCCACCCGACCAACACACCAAAAGTTAGCACCAGTTACGGCACTAACTAGAATCGCAGCAAGGCTGCCAGATAACAAAATCGCAGCATAGCTACTAGTAAAATAAGTGGCTTAAAGCCATCAATAGTGGCACAGAGCCTTCAGTAACGGCACGGGCTTTCGGTAATATGAATGGCACTAAGCCATAAATAATATACATGGCACAAAGCCATCGGTAAAGTGGACAGCACTAAGCCATCGATAATATGCGTGGCACAAATCCATCGGTAAAATAGATAACACTAAGCCATCGATAATATGCATGGCACCAAGCCATCGGTAAAATGGATAGCATTAAGCCATCGATAGTATGAACGGCACAAAGCCATTGGTCAAATGGACAGTACTAAACCATCGATAGTATGAACGGCACAAAGCCATCAATTGGTCCACAGTCGTCTCGTGCGACCCATGTGACCTTAACAAATCAGTACAAATATACGGCTTTAAGCCTTCAGTGGGTCCACAGTCGTCTCGTGCGACCCGTGTGACCCTAACTAGTCGTCTCGTGTGACCTTGCCAGCATAGGTCCACAGTCATCTCATGCGACCCGTGCGATCTTCCAAATATGGATCCATAGTCGTCTTGTGTGACCCATGTGATCCTATCCGTACAGTACTTCCTCTATAACAGTATCCCAACCCCATGCAATATGTCATGTCATATCATCATACATGAATGTTATGCTCAGAAAGAACATTTAAGTCATAAAACAAATCAGTCACACATAACATAAGGGCATAACAGTCATTTTACCCTACAGAGGCATTACGGTCATTCTACCCTACAGGGGTATTACGGTCATTTTACCCTACAGGGGTACTACAGTTGTTTTACTCACAGAGGTATTATGGTCATTTTACCCTACAAGGGTACTACGGTCATTTTACCCTATAGGGGTACTATGGTCATTTTACCCTACAAGGGTATTACGGTCATTTTACCCTACAAGGGTATTACGGTCATTTTACCCTATAGGGGTATTATGGTCAATTTACCCTATATGGGTACTACGGCCATTTTACCCTACAAGGTAATTACGGTTATTTTACCCTATAGGGGTATTACGATCATTTTACCGACCAATTAGGAGGTCCACAGTCACCTCGAGTGACTGGTGTAACCTTAATAATCATAACGGGGTATACGGGACCAAAGCCCACTATCCGACCCAAGTGGGCCCATATGCTCATGTGGCCTATTTAACCCAGATTAAGCCACGGCTAAGCGAACTACATAACCCAATCCAATCTTTACCACATAACGTGGACTTTAACCGTGTGGGCCCACGAGCCCATTAGGCCCACGCGGCCCATTCAAGCCATAAAGTCTTAGCCCATGAGAACGTTCATGGTGGCCTTTACAGTCTTACGCCCATATTCATGGGCTCGGTTCACCACAAGAGCGATCGTACGCCCATGTGGCCTCAAAAATCGTGCTTTTTGACTTTTCGAATTTTGCCGATTTACATTCTACTAGAGTGAGATACACACCTATTTATGAGACGTGCGATTAATCCACGAATACCGAACCTTGATTGAGTAAGATCTTAGTCTTCTAAGATTGCTGACCAAAACTGTTCCCATGTCTTT
Source organism: Gossypium stocksii (assembly GCA_020496765.1). Classification (NCBI taxonomy): domain Eukaryota; kingdom Viridiplantae; phylum Streptophyta; class Magnoliopsida; order Malvales; family Malvaceae; genus Gossypium; species Gossypium stocksii. The sequence continues at coordinate 67,272,690 of CM035628.1, forward strand.
GACAATTTTTGATCCGACCAAAGAATGATAGTAACCAACGAAACCAAACTAAAAAGGGAGAGGAAGCACTATTCGGCACCCAATTGCTCTAAAGAGATAGAGCAAGGAGAACGAGAACAGAGAATGATTGCAACACAAATTACCCAACACCACTCAGCTACAGTTAGCTAAGAAGTATTCGGTCAAATAGTTAAGAAGAGGGAGTGGTGTAGAAATCAGCCAAAGCTAGGATGCACAAGGAAAGATTTGTGGTAGATTGAGAGAAGAAACGAGTATGTACTCGGTTACGTAGAGAGGCAAAAGGAGAAGAAAGGTTTGGCACAGCTTGAAATAGAGAGGAGGAAGATGATTGAGTTGAGAAAAAAAGAGAGAAATGAACTCAGCAGTAAAGGTCAGTTTGAAAACATACAACTAAAACGAAGAGCAGAAGGAGAACTATTTTCAACACCCCCAAAGTCTTAAAAATCAGCACAAACTATTCACAACACGAAAGTGACCCCAAAACCAAATGAAAAGTAACCTCCTACTTACCCTCAGTCACTGAAATAGTAAAATCAAATAAAAGAATTCCCAACTCCATCAAAAGTTGATTCCATAGGTGCTTAGAGTTCAAATTTGGCTACAACAACTCCCCAACATCCTATCCCATATTTCTCTCCCCAAATTCTCTCCACCAACCATTCAAATTCCACCACAATTCTCCTTGATATCCTCCATATATCACTCTTCAAATTTCTCCATGACTAATTCAAATTCCCACTTGCAGAGTTTCAGTCGATTTCTACTTCTCACATGGCAAGAATAGCAAAATAAGTACCTCTTTGAGCAAGGCATGACTCGAACACAAGCCCCCTTGGAAACATTGACATGCTGCCACCTACCACTGGACTACAAGCTCTTCTTGCATCCTATTTTATTCGCAACAATTTAAAAGCCTACAAGCCAAAGTCAGAGTTCACTTAAATAAGTAAACAAAAATTCTGCACACGCCAAGACTTGAACCTCGGACCTTACAGTTACACATCACGCTTCCTTACCACAAAACCACAAACTCTCCTGTGTCATACTTTAACCATAATTATTTATAAGTTTATTGGCCCAGAAGTCTAGGGTTTTACTCAATAAAAACAAAATTTTTGCTAAAGCCTAAGTTTGAGCCTAGGACTTCTTCAACACCTCTCAGGACCTTTAACCACTAAAGCAGACATTTAATTGTGTCATTTCCTTGCACAATTAAATACTTATGTATAGCCTCCTTACTGATCCATACTCAAGGCCTAATACTTCTAGGCCTAAATTGGCGTTACAAATCTACAACAAATGTAGGACCTTAGCCATCGGTAGGACATTCAAGACCAACACCGGAAACATGAAATCTCCAATGACATGTCATTTGTTTCCTAAGAATCCCTAAGGTTCAACCGGGACTCTATATCTATCAATTCGTCATAATGTAGTTACATTTACATATATATTGATTCATTTAAATTAAAAACAACATATTAAACACTTAATTTAAATAACATTGTAATTATTACAGTTCATACGAACTTACCAGACTAAATTGCAGTAATGACTAAGTACAGGGCTATTTGGTAATTTTCTCTTCTCCTGGATTTTCCACTCATTCTTGATCTAAAGTAGTAATTCTATTAAATTCACTAATTCTAACAGAAAAATCAATTCATTTTATGCAATTAAGTCCTTTTTGACATTTTTACAAAATTTCCCCCAACATTATACTTTTATACAATTTAGTCCTAAAGTAAAACATGCAAATTGACCTTTTTTATTTAATTAATCCCATCCCAGCATTTAAAATAATTAATTTAGCCTATATCCCATAATAATGAAAATTTATAGAAATACCTCAAAGTTTACCCTTTTTGCAATTTAGTCCTAAAACCTGAAACTTGCAATTTCATCATTTCTAAATAAAATTCATGCAAACAGATTTGTAACCTATTTTTATAACAGCCCATATTTATCATCCATTTGCAAAATTTTCCTTTAATTTTTCCATTTTCTTAAATAAGTCCCTAAACTTGAAAATCATCAAAAATTACTTAACAAAATACTTATATTTAACAACCAAGCTTAATAATCTATTATAAAATTTCAAGAACACTTTAATTTCATCCATGATAAAATTCTAAAAATTTAAAAATTTAACAAATTGAACCCCGTGTTAACTAGATCAAATTGACACCTGGTTAACTAGATCAATCTGCGACGATATCAAAAACATAAAAATCATGAAAAACAAAGTAAAAATGCACTTACATGCTATTCTTTGGTGTTGCCCGAACCTTGGAAGTTTTTAACAATGGCTTCCCAAGCTATGTTTTCTGATTTACGGTGGTGGAAGTAAAAATGGAAGATAATGGCCATTTGTTTTATTTTAACTTACCTTATTTTGTTAATTTAATATTTTTAACAAATAAAATTTCCAAGTTAAACACTCCACCAACCATCCATACATATAAAAGGGGTCCCATATTTATTAATTAAGTCATTTAATCAATAAAATTCAATAGTTATTAAGTTTTATGTCCTTTACGATTTAGTCCTTTCTAATTAATTAACTATCTAAATATTAAAATTTTTTAACCAAATTTTAATACGATCTTAATAACACTCCGTAAATATTTAATAAAATTTTACGACTTGGTTTATAGAAATGAGGTCCCGATACCTCATTTTGTAAAACCACTTAAGTTTAGGGTCATACCACTTGAGCCTAATTATTCATTCGAATAGCATAAATTGTTAATTCAAAATTTATTCTAATACATATTTGAATCGTAAATATTAAATGATAGCATTTACAAACTTACTTGTCAGATTTGTGGCCCCTAAACCACTATTTTCGACACAATTGAAAAACAGGCTATCACAGTTACATAGAAAATGAACCAAAAAATGGCATGTTGGGTTTACGACTTTCACAATATGTAGCATCATTCAAAATAATGGAATTCATAGCCCAACTAATGGGTAAATGATATCCTCTCATTAGCATTAAATGATAGATGGAAAAGTAAAATTGGTCGTAGAATGACTTGCTTACTATTTGATAGTAATTGACTTTTCATGAAAGAATATGTAATAGTTACTATTAGATAAAATGGGTTCATATGTGGAGAACGAATATATCCCAAATAGATTAAAGATATCCTATAAGGGTAACACACTGATGACAAGGTCATTGGACGAGCATGGATTAATTAACTTTTGTAATCATATGTAATTGGGGAGAGCTTAGTCACTATACTATAATGGAATGACTTCATGACTAAATAAGTTTATAATTAAATTGAAAAAAGTTGGAACTTGAGCCCTAATTGCATATGTCCAATGAGTCCCTCCACTAGCTCATTGAAACCAAAATGAATTGCATGTAGAACCAAATGAATAAAAATGATGAAGTTAGAGAAATGGGTCGTATTCACAAATGAATGTGTTTTTTCACTACGTATAAAAATGACTTGAGAATCAATTTAACATTTTCGAATCATTATTTCATTATAATTAAATAATTGAAGTTTGAAAATGAAATTAACTTAATTAGTCATTATAAATTCATTGAATATGAAAACGAAATATATTTCCTCATAGTTTCTTTTACAGTAAAGTTGACATGAATTTAACAGAATTAGAATGGGGTTAAGAAAATTATTTAGTTAGAAATTTAATTTAGTTATTCCAATTAATTAATTAATATTTATTTTTAGAAAATAGAAGGAAAATGTTGGACTATATTAAATTATAAAGTGTTAGGTCAAAAGTTTAGGAAACACATATAATTGGACTCAATACATGAAAGGCCCAAATCCCTCTCCTAGTTAAATAAATATTATTTGTGTTATGCTTTTTCAACCATAATTCTCCTATCTCTCCCGATAAACAAATGACACTGATAGAGTCATTAACTTAAGTTTTAACACACAAGTTTCATGTATTGTTATTCTATCAAAAAGTAGTTGTAACACCCCAAAACTACCTATTTATGATTCTGTATTAATTGACATAAATAATTGTCTTGTAACAGCCCGATTTAAACCCTAATGGAAACGAGTAGTTTTGAGACCACTTAACCGAGTTAAAATATTATTTTTATTATTTTATTTCTGTTTACAACATGTTAGAATTACCGTACAAAAGTTTCATAAAGAAATTTTATCGTTTGGTTAGCTAATTCGATAAAAAGGACTAAATCGCATAAAGCGATAAATATGAGTTCTATTGCATTAATGGCTTATTGACTTTGGTTTTATTAATGGGAATCCTTGTTTGGTAAATAAATCATTTCTAATTTGAGTGGACATTTATGTCCATATATTTCATGATTTTATATGATTTTATTAAAGGTTATATTAGTAAATTAGATATTAAAATTAGTTTTAATTAAAAACAAAGCCATGTTTGGCTTCATTTTCTTCTTCATGCTGAATTAACAAGTGAAGGAAGCCATTATTTTAGGTTTACATTTGGCTACGGCAAATTTTTAATTAATGTTCAATTTTTGTCCCCTTTTTAATGATTTTTATGTTTTTGAACTCGTTACAGCTCGATTTAGCTGACCTATACCCTGATTTCTAAAATTTATGATGTTTTTGAAATGTGCCATTGTTGAATACATGTTTTTTTTTGTTGTTTCTTGATAGATTATGAATGGTTGGCTAGAGATATACAAGTTTTATAATGTAATTTTTGATGAAATTGAGTATATGGGATTAAATTGAAAAAGATAGAAATTTTGTGGTTAGAAATGTGATTAAATGAAAGATATGGGCTTATAAGGACTATAGGAATAATCAGCTACGGTGAATTTTAGTTAAAAGTATGTAATTTGTTATTTTGAGAATTTAGGACTAAATTGTCAAAGTATGAAAATAAAAGGGCTATTTTGCAAAATGGCTAAAATACATGTCTTTGGACTAAATTGAATGTGTTTTTGAATAATTGAGTTAAATTTTATTAATATAGATCAAGATAAACAAATACCGGAACTTGATCGGGGGAAACAAAAGGTAGACGAATAGGTTTTGGATATACGATCTAAATCGAGGTAAGTTCATATAATTAGAATTTGATTTATGTTTATAATTAAAATGGTTGAATCACATATTGTATGAATGTGTATATATATGAAATAGTGAATCGAAATGCCTATTGATTATATGTGTAAAGTGATTATCGGGTACCGTTTGATTCGTAAAAAGTCGTAGGATACAAGTGACATGTCACTAGGGCGACAGGGTGGTTGAGCTACTGCATTTGTTACGGACTCACCATAGCTCATGAGCTTACATGTTCAGTCTTCGGACTTATCGTTTAGCCTTCGGGCTCACATGTTCAGCATTCGGGCTTACCGTTCAGCCTTTGGGCTTACCGTTATCGGCTCAGGAGGAGCATACCGTACATGGCTCGAAAGAGCATACATGATGAATTGATGGATTTATCGGTTTACATATATACACTGTGTGTGTATCACCCGAGTATCCCTCGATGTTTCCAAAGGTTCAACAGGCAATTTACTGATTTGTAATATATGAAATACATGCTATAAGAGGTATAAAGAATACATAAATTACATGATATAAGTACATGATTGATATGAGATTATATGATATACAAGGTAGAAGTACATGGATTATATGTTACAAGTAAATGTTCACATGAATGATATAAAATACTTGAGGTATATGGTACAAATACATGTTTACAAGGTATGTGATACTTGATACCAAAGATACAAGATGTATCGGAGTTGTTAAATACATGAATTATATTAATTATATGCTTATAAGATACATTATATGTTTAAATGAATTGCTACATAGTTGTATGGTTATATGCTATATGAGTTGTGATATATGAATGAAATGATACATGAATTATGGTTACATAAATATTACATGTTTGTTTCATCTTTAAATAGGATGATTATATGGTTGATACATGACTAACATGTGTATCATGGTTGAATAGGCATTGGGAATATATGACTTGGTTTGGAAATGTTGTCTACGTTTTAAATGTTGATTCAGTAAGTTAAATTCTATATTATATGGGGCTTACTAAGCTTTTAAAGCTTACCCTGTTTATTTTTCCCGTGTTTTGTAGATTTCGAAGGCTACCTCGACTCGAACAAGGTTAGAGATTGCAATCGCACTATCCAAACAAGCTTTTGGTACTTTTGGATCTTTGTAAATGTTATAAATATGGCATGTATAGGCTAGTTTATAAATTAATGTTTATGACTATCTATGTGCTAATGAGTGTGGTATGATTTTGCTATATGACCAAGCTATGTGATATGGCTTGGTTTCAAAATGGTTAAATTGCTATGAAAGTTTCTTATGATATGTCTACTCGTGATGAATATATGAATGAGGTTTTAGTATAGTTAAATGTTTGATAGTTGGTAAGTTGGTTAATGCTTGTGGAAATGGTATGTTTTTGGAGTGAATGATATGTTTATTTGAGATTTGGTAAGGTTATGAAAAGGATGAGATTAGCATATGGAATGTAGATGTTAGACTTGTAATGGATTCTTGAAGTGTATTCACGATTGTATCAATTTGGTGACATTGAATTGGTTATTATGAAATGGTCTATTTGTTATTGAATTGGTTGTATTGGTTGCTCGTTTGGCATATGGAATTGTTGCAAAATATTGCTTGTAGGTACATGAGCATTTGGGTGTGAAAATGGCTTATACCAAGCCTATTTCGTGCCACATGGTCATAGCACACGGGCATGTGACTCGACCGTGTGACCCATGTATTGTAGTTGAATTGGTCAGGATGCCACATGTGTTCTAGGAGTGTCTGAGAAGTATGGGGTTCAAGCCTTAACTTGGGAAAAAATTTTGTTTTTGTGTGAATAAAGCCCTATCTCTGGAAAGTAGGCTTTTATTTAATTGTTAGTAAAATTATATCAAAATGGCCCTGCTGGTCTGGTGGTTAAGTTGAGTGTTAAGTTGCTAGAGGTCTAGAGTTCGAATCCCTACATGAACAATGGAATTATTTTTGCTAGATGCCATGTGAGTGTTTGAGTAAAATGGGATTCTGGGTAGTGGGTTTGAGTGGGGAAGTGGGGGAGTAAATGGGGGGATTGGGTGGTTATTGGGATATTATTCTTCCCATCACCAAATTTTTGGTTCCTTGTTCTCTCCTGTTTTGACATTTTCTTCACCCTTGCTGTCGTTTCTCCCTTTTTCTTGTGTTGCCAAATTGTCCCATTGAATTATCTCATCTTTTACATCCTTTCGATGTATTTAATCAACGAATTGTGTTCCTTCTTTACTGATTACTCGTTGGTAGGTAAAGGTTAAGTTCTATGTAATTTTGGGTAGTCGCTTCTATGTGTAAAATCATTTATTTCTATTTTCTTTTCTTTCCGTTAGTGACTACGTGTTGTTGACTGCATCAAACCGTGAGGATCAAGACTCTTCTTTTGCTACTTTGTAAGCAAACTAATTTTGAAGCCTTAGGGGTAAGTAAAAAATATGGGAATTGATTGTTGTCGATTTAATGGTTTCGAATTAATTATGAAATAGGACTGAATGTGGCGTTTGTTTGTCGATTATAGGTGCTGGTGATCTCGGGAGTGCTTCTACGTTAAAAATGAGACCAGGTGTGTACCTGAAACACTAAAAACGAGACTCGGCAAAAGGCTAAAAAAGCATACTGTCAACACCACACGAACGTGTGGTAGCCCATGTGAAGGTCGTGTGAAGGGACATGGCCGTGTGGTCGATGAGCCAGGATGTACCCATATGACACGGGCGCATGACACGACCATACGATGGCTGGACGAGGCCATGTGTGACACAGGGGCTCGACCAATTAGGCTGTGTAGGCTACACGAGCGTGTGGGATTCTGGGCAGGCCATGTGATCGACACGACCAAGGCCAAGTTGGGTCATGTCACTCGCACGGGCAGACCACGTCGGCATGTGAGCCCATTTTCACTGATTTGTTTACTAAGATTGCACGGTCGCCCAAGTCGACTGTGAACCTATTATAGGGTCGGTAAGCAGTGCTTTGATCCCTAATTGACTGAATAATTTATAAATGATTGTATATTGAGCATGATTACAATATATTGTACTGATTTCATACATAATACTATGTGATCGCATGTCATGACTTTATGTTGCATTGCATGGGGATGGGATGATATGTGGATGAAGTGTACTGATAGGCTTTAAGCCTAATATACTGGCACCATAGCTACGACTTACTGATGGCTTCGAGCCTAATACTAGCAGCTCAGCTGCAAATACTGTTTAGTGTCACAACCGATGCTATTTGTAAGTGTAGGGATAGGTAGGTGATTTAATCTCCACAGAAGTGCAGGGTTGGATAGAAGATGGTGTATAGCGATTGGTTGGGTAGGACTTGCATACTATATACTGCATGACTGATATTGTTACTGTAATGGGCTAAGGCCCCACTGCAAGACTGTTATTGTACTAAGATGGGCTAAGGCCCAAATTGATACTGCTACTAAAAAATGGATTAGCCCATACTATGATTGTTTGCATACAGTTTGATTGCTTGCAAGGGGATTACACACTGAGTTTACGTAAATTTACCCCTCTGTTTAATCTGTACAGTTAATCCCCAAACTTAGGCCAATCGGAGTGGTGGAGGGCTCAACAGTGGCCATACGAGCTCTTTCATACTATTTTACCTATTTATGATTTATAAATTTTATTTGGGTATTTTATTGTAAATATGGCCTCTATGGATTATTATTTTTATTTGAAATTTTTATTGGTTACAGTTTATAACTGCTAGTATTAGGATATCTTAGGTTTTCAAAAGAAACAAACGTTTTAACAAAATACTCTTGAATACTGGAACGACGGAAATGTGCAGGTGTACACAATCGCAACAAGTAATAAAGTGACAAGTAAATGTCGAGTTATCGTACCCATAGGGACTATAAAAGAATTATTTATGAAAGTAATTTAAATCACTTTGGTGAGGCAAAAATAATTTGTTGAAAAGAGTGATTAAAAACTATGGTTTAAAACTAAGTAAAATAAATAAATTAAAGAAAATAAAAATAAAAGTTCTAATGCACGATTTCAAAATATGAATTTAATCAATATGGCTTAATTGTGTTAGATTAATTTCACTTCTTTAACTTAGAATTATTAAACTTATGTTCATGCTGCTATGAATAATTTTAGGCAACCCAGTAATTTGCTAACTTATGAACATACTCACCTACACAAATCCGTTCATCTCTTGACATATCCCTATGTCAATTCAACTGATTAAACGGATTCTAATAAACAAACATGTTATTGCACATACATATTTATTAAACTAAATAATCTCTTCCATATTCCTATGTCAATTTCACGATTAATTAATCTAATAAGCATATAAAAGACTATGTGAGGTAACAAGATTCCCTTAACTTGAAACAATTTAATCACAATAATCTTGCAAGTTATGTAAGGCATATGTATCGCCAAATACAATGCTAATTTAATCTTCAGCTACCTTAGAAGAATAAACATGCACTAATTAAGTACTATGTCCATTAATTACAATTTCAATCCGTTTAAATAATAAATTATAATGCAAGAATAACTTAGGCCTGATTTTACTTAATCAAGCAATTTACCGAGGCCTATAACAGCATGAACACAATTTTAACAATTTAAGTAGACGAAATGCAATCAACCTAGCACGAATTAAATTCAAGCTAAATTAATTAAATTAACCATTTCAATAGCATAAATATTCATAAACATGTTTGTCAAAACAACAATGAAAATTAAAAAGATAGGGAACAAAAATCAAATCTAGTGTTTCTCTGTGGCTTGACTAGCATGCTCCGTTTTTCATTCTTCCGTTGTCCTTGGCTATCAAGGTGGCTTTTGAACACCCAATTGCTACTCCAAATGGCTAATGAGGACCTCTTTCCCAAAAGGAGAAATTGGCACAAGAGCAAGGGAATTTTTTGGAGAAAAGAGAGAATGGAGAGAAGAGGAGTGAATGAGAGAATGAGGGAGTGAGTGATGCCTTGAATGATCAACCAAGGTGGCTTTTATAGCTGGATATGGAAGCTAAAAATAGCAAAAATAATCAGCCTAAGAGACCTCCCTTGGCCGGCCACACACATGGCAAAGTTGAGAGTTTCAATTTTGCTATTTTAGGCCTGGGGCAAATCCATAAAGCCACAATTAGTAGAAGGGCTTGAATGCATCTTTGACAAGTCTTCAAGGGCTATTTTGCAGCTTAATTATTCAGCTAATGAGCTGAATTGGGTCAGCACTTGGACGTGTAACACCCCAAACCTAGCCAGGATGTTAGGGTCGAATCCAGCATGTCACATTGAAGTGTTTTATCGAAAACCTTATTTTCATTGAAAACCCTTCTAAAAGAAATTTCAGGTAAAATCCCAGTTTGTATTTGTTTCTAGAATGAGGTGTATTCAAAAGCTATTTCTTGGTTACGTGTTAATAGTTGCTGTGGAAAAATTCTCTTTAACTGCAGAAGCTTAATTAAAAAATAATTGATTTCAGAAAAACTTGGAAGGTGTTTGAAATAACTAAATCCATGTTCCATTTCAAATATATATAAAGCTTAGTAACCAATAATGAAATAATAACCAGAGGGAAGGCCTTATTACAATCCAGACTAAGATAATCAAAATATTAGACATTTAAAAAAAAAACAAGTCTAAATCGTCTTGCTAGTTGGCCACCTCTGAGTCCCTCCATCCGTCGAACCGCCTACTGAGGTTCACCTGAGAAAAATAAGATAAAAGAGGGGGTGAGTTTTCGAAAACTCAGTGTGTACAACCCTCAGCAACAATATATATCATGCAACACAAGTCATCTTGGGCTTGAGCCCCAATACAAAAATAACACAAAATTAGAGCAATCAGATATGCAAGAATCCTACCCATCCATCCTCTACACAACATCTCCATCCAACCGAAACACACCATGTGGGGATAACTATATCGACCTACCCATCCGATACACTCCAAGGGTAGCGCCGGTTGTGGAACTACCTAATATTGCAACACTACCTAATGTTGCAGCAAAGCTGTTAATCATATATTGGGCTTAAAAAGCCATCGGTGGATCAACGGTCGTCAAGTAACCATGCGATCCTTAATTCTTCCTCCGTTCCATAATTCCCACCCACATGCAACATAAAATTATATGAATGCAACAGATATCCACGTGTCATGCGTAAATCTTTCATGTTTCATATAAGGGGTAGTTTAGTCATTTTATCCTACAAGGGTGTTTTGGGTAATTCCTGCCCTACAGGGGTATTTTGGTAATTTCTTCATAGTATGGGTCTTAATTACGAGCTTCGGCCAGTCAACAAGTCCTCGTTGGCTAAAGTGAATAGACACTATGCAGCAGGTAGGATTCTAGAGAAGAGGAGGTGGGTCATTAAGACTGCTTAAGTACCAAGCTCTCCTTAGATCCAATCCTAGACATGCATATGCCCATTGCCACACTCTAACCTTATGACTTGTCCACAGACGCACTTGATAAATTAATTAAGTTTTATGCCGGCTTAAGGATTCTTTAGAAACTAGGCCTAAAAGTCCATTATAAAACCCTAGCAAGTCCACATGCTTTCATACATTCATATAGCCCATCAGGCCCAATCACATTATATGGCCCATTAGGCCCAATCACAATTATACGGTCCATCGGGCCCAATCTATTCCAAACCATTCAACAAACTTTATCAGGTCATCACTTATTATCAACTAATCAATTTTTGCTGATTTGGGCCCATAGGCCCATCAAGCCCATTTGGCCCATTCTGGCCCGGTTGGCCAAAATGTGACCCAAGTCCAAGATATCGCTCATGGGGCCTTTGATATGTATCGATTACCCTCATACGAGTGTTTGCGCACTCACACCACTACCGTAGCCAAAATTTCCACTTTTTGGCATTTCGACTTTTCGGCATTTCGGGATTTGCCGATCTATTGTGTGTGTGTGTAGTGTATGTACACACCTGGTTATAAAACGTGCTATGATCTCTTTAGCCACGAACCTACAAATGATGTCACTCATCGATTAATCACACACTTTTCAAATACTATCACCAAAAATTGTAGTCCCATCTTTGCCTTACCTTGGACAACAAGCCTTAACAGCCCTTCCTTGATCGCTAATCATGAGTATTTCTTAAATCTGCCTCAATCTTAATCATTAAGAACTAAACAACAAGTGACTTGCAATCATCTTAAGTCATCCTTAAACCATTCATGACCATTCGGCCAACCTTCACCAATAAAAGAGGAATACTTACCCAAAACCCCAAAATGCTTAATGAGCAATTCGACAGAGATTTGAAATCTAAGATTTTATACTAATCCCCTACCAAAACAAATTTAGAAAGAGTGAGGGAGAGACGGAATCGATACTAAAAAGACCAACTAAAAGAAAGTAAAGTACTTACACAAGAACCGATCGGCCAACGTTGAAGAAAAAGTGGCGGCACCACAGAATTTCAGCCAAAAGATATTCGGCATTAGGGAAGGTAAAATGAAGCAAGAAAGAAAAGAGTTTGATGAGAAAGGGAGGGAAGAAATCGACACAAAATAAAAGAGAAAGAATAAGGGATTTCGGCTTTTAGATATTTGGAGAAAAAAGTGTTTTCGACAAAATAGAAAGGAAGAATTCGGCATTAGCCTAGAATCCCCAAAATCGGCACCTATATATACTATAGTTTAATTTACCTATCCGTAAATTCCCAATTCAGCTCCACTTCTCTACTCCTCAATTTCTTCCTAAGTTTTCTCTATTATCACGTCCTTGAATTTCTCCTCTGATCACCCCCTTCAGAGTCCACATCCAATGCCACCACTAGCTTTTTAATGAGCAAAAATAAACCCTTCTTTTGAGCAAGGAGGGATTTGAGCCCCAATCCTCCTTGCCATGCCTATGACGCCATCCCATGCTCCCTATGTGGTGCCACCTTGCCACTAGACCACAAGGTAATTTGTGTCATATTTCTTCTCCATTTATTTAACAACCTAGTTAATCAATATTAGGGTTCCTTTAATATTAAACTAAATATTCCTAACTCAAAATTCGAACTCAGGACTTCATAGAGACCCCTAAATACTTCAAAATCACTAGCCCAACCATTTTAAAATGCAATTTGTGTCGTTATCATACTCTCGAAAAGTTTAAACACACCCACGCCCGAGGCCCAATTCTTCTAGGCCCAAAACCAGGGTGTTACAGGACAGTTTTGGGCTGTCCAATTTGTGGCCGGTTTGGTACAATCGGTTTGGTTCAACTGGACCCCTTTCTTTCATAATTTAATTAATAATAATTTATTAACCCAAATTAATTGAGTACAAATTAAAATTAATTATTTTATGAATTAATACACATATTTTTGTACCATCTTAAGCTGAAAATTAATTCGCCTTGATACTAAATTAAGAAAATACCTAAATAAATAATTTTAAGAAAGTATAACCAAATACAGTTTTTGTGCCCACCCCGAATCCCTCCAGCTCCAAGTCCACTAAGGTTGGGGCTCACCTGCATAGATAAAAGGAAAGAGGGTGAGTTTGGAAAACTCACAAATCAGTTCAAGCTTAACTAGGCCTAAGCCCTATCCAGATACAGTATTAACTAGGCATTAGCCCTATTCAATAAGCAGTGATTAACTGGGCCTTAGCCCTATTTAGAAATCAATGTGGGCCTTAGGCCCATTATAGTAATAGAACAGTAAGTTATGCATATATGTAAAGCCCAGTCCAATCCAGCCCTACATACCACCTGTACCAGCCTTACAAATCATTGGGGGAATAACTCAACCCATCCAGCCTTACATACCATAGTCGCAGCACGACTACTTAATCAGATAACGTGGCCAAGCCACTAACAATAAAACGAGGCAAAGCCCCTAACCGTAAACGTGGCATTGCCACTTAACACTTCCTCCATCAAAACCCAATCCCACGCAACAGTATAATATGTCATGGCATACAGTGAACAGTTTAATTTAGCATGCAATTCAATCAACTTAGCCCTAGCGGTAAAATAGTCATTTTCCACCCTTAAGGGTTATTTCAGTAATTTTACCAGTTTTTAGGGTTTCATACTCATTACAGTTTGTTAACAGTCTTAATGGCATCTAGTTAACTTACTTAGCCCATTTTATCAACTTAGAGTTATCGACCCTAAAAACCCCTAATAGGCCCTACAATGTCCACTAGCTATTACGGCCCACTAAGTCCATATTTTATGTTTGTTTTAATAGAATTTACAGTCCAACGCCCAGATTAAACTTACCACTCATTTTCACCCATATGGGCCCACAGGCCCATTGGGCCCAAATTTGGCCCTTCAAGGCCCAAAACACCAACGTGCACCGACATGCGCACACATCATTCTTTCCATTTGCAATTACCAATTTTACTGATTCAAACCGACCCATGAGCGCTTGCATGCTCACAAGCCCTCGAAATGCCAGAATTTTGGTATTTCGGCTTTTCAGCTTTTGCCGATCTAGTCTACTAGTAGGTGTCGATTACACACCTAATTTGCGATATACTGCGACGAAATTCCCCACGCGATCAACCTACAATAGTCCACTATGATATTAGCCTATAATATAACATTATTAAATGAAATCGATAACATACAACTACCACCATATTCGGCCATCCTTACCCAAAGTCGATATTCACTTACCTTTACCGAGATGCACCACTAGATCTAGATCTAGCTCGCTTCCACGTCCCTAGCCTTTACTGCTCCTGCTAAATCACCCCTTTTTGCGAACTAGAACATTAATAACCGAAAAAAAGACTAATAAAAACCCTTAGCCACAACCGACAGCCACTTTAAGGACTTAGGGGTTTTTCGGCTTTTCTTGAACCACTAGGTAAAGAATGAAAAGGGGGTTTCGAAAACTTACCAACGATCTACCTACCAAAGAGATGTCCCCGATCCAGCCTAACTTAGATCTAGTATAGATCTAATTAGAACATGAGAAGAAAAGAAGAGATCTAAGTGTTTCGGCTCACAGAGTATGTCAACAAAGGAGAAAGCTTTCAATACCGGGATTTTAGATAATCGGCCAAAGAGATATTATTTGCAAAGCAAGTGAGAGGGTTTGGCTAAAAGGAATGCAAGAGTAAATAAGAATCAAGAAAAGAAGGACAAGAGATTCATCCAGGAAGAAATCGGCAATACTAGCTTAAGGTTTCGGCTTTTATGGTATCAGCTAAGAGACTTGAGAATGGGGTTACTTAAACGATGGGGAAGAGATGAAGAAGAAGAGAAGAGAAAGAAGAGGAGAGAAAGAGGATGACAGATTCGGCCTGAAGAAAAGAAAAGAGATGATGGTTTGGTTCTTTGCACAAGTCGGTACAAAGGAAGATAACGGTTGCGTTTTCGGCTTTTTGGAACTAAAGAGAGGAGGAAAAGAAAGAACAAAGAATGGAACCCCTTGTGACTTACCTAATCAGTACTAACATCTAGCCCAAAACCAATCCCGAAAAAGAATCGAAGAGGGCATTCGGCACACTAAAGCTTCACTTGCTGAAAATGTAACCTCAACACCCAAATGCCGAAGTTACTCTTTTAAGACCCTTACAATCAGCCACCACTTGCTCCCATTCACTATTCCTAGATTTTCTCCCCTTATCCCTCATTGATTCAATCCCATGAGCTCCTCAAACTCTTCCCAGTAGAGTTTCACTTAGAGTCTATCACATGCCTTACACATGCATTAAAAAATAAAATACCACCTTGCTAACCATGAGACTTGAACCTTGGCTCTTGCATAGCTTCCACACACCTCCCTTGTCTTCTATGTGGCATTACATTGCCACCTTACCATAAGCCATCTTGAGTCTTAAATTACCAATATTTTTTTAAAAGTCCACTTAGTCAAGGCCCCTTCTCCCTTAAGTGTAACACCCCAAACCCGACCCAGACGTTACGGCCAAGTCTGGTGTATCACATTGAAGTGTTTTTCGAAAACCATGTTTTCATTGAAAACCCTTCTTAGTGTTTAGAAACTTCTACCGTTAAACTTGTATAAAACCTCAATTTGTGTTTGTTTATTTTTCAAAACGTGGTTCCTTGAAATAATCATTCCTTTTTCAAACATTGTTAAAAACTTTATAACATCTTATGGAAAATTGTGAAAGCTTGTAAACCTTTATAGTTGGGAAAACCTGTTATTTTAAAAACAGTTTAAGTATTGTAAAATCAAACCTTCTTTGTTATGACTTAAAGTGAATGGACACTACGCACCATGTAGGATTCAAGAAAAGAGGAGGTGAGTCATTTAGACTGCTTAAGTACCAAGCTCTTCCTAGATCCAATCCTAGACATGCACACATCCATTGCCACACTTTAACCTTATGACTTGTCCATGAACAACAAATTAAGTTTAAGTCTATTTAAAATATTTATTTATGAAAACGTTTATGTTGCGAAAGCTTTGCTCTGTTATCGTGATATTTTGAAAATAAGTAACTTTTATAAAAACGCGCCTTAGAGCTAACTGATTTCAAAACGATTTAAACAATATCCTACTTAAGCTAAAAACTATTTAAATAATTAAAAACCCAAAATAAAAATAATAAGAGCGGCCTTATTACAAACCTAAATTGAAAATAAAGCGATTGAAATGAGTAATAAAATAAATAATTTATTTAAACCGGAAAATGCAGTCTTTGTGGCCACTCTGAATCCCTCCCAGCTCTAAGTCCATGAACTAGGGCTCACCTGCAAGGATGGAAGGAAATGAGTGAGTTTGGAAAACTTAGTGTGTGGAGAAAGCCCATCCAAAGCCCAAGTCAGCTCAAGCCCACTGGGCCTAAGCCCTATCCAATCTCCGTAATAACTGGGCCGAAGCCTTATTCAGATACAGTTTCAGTGGGCCTTAGCCCTTTTCAGATAACAGTATGGCCCATAGGCCCATTTCAGTAATAGAACAGTAATAAGAATGCATGAATGCAAAAACCATATCAGTATGTGAGGAAGCTACTCAACCCACCCAACCGCTACTCTCCACCCGTACCAGCCACACTCTCCATGTGGGGAAAACTACTCAACCCACCCAACCGCTACTCTCCATGGTGGCAGCATAGCTACATAATCAGATAGTGTGGCCAAGCCACCAGAACGGTAAACTAGGGCAAAGCCCCTTTTCGGTAAACTAGGGCAAAGCCCCTTTTCAAAATACGTGGCATTGCCATTTACACTTCCTCCATCAATAATCCCAGTCCCATGCAACAAATGGACATGATATGGCATACAGTAAACAGAAATAGTCAGTCATGCATTTCCGACAAACTTAGTCCTAGAGGTATAACAGTCATTTTACACTTAGGGTAAAACGGTAATTTCTCACCCTTAATGGATATTTCAGTAATTATTCCAATTTTATGAGTTTTATGCATGTCACAGTCACTAATAATCCCATTTTCATCTCAGCAGCCTATTTGTCTCGTTTTAACAGTTTTCAGTTATTGGGCCCTAAAACCCTTAATGGGCCTTATAGTGTCTATTAGCTATTTAAGCCCATTTAGTCCAAATTTTATGATCGGTTTACCAATTTTAGCAGTTTCGAGCCTACAGTCTATCGGAACACCTCTAATGCCTATTTTTACCCAAATGGGCTCGTAAGCCCATTGGGCCCACATTTGGCCTACAGAGGCCCAACTTACCGAAGTGCAAAAAATTGTGCACCCAACTAACTTACCACTTGCAATTACAGATCCATCAGATTCCAATTGACTTATGAGCGTTCGCACGCTCACAAGCCCACAAAATGCCAGAACTCTGGCATTTCGGCTTTTCGACTTTTGCCGATTTGAACTATGAAAGGGTGTTCGATACATACACCTGTTTTGTGATATTCCCCATCGAGATCTCCCATGTGATTATCCTACATTCGTTCACTATGATAATCAGATTACAAAGCCATATTAATCAACGTAAAACTTATTCATCATATACGGCCATACTTGGGCACCATTACCGACTTACCTTCGTCGACCTTTAACTACTAGTTCTAGATGCTCCAATGGTGTTATCCTTCAATACTCCTTGATCGCGAGCCTTTTGTCTACACTAAACACATAAAATTAAAGAACAAGGCTAGTAAAGCCCTTAGTCCCAAAATGATAGCCTCCCTAAGTGTTTAGGGATTATTCAGTTTTTCTTAAATGCCAAAATAACGATTGAGAAAGAGTTTCAGTTACTTACCAAAGATCTACTTGCCAAAAACATTCCCAAGGACCTCTTTTTTCCAGATCTGTTGTAAATCTAATCCCCAAAATACGAGTAGAGAACAGATTTAATGATTCAGCTTTTGCAAAAATAATAATGGAAAGAAGAAGAAGTTTGAACCAAGAGAAAATCAACCACAAAGGATTTGGTTTCGACTTCTAGCACTTATTCTAAGGTATACTTATTTCGGTTTAAGAAGAAATAGAAGAAGAAAGGGCTACAAAAAATAGAAGAGGTTATCAACATATGAGAGGTTAAGGTTCGGCTTTTAGGGGAAATCAGTTACCAACATTTTTGAAGAGGGACAAAGGAGAAAAGAATTTTAAGAATAGAAGATTTCAGGCTTAGCAAAGGAAAGGTGAGTCAAAGGGTATGGAAAACAAATATGATAGAAGAATTTGAGTTGAAAAGAAGGAAAATAAAATAAATCAAAGTCCAAATTTGCTAGCTATTTCGGCATTTAATTGCCCATAGCCGAATGAGTCCTATTCGGCACAAAAAGTTCTTTTCCAATTTAATGTCCTTGTTTTGCTCCTTAATTTAGCATTTGAGTTCCATCCAACCACCAGCAGCCTTATCCCCCCCTTTTCCACCTATTCAGCTGACCCAAATCTGCTGCTAGGGAGAGTCCCGGTCCAGCACAACAACTCCCCTACGCGTGTAGCAAAAAGGCTGACCTCCTATGCGCGCCTCAGCTCGAACACGGGACCTCCAGGTAACCAAGTGCGCTGCTGGCCACTGCGTCGCGGCTTTGTTTTCAACATAATACGGTTGCATTTAATTTTAAACCTTACCTGCTGTAGCCGCGTCCATTTAAAAATAAAACTAAAATTTACATGCGCCTGGACTCGAACCCGCTTCCCCTTGGAGTTCCTAACGTGCTGTTGCCACTGCGCGACAGGCACTCTTGTCACATAATCCCATCGCAACTTCTCTTAAGGCCTCCTTAATGAAACCCTGATTTCTAAAATAAAAACAAACTATGCGCGCACCGTGCCTTGAATCCAAGCACCTCCTCCATCGACCTAGCACCTCAAGCCACTGGACCGAATGCTCTTTTTGTGGCATAATCCGGTTGCAGCTATTCTTAAACCCTATCTAGTCGCACCCCTGCTTACTTAAAAAAAAAATAAAACAGTTTGCACATGCTGGGAGTCAACCCCAACCTCCCTTCCTGCTACCTAGCGCTCTAACCACTGGGCCAGGTGCTTCTTTTATGCCCAGTTCTTGCCCAATTTATTTTTAAGGCCTTATGCCCAGATTTCCTTAAGAATGCAAAAATTAAGAATTTTTTCTAAAGTCTTGGATCGAACCCAAGATTTTTCCCATTCCATAAATCATTCATAATTTATTTAAACACTAAATTTAAACACCAAATTAATAAAAATAATATTATATATATTTTTATCTAATAATAATAATTATAATTTTCATAAAAATTTAAAACATCAATAATAATAACAGTAATATTTTATTAATAATAATTTAATTTAATTTTTTTATAACATTAATATTTAAAACTTCTCAATTATTCAGGTTTTCTTTTATCCGAACCTAGACTCAAGCCCAATACTTCTAGGCCCAAATTCAGGGTGTTACATTAAGTCTAAAATTTTAAAATTCTACCGGGTTTCAACTTAAGCTTGTGCCTTCTAAAGGCCCACTAACATACTCAAAGCATAAATTAATACATCTAGACAAGTAAAAATTAAATTTACGCAAAATCCCGAAAATGCCAAAAATTAGGGCGTTATAACTCTACCCCCTTAAAGAAATTTCGACCTCGAAATTTACCTGTTCCAAACAGGTGAGGGTATTGTTGCCGCATCGCCTCTTCTGGCTCCCACGTAGCTTCTTCATTGCCATGATTGCACCACAGTACTTTTACCAACGGAACTGACTTCCTTCTTATTACCTTGACACCACGGTCCAAAATTTGTGCAGGTTCTTCTTCAAAAGTCAAATCGGCTTTAACCTCAATTTCTTCAACTGGTACGACATGAAAAGGATCAGATCGAAACCGCCTTAGCATGGAGACATGAAAGACATCATGAATCCTATCCAGCTCCAGAGGTAGTTCCAATGATATGCTATCAGACCTACCTATTTAAGCACTCGATAAGGCCCGATAAACCGCGGACTCAACTTGCCCTTCTTACCAAATCTTAATATCTTCTTCCAAGGCGAGGCCTTCAAGAAGACCATATCCCCTACTGAGTACTCAACTTCCTTTCGCTTTAAGTCAGCATAAGATTTTCGCCTATCAGATGCTTCTTTTAACCGATCTCTGATCAATTTAACCTGCTCTTCAGTATCTACCACCAACTCTGGCCCAAGAACCTGATGTTCTCCCAACTCCGTCCAACAAGCAGGCGTACGACACCTTCGCCCATATAGTGCCTCATATGGAGCCATTTGAATACTTTCCTGATAGTTGTTATTATAAGCAAACTCCGCTAATGGAAAGTAATCCTCCCAACTACCTTGGAAGTCGATAACACAACCCCTCAACATGTCCTCTGGAACCTGAATAACCCTTTCTGACTGTCCATCTATCTGGGGGTGAAAAGCAGTGCTGAAATCCAATCACGTACCCAATGCCTCATGCAACTTCTGCCAGAATCGAGATATAAACCTAGGTTCCTGATCAGAAATAATCGAAACTGGCACTACATGAAGTCACACTATCTCTACCATATACAACTTAGCTAATTTCTAGAGTGAGTAGTCAGTTCAGACAGGTATGAAATGAGTAGATTTTGTTAACCTATCCACAATTACCCAAACCGAGTCTTTCTTGGTGGGCGTCAAGGGTAGTCCACTCACAAAATCCATGGTTACCCTCTCCCACTTCCAAAGTGGAATCTTCACTGGTTGCAAAAGTCTAGAAGGCAGTTGATGCTCAGCCTTCACTTGCTGGCATGTCAGACACTTCCCACAAATTCTGTCACTTCTCGCTTAAGTCCAGGCCACCAGTACAACTTTTACAAGTCTCGATACAACTTATTCCCTCCAGGATGCATGGCACAAGGTTCGCCATGATCCTCTCTTAGAATTGACTGCCTCAAGTTAGAGTCCTTTAGAATACAAACTCTTCCCCAAAAGCACAGAACTCCTTCATTATTCAGTCCAAAATCAGAAATCTCTTCATTCTCAGCTTGCTAGAACGAGGAATTAGTGACTCATCCTCTAACTGCTTCACCTTAATCTGCTTAATCCAGGTTGGTCTCACTTGTAATTCGGCTAACAAACTACCATCATCGTATAGACTCAAACGAGCAAACATTACTCTCAACTCAGTTACAGCTCTCTTACTCAGTGCATCAGCCACTACGTTTGCCTTGCCTTGGTGATACTCAATAGAACAGTCGTAATCCTTAAGCAACTCTATCTATCTTTATTGCCTAAGGTTCAACTCCTTCTGAGTCAACAAATACTGGAGACTCTTATGGTCCGTGTATATAATACACTTTTCTCCATACAAGTAGCGTCTCCAAATCTTTAATGCAAAAATATCCGCTGCCAATTCCAGATCATACGTAGGGTAGTTCACTTCGTGAGGCTTAAGCTGTCGCAATACGTAAGCTATCACCTTACCCTCTTGCATCAATACACAGCCCAAACCAACATGCGACGCATCACTGTACACGATGAAATCCTTCCCAGACTCCTGCTGAATCAATACTGGTGCCTCAGTCAGAACTTTCTTTAACCGCTCAAAAGCCTCTTGCTGTTTCTCAGTCCATACAAACGGTACTCCTTTCTTCAAAAGTTTTGTTAACGGTGTTGCAATCAAGGAAAATCCTTCCACAAACCTTCTGTAGTACCCTACCAAACCTAGAAAACTCTGAATTTCTGATACAGATTTTGGTGGCTTCCACTCAAAACTGCCTCAATTTTCTGGGGATCCACCCTAATACCCTCAACAGAAACAACGTGATCTGGAAATGTCACTTCTCGCAACCAAAATTCACACATGCTAAATTTTGCATATAGTTGTTTCTCCCTCAACACTTGCAGAACAATACAGAGATGCTTATCATGCTTCTCTTCAGTTTCTGAATACACCAGAAGATCGTCTATGAAGACAACTATGAATTGATCTAAGTAAGGTTGGAATACCCGATTCATCAAACCCATGAAAGCCGCAAGTGCATTCGTCAGTCCAAAAGGCATCACCAAAAACTCGTAATGACCATACCAAGTTCTGAATACTGTCTTATGAATATCCACCTTTTTGACCCTTAACTGATGATATCCAGATCGAAGATCGATCTTGGAAAATACCAAAGCTCCTTTTAACTAGTAAAATAGGTCATCGATCCTTGGTAGAGGGTACTTATTCTTAATCATCAGTTTGTTCAACTGGCGATAATCGATGCACATATGCATCGTCCCATCCTTCTTCTCCATGAACAGTACTGGTGCTCCCTATGGAGACACACTTGGTCTAATAAAACCTTTATCCAACAACTCTTAGATTTGTGCTTTCAACTCCACTAACTCTTTCGGTGCTATCTTATAAGGTGCGATGGACACTGGAGCCGTTCCAGGCAACAAGTCGATTCCAAATTCGACTTCACGATTCGTAGGCAACCCAGGAAGCTCCTTAGGAAAGACATCTTGAAATTTGTTAACAATTCTAACCTTCCTTACAGTCAAACCCTCAACATCTGTCTGACTCACATATGCCAAATACGCCTCGCAACCCTTGTAAACTAGCTTCTCAGCCTTCAAGGCTGAAACCACATTGGACAAGTAATCCCTTCACTCCCCTATAACCATTTCCTTATCATCCTCTGCGATCTTTAACACCATCCGTTTAGCAACACAATCCAGAGTCGCCCTATGCTTAGTAAGCCAGTCCATTCCCAAGATGAGATTGAATTCTCCAAACGGTAGCTCCATTAAATCCGTAGAGAAAATCCTACCTTGAGTCTCTAAAGGCACATCTCTAAAGAGTTTGTCTACCCTAACCGAGTAACCCAGTGGACTTAGCACAGTTACCCCACTCACAGTTTTCTTAGAGTGCACACCCAACGACCCAGATATATCAGATGCAACATACGAATGGGTAGAAACAATATCTATCAAGGTAGTGTATGGCATGCTAGAAATCAAAAACGTACCAGTTATGACGTCAAGCGCGTCACCCTCCTCTCGGCGACGAGAGCATAAACCAATGCTGGCTGACAAGCCTCAGCATTTCTAGCACCCCTACCTGGTGCTCCACGTCCTCGACCATTTCCATTGCCACCCCTACCTTGACCACGGCCTCTCGGCGGTTGTGGTCCACCTCGCACTGGTTGACCAACCCTCTGTTCAGCAGCTTGCATCTGAGCTGGCCTCTGAAGACAGTCCTTAACTCTATGCTCCTTGGATCCACACCAGAAACATGCCCCATTACACTTCCAACATTCTTCCAGATGCATTCTACCGTAATCTCCGCAAGCCTGCAGTCTAAGCACATTCACTGGAACTGCTCGGACTGGTTCATCCACTCTTACTCTTTTAACACTTCTGCCTACAGCACTCGAGGGTCCAGAATCCCTCCTAAATCGATTTCAATCCTTCTCACGATTCTGTCGTTCAGTTCATTTCACCTTCTCAGCTATCTTAGCCTTTTCCACTAAGGCAACAAAGTCACGCTTCCTCTACGAAGCTATCAGCACCCTAAGCTCATCCTTAAGGCCATCCTCAAATCGAACGCTACGTTCATACTTAGTAGCAACTATCCCACTAGCGTATCAGCTCAACCATAAGAACTCGGCCTCTATTCAGCAACAGACTTGTTACCCAGAGTCAGGTTCAGAAATTCCTTCCTTCGGGTGTCCACATAGCTCGCCCCGACGTACTTCCCTTTGAAGGTCATCTTAAACAACTCCCAGGTTACCCGCTCAGCTGGGGTACTATGCCTCACAGTGATCCACCACTGGTATGCCTCGTCTCGTAGTAGAGACACCGCTCCTTTCAGCTTATGCTCCACTAAGCAATCCAGATCGTCCATGATCTGCTCCATGGACTCCAACCAGTATTCAGCCACATTTGGGGCTACTTCAGATACACCCCTGAAAGCTCTGCTCTGTTAACTCGGAGTTGCTCAAAAATAGAACCTCGATTCACAGTCCCCGTACTGGCTCCAGCAACCCTTTCCAAAACCCTTAACATC
Source organism: Gossypium stocksii (assembly GCA_020496765.1). Classification (NCBI taxonomy): domain Eukaryota; kingdom Viridiplantae; phylum Streptophyta; class Magnoliopsida; order Malvales; family Malvaceae; genus Gossypium; species Gossypium stocksii. The sequence goes on from CM035628.1 coordinate 67,297,145, forward strand.
GCTTGAGATAAAGCATCGTCCCTTGCAGCCCGATCATACGACCCAGTCTCAGTTGCCAGCGGCTGTAACACTCCGAACCCGGCCCAGACGTTATGGCCATGTCCGGTGGGCTACATCACCTATACTATCCTACGCCGCCTTATTTACTAAGTCCGATGGTGTGTTTTGGAAAGCAACGCTTGATTTTCTATTTTGAAAATCCCTGTTTTAATAACTACTCAACTTAATCTCTATTTCATTTGTTAAGCGGTTCACTTTAACCTTGTTATCTTACTTAGTCTCTTGAAATAACAGGTTGGTTAAGAAAACATTTGTTTAATTTTCGAAAACAGTGCGTAATTATGGATGAAATAGAATAGTTGAAAGTCCCAAGTAAAAACAGATAAAGTGGCCTTATTACAACCCATAGCAAAATAAACCAATAGTAAAAATAATTAAATTAATAAACCAATTAAAATACGAGTTCAGTCTTCGTGGCCACTCTGAATCCCTCCCAGCAACCAAGTCACGATCTAGGGCTCACCTGCAAGGATGGAAAGAGAGGGGTGAGTTTGGGAAAACTCAGTGTGTGCAGAACCCATCCAAAGCCCACATCGGCTCGAGCCCACTAGACCTGAGCCCTAGCCAGTTTCAGTCAAATACTGGGCCGAAGCCCTATTCAGATTACAGATACTGGGCCGAAGCCCTATTCAGATAACAGTTTGGCCCATAGGCCCATAACAGTACAGTACAGTATAACAGTATGAATGCAACCCAATTGGGGAGACTACTCAACCCACCAACCGCTACACACCACCCGTACCAGCCAACACACCATGTGGGGAATAACTCGACCCACCCAGCCCACACACCACAGTTGCAGCATGGCTGCTCAGACAAACAGTATACGAGGCAAAGCCCCATTCAGTAACAATACGAGGCATAGCCCCTTTCAGTAACGTGGCAGTGCCACTCACACTTCCTCCAATATCAAACCCAAACCCCATGCATCAAACATACATACATCATGATATGCAGTAACAATAATAGTCATGTCAAACAATTCAGTCGGTTTTTAGCCCTAGGGGTATAACGGTAATTTTCTACCTAAGGGCAAAACAGTAATTTCTCACCCTAAGGGTATTTCAGTAATTTTGCTCTCATATTACAGTTTTTATGCTTATTACAGTCTCTACTAATCCCATAGTCGTTACAGAAATTCGGTTAACACAGTTTAATTGTTTTAGCTCTTAAGCCCTAAAACCCCTAATGAGCCCTATTTTGTCAATTAGCCCATTAGGCCCGTTTAGTCCAAATTTCATATTCAGTTACCTTGTTTTAGCTGTTCTTACGCCTACAGTTCATTTTATTACCCTTAAACCCATTTTTACCTAAATGGGCCCAAATTGCCCATTGGGCCCATACTCGGCCCACTGAGGCCCCAACTTACCGTAACGCCCAAAATTTCGTGGCTAACTCCCCCTTCAGTACCGACTTCATATCCAAAGTTTTCCTACCAACTTGTGAGTGTTCGCACTCTCACAAGCCCTCGAAATGCCCAATCTTCGGCATTTCGGCTTTTCGGCATTTGCCAACATGCACAATGAAGGGGTTCAAAATCACACACCTGTTTTGCGGTTTCACCAACGAGATCTCCTATGCGACAGTTCCTACAACCCAAAATCTAATTGATTAATCAATAGATCTACGAAAAACCAAAGCTACAATCCTTTACCACATTCGGCCATACCCCTTAATGGCCTAAAAATCTTACCTTTACCGATTTAGATCGCTTTAGATCTAGATCTGATGATTCCGATGCCTTTACTGCCTCACTTGCTCGCCTCCTTCGCAACTATCACTCAAAGAACAAAGAAAAACACCACTTGATTTACTAAAAGTCCAAATCGGCAAAGTCCCCAACTTTAGGGGCTTTCGGCTTTTCCAACACATGAAATATTGAACAGATCTGAGGTATTAAACACTTACCAATGATTTCTCTTCGATTCCTACACAGATCTGATGCAAATCTGCCCCTTGAACGCTAGTAGAACCCTTAACTATGAGATCTGAAATTTTCGGCTATCTCCCTACACTAATGGTGATTTCGGCTTTTCAACTAGAGAAGAAGATGGCGATTTGAGCTGTGAGTTTGGGTGATGGTGTCGACAATGAAGTGGCTCAAGGGAATGTAGTAATCGGCCACAACAAGTGAAAGGAATAGGGGTAATTCGGCTTACAAGAAATTGGCAAAAAAGAAAGCAGTTTTCGGGATTTCTGGCACTTTGAGCAATCGGCTATGGCTATTTTTGGAGGGATAGAATCGAAAGAAATTGCAGATCTGAGTATGATAGAGTGTTCGGCTAAGGGGAAGATCAACAGAGTAAAAAGAAAAGAAGAAAAGCAATGATAGAGAGGGAGAAGAAGAAGAAATCGGCTAGATACTCTTAGGGAGGCCAATTTCGGCTTTTTTGACTGAAAAGAGAATAATAACACCTAAGGTGGCTAACCCTAACTCTCATGACAGAAAATAGAAAAAGACAAAACCCTAATAATTCCCCTAAAACAATCGGCCCAAGTCCCTGAAGCCCCTTGCCGAATTCCCACTTAAATTAGGCTCATGCTTTAAAAATTAAAAAAAACACTATGCTTACCTTGTAACTCGAACCCTTGTCCTTGCATACCCACTTAGGCGCCACTTTTTTAGGAGCTTAGTGGCGCCACCTTGCCACTCTACCAAGGCTCCCTTTGTGACATATTTTACACGATTTTTCTTAAAGGCCCACTTAACCAAGTCCCCTTTCACTTGAAAATCCAACTTAAGATTTTACCGGGTTTTAACTTAAGCTTGGGCCTTCTAAAGGCCCACTAACACATGTACATACATTTTCAACCTTCAGAACACCAAAATTTTAAAATTTCACTAAAAATTCACAAAACCCGAAAAATCCCGAAAATCAGGGCGTTACAGCGGCACTCGTGCCTCCTTAGCTGGTATATGTCCTGAAGATGAAGACCCAGCTTGTACACTACCTCGGCTACGTCCACGGCCTTGTCCACGAGCTGCCCTCATACTCATAACGTACTATCTGATTACGAATTTTATGAATTAGTTCAGTATTTTAATGTTTATTATGAATGTCTTATGCACAGATAATATTTCAGAGTTTGTTTTCGTAGAATCGTAGCCTAGCTACAATTTCAGTCTTCTAGGATTTTCAGTTTTTCCTACTGTCTCAGTCACTATAGTTTTAGTATTACCTTAACTACAAAATCTTAGTAGGGTCTCAGTACTATCTACAGTAGTATAACAGTACGGTATAGTATAGTAGAAATACTTATAGACTTGGTGCCAAAGATTCAGTGTGCCACTCTTTAGAAATCAGGTTTCAGAAAACCAAATTTTAGGAAGACTGAACTTTGTTCTAACATAAAACCTTAAATAAAGTAAGTATATCTTGAAAAAAAATCAACTTAAAAGGGTTTTCTTAAAAATTTCCCAAAATTGATATTCAAAATACCCTTCTTGGGCCTTGATTTTAAATTTTATGAAAACCTTTAGACTCGATCCATAGCCGAGTTGTTGCAACTTGGCTCTGATACCACTAAATGTAACACCCCAAACCCGGCCCAAATGTTATGGCCAAATCTGGTGTGTCACATGGACGATGAACTACACTTCATTCCTTTATTAATATGTTTAGGGTGACTTTGCAAAATCATTTTTAATAGTTGTGAGAAAAAAACAGGTTACTTAATTTATGAAAGTCCTATCCACTACCAATTGGAGTTTATTTCTTTAAAAGATCTTATCTTGTCATTAGGTGATCTATTTGTTGCGTCTGATACATTTTGAAAATGTTGATTAATTTTGGAATAAAAACCCGAGCAGCCTTAGTCTATTTGTTTTAGGCATGTTATAATTAAATAAATAAAAAATCAAAATAAAATAAAATACTTAATGAGCGGCCTTATTACATATTAAAACCCAAAAAGAAAATAAATTAAGAAAATACCGAAATACGTAATTTTAAGAAAGAATAACCAAATACCATTTTCGTGCCCACCCCGAATCCCTCCAGCTCTAAGTCTACTAAGGTTGGGGCTCACCTGCATAGATGAAAGGAAAAAGGGTGAGTTTGGAAAACTCAGTGTGTGAGCTAAACCCAACCAAAGCCCAAATCAGTTCAAGCTTAACTAGGCCTAAGTCCTATCCAGATACAGTATTAACTGGGCCTTAGCCCTATTTAGTAAGCAGTGATTAACTGGGCCTTAGCCCTATTCAGAAATAAGTGTGGGCCTTCGGCCCATTATAGTAACAGAACAGTAAGTTATGCATGTATGCAAAGACCAACCCAATCCAGCCTACACACCACCCATACTAGCCCTACACACTATGTAGGGAATAACTCAACCCACCCAACTCTACACCCCATAGTCATAGCATGGCTACTTAATAAGATAACGTAGCCAAGTCACTAACAGTAAAACGAGGCAAAGCCCTTAACAGTAAACGTGGCATTGCCACTTAACACTTCCTCCATCAAAACCCAATCCCATGCAACAGTATAATATGTCATGGCATACAGTGAACAGTTTAATTTAGCATGCAATTCAATCAACTTAGCCCTAGGGCTAAAATAGTCATTTTCCACCCTTAAGGGGTATTTCAGTAATTTTACCAGTTTTTAGGGTTTCATGCTCATTACAGTTTGTTAACTGTCTTAATGGTTGTCTTAATAGAATCTAGTTAACTTACTTAGCCCATTTTATCAACATAGAGTTATCGGCCTTAAAAACCCCTAATGGGCCCTACAGTATCCACTAGCTATTACGGCCCACTAAGTCCATCTTTTATGTCCGTTTTAGCAGAATTTACAGTCCAACAACCAGATTAAACTTACCACTCATTTTCACCCATATGGGCCCGTAAGCCCATTGAGCCCAAATTCGGCCCTTCGAGGCCCAAAACACCAATGTACACTGAAATGCATACACATCATTCTTACCGTTTGCGATTATCGATTTCATCGATTCAAACCGACCCAAGAGTGCTTGCACGCTTGCAAGCCCTCAAAATGCTAGAATTTTGGCATTTCGGCTTTTTGGCTTTTGCTGATCTAATCTACTAGTGGGTGTCGATTACACACCTGATTTGCAATATACTACGACAAATTTCCCACGCGATGGACCTACAATAGTCCACTATGATATTAGCCTATAATCCAACGTTATTAAACGAAATCGATATCATACAACTACACCATATTCGACCATCCTTACCTAAAGCCAATATTCACTTACCTTTACCGAGATCCACCACTAGATCTAGATCTAGCTCGGTTCCACGTCCCTAGCATTTACTGCTCCTGCTAGATCAGCCCTTTTTGCGAACTAGAACACATAAGAACTGAAAAAAAAGACTAATAAAAACCCTTAGCCACAATCGACAGCCACCCTAAGGACTTAGTGGTTTTTCGACTTTTCTTGAACCATAGGTAAAGAATGAAAAGGGGGTTTCGAAAACTTACCAACAATCTACCTGCCAAAGAGACGTCCCCGATCTAGCCTAACTCAGATCTAGTATAGATCTAATCAAAACACGAGAAGAAAAGAAGAGATTTAAGTGTTTCAGCTCACAGAGTATGTCGACAAAGGAGAAAGCTTTCCAATGCCGGGATTTTAGATAATCGACCAAAGAGAAATTATTTGCAAAGCAAGTGAGAGGGTTTGGCTAAAAGGAATGCAAGAGTAAACAAGAAATCCCAAGTGACCCTCTCTTTTGGTACAATTGATACAAGTGCCTTCCACCAGTGGTAGGCTGAGTCTCTAAGAAGTGATACTACACGTTTCATACATTCCTCAGGTGTACAAGATAATTCGTCAAAGACTCTGATAGTATTTTCTAGCCAAAATTCTGCTCTTTCTGTGTCATCGTCTTTTGTTGCTCGAAACTCTTCTGCCCCATACTTCCTGATTTTATCAACTGATGGCTTTTCTTTTATCACTGTACCTGTGACTGGGGGAGCTTGAGCTACATGGGTAGCCTGAAAATAATGAGGGGGTGGAGGTCTAACTGCCGAATTCATATGAACGAACTCGGCAAACCAATCATTCAAAGCTTGGAAGAGAGCTTCTCGAGTCACTCCTCCCTGATCAATTGTTACTGGCCTATTCTCAGATGGCACTACCCCTTCTGCAGGAGCACGCGCATTACTTTCCATATCATCATCACCAGCTCGTTCGGGATCCATTACTATAAAACAAAATATTTAAAAATCGTCAGGAGTCGTCACACTATCAATATATAAGTATGGCATGTATAGCTAGACTCTTACTTGTGCTAACTATTCCGAGAACTGACAAACCTGCTCTGATACCAATAAATGTAACGCCCCCACACCCGAGACCGTCACCGGAGTCGAGCTTGAAGTGTTACTACACATAATTTACCATTTTAAACAACTTTACATTATCTATTTTGATTTTCGGAATAAGCAGTTTATTTGCATCATGGTCGCTTGAAAAATCATATCTCGAGTTACGAAACTTGAAATCAAGATCCGTAAATTTTCCCTGAATCTACACTCATGTATCTATCAGCTAATGTTTTTCTAGAATTTTTGGCTGGGCCGATTAGTACAGTTTATTAGTTAAAGTTGCCCCTGTTTTAGAACTTAACTGCACTGACCCTACTTATTACGAACCACTTTTCTCCCTGTACAAAATTCATATGACTATACCGTTTGTTTCTATTAAAACTAGACTCAATAAGGATTCTGAGCATATAAAGTAATCCTCCTAATTATTTTTTTACAATTTATGGTGAATTTCATTAGCCATTTCATTAGCTATTCACTATCAAGTATTTACATCCCATTCATTGAACATGTCATAAGACATCCATATCAAAAGAAGCCAAGTCCCTATACATGCCATACACGAAAAGAAATGTCTAACTATACTGATAGGATTCCTCGATAGTGTGATCGAATCTCTGACGTTTCCTTTGATCCCCGAGTGGCTTGGTAAGAACTATAAGAAGAAGGAAATAAAGAGAGTAAGCACTAGGCTTAGTAAGCTTACAAGCAAATAAATCACAACATTCATCACAAAGGATAATTATGCATAATGTCACCTAGCATCATAAACTTTCTTCACATCTCATTTTCTACCTTCTTCTTTATTCACTTACCTTCTTTCTTACCTGACTTTCATTATTCATAAATACAATCTACCTTTCCTTTGCTGATAATTCACTATAATTTAACTTGTGCAATGGCCCGTTGAACCACTTAGAATACTAAGGATACAGGGTCTTTCTTGTCTAACAATATCCTGTCAATGCCATGTCTTTGACATAGACTTACATGAATTATTCCTGTCTCCAATGCCATATATCTAATATGGTCTTACATGGCTCAATCCTGTCTCCAAAGCCGTATATCTAGTACGGACTTACATGGCTCATTTTTGTCCTGTCCTGTCCTATCGACCCCTAATGTCATGACATTTCGTATCCTAACATTCCTAAGGTTCAATCGGGACTTTCTATTGCTTTTCTCTGTCATATCACCTTATATTCAACTTGATTATTTTCATAAAATGAATATATAAATGCTGGAAAATGACAATAGTAATGTAAAATAACAGAATATTGCATTTATTTACCGTAAACTTACCTCGATACCAAATGTGACTAAACTTTACAATTTAGTCTTTTACTTTTTCTTTTCCCCGATCTACTCCCGAATTTCATTCTTCTTGATCTATAATAGCAAATTTAACTTATTTAATATCAACATTTATCAAAACAGCCCTTTACTCAAACTTTGGCAAAATTACATTTTTGCCCCTAAACTTGTGCATATTTACACTTTTGCCCCAAGGCCTGGAAATCAAAATTTATCACAAATTCTTGTATTTTAAGACATGCTGATCATTTATTTACCAACAACATCTTCAAATTCCTACTATAACATACGCTTATGTATAATAGGTATTTTTACCTATTAAGCCCTTTTACTCGTTTTTACCTAAAACCGAGTAGCACAAGTTGTCTAACATAATCTAAAACCTCATATTCTATTATAAAACATCAAAATAAACACTTTTCACCTATGGGTATTTTTCCAAATATGAACCCTAACTTAAATTATTGCTAGCATAAGCTTTATCGAGCTACCGGGACTCCGAAAACGTAAAGAACATTAAAAACGGGGCTTGGAATCACTTACTATGGAGCTTGGAAGCTTGAAACAAACCCTAGCCATGGAGAACCCTTGAAATTTTGAGCTAGTGAAGAAGATGATAGCAATTTTGTCATCTTTTTCCCTTTTTAATCATGTTAATAACCGAATGACCAAAATGCCCTTCCTTACTAAACTTTCAAAAATTCCATCCATGTCCAATTTTTGTCCATAAACTTAGAAATTGGTCAAATTGCTATTTAAAACCTCCTAATTAATATTCCAAAGCAATTTCATACTAAAAACTTCTAGAATGCAAATTTTGCAACTTATTCGATTTAGCCCCTAATTTCAAATTAAGCACTTTATGCATAAAATTTCTTCACGAAATTTTCACACCATCATGCAATCACATCATAAACATCATAATAATAATAAAATAATTATTTCTATCTTAGATTTGTGGTCACGAAACCACTATTCTGATTAGGCCCTATTTCAGGATGTTACAGACACTAACACCTAACCCAAAACCAATCCCGAAAAAGAATCGAAGAGGATTCGGCGCACTAAAGCTTCACTTGCCGAAAATGTAACCTCAACACCCAAATGCCGAATTTACTCTTCCAAGACCCCTACAATCGGCCACCGCTTGCTCCCATTCACAATTCTTAGATTTTTTCCCCTTATCCCTCCTTGATTCAATCCCATGAGCACCTCAAACTCTTCCCAGCAGAGTCTCACTTGGAGTCCATCACATGCCTTGCACATGCATTAAAAAATAAAATACCACCTTGCTAACCATGACACTTGAACCTTGGCTCTTGCATAGCTTCCACACACCTCCCTTGTCTTCTAAGTGGCGTTACATTGCCACCTTACCACAGGCCATCTTGAGTATTAAATTACCAATATTTTTTTAAAAGCCCACTTAGTCAAGGCCCCTTCTCCCTTAAGTCTAAAATTTTAAAATTTTACCGAGTTTCAACTTAAGCTTGGGCCTTCTAAAGGCCCACTAACTTACTCAAAGCATAAATTAATACATCCAAACAAGTAAAAATTAAATTTACGCAAAATCCCGAAAATCCCGAAAATTAGGGCATTACACTGGTGATCCCGCTGTAAGAAATGAGGTTCGCGGTAGTGTGCTTCCTGATTATGTGCCCTAATTGGGTACCCCTGGATATAAATTAACAGATCTTGATTTGTACACTTTAAGTGTATTACATGTGGATATCCATCGATATTTTTGACAAACTCAACAAACAAAATCTTGACAAGAGAGAACATGAACATGAAATGAACTGCTACATGAGTCTACCTGAAATACATGAATGTGATAATATATGGTATATGGAAATATGAGATGATGATATATGAATATAGAATTTGCTTGATGAATGTGTTCATTCATGATGATAGAATTGTATACCATGAGTGTACTACATGCGGGACATTAATATTTCAAATGATTAAGTGGGAAAAGTTTTTATGTGAAATAATTTGAACTCGAGACGAGACATTACGTAAATGTACTTGAAATACAGAATTGAAAATTGTACATGTTACATGAATACATGATGTGAGAAGTATAGGAATATGGAAATTTGATGATTATGGAGCTCTTACATATTTATTGATATTTATACGAATAATATGACTAACAAGAATGATGAGGTTATGTGTTAGAGCTCATGGTCAAGATGATTGAATGTACTCTGTATGTTTATACTGAATTTAATGAGTAGTAAGTTAATTACCAAGTTATACAAACTTAATAAGAATTATATGCTTATTCTATTTTAGTTTTCCCCTGTTCAATAGTGACTTGGAAGCTCATTGGTTGGGAAGCTTGGCGGAGATCACTCACACTATCCATCGGCTCATTTTAATATATATGGTAAATTAATTATGGTTATAATGACATATATAAGATATTTAGCAATGTTGCCACAATAAACATTATGAATGCGACTAGCCTTGGAATGGCTTGTGTTTGATATGGTTGAGATGTACAACTATAAAGTCTCACATAGTAGTTGTGAAAGAGTATGAAATGACAAAGTAGAGGTAGTTACATGAATAAGATAAATGAGATAACTTATTTGACAAATTATGCTTATATATATGAAATGGAGTAAACAAGTAAGCTTATATATATAAACATCGATAAAAATATATCATGTATAAGGTTTAGTTAAGGCTTAGTTAAATGCCTTAAATTGGTTCTTGAATGTATTTAAGTGTTGCAGGTGATGAATGGAAATGGGTGAGAAATGAGGCTTGGATATATCCTTGTTTTTGGCCACACGGATAAACACACAAGCGTGTGTCTAAGCCATGTGTGACACACGGGGATATTACACGGGCGTGTAGCCTGGTCGTGTGTCCCCTACATCCAAAATTTGCAAAACAGAATGCTTAGAATTGAGCACACGGGCAGAGACACGGACGTGTGTCTTAGTTGTGTAAGGCACATAGCCTAGAACACGGGCGTGTCTCCTGGACGTATGAATCCTGCACCTATTTTTCAAAAATTCGAATTAACCACATGGCTTAGCACACGAGCGTGTGACTTGGCCATGTGAAATCAATTTGTACATAAATTACAAGTCGGAATGCTCTTAAAATCCATACGAGTAAGGGACATGGGCGTGTGCAACCACACTGCCTGGAGCGAGGTAAGGCACATGGGCGTGTTGGCCACACGGCCTGAACCACATAGGCGTGTCCCAAAGTTACATAGGTGTGTGAACCCCGAAATTGTGAAAAATTTTGGGATTTTGCAAAAAATTCCCTACGATTCCGATTTAGTCTCGGTTTGATTCCGACACATATTTTGGGTTTCAAGAACCCATCTAAGGGACGTAATAACATAGTTCGGAAAATGAATATTACTAGACTCGGTTTAATGATAAATGGTTCAGTAAACTCTAGTAATGCCTCGTACTCTGTTCTGGCGACGGATACAGGTAGGGGGTGTTACAGTTTTATTATAAAAATTAAATTAAATTAATTTTTATATTAAATAGATCAATTTTATCATTCTATTATTAAAAAAAATATTATAAGATCATTGGGATAGAATTAACTCTTTGTTTTGAACCTAAGCAATACTGATTGACTAAAGTGAGTTCATTCATTTTCGATATCAGAATTTGATTTACATATTAACTTATGTTGTGAAATATTATGTGCGATTGTGTGCATTTAAACTTGATAAAAAAATATTTTCATTTGCTTTTTTGACCCTTCAATTTTACAAAAAATTATTTTAGTCCTCAATTTAATTTTTACCTTTTTAGTTTTTGAACTTACATTATTTATTAAATCACTTAAAATGGATAAAAAAATTAATGTTTGGTAGCTTTAGTGACTTAATATAAATATGAATTGTCATGTGTATATTATGTAAACAATTAACTAATTTTTAAAATAAAAAATATTTAAAAAATAGCTTTCATAATTTTTAATTTTTAACATTATTTTAATTTTAAAATTTTAAAAAATTAATTAATTATTAATATTACATCCGCGTAATAATTCACATAAATATCATATTACTTTTTCATTATTTTGGAGGATTTAATAAGCAATGTAAATTAAAAAAAGTTAAATGTAAAGTTTAAATTCTTTTATGAAGTATAAAAAACTTACTGGTCGACTTACTTACTGATTAGAGAGTGACGTGCGATTAAAATTTTTAACTTTAATTTATAATAACAAGGATTAAATTGTCGAGTTTAAGACTAATTTGCTGTAGTTGATGTTGTAAACAGATACCATGTATTTTACCTGAAGGAAAAACAGAAAACAGAGATCTTCCTTTTTCTCGTCTTCAGAATCTATAACGAAAACCTTGATGTTGTGCAATTTTAATTTGATTGTTTTCTGAAAAGAAATGAATTCTCTCTCTACATCTGCTTCGTCTAACTCTTCCGCATCTTCTTCCACTTCTTGGTTTTCCGGCATTGTTAGGGGCCGCCTAGACAAGTCCTCTTCCCTAAAGATGGCTGGCAGCTCCTCCTCAGGTGGCGGCCTTGCCTCCAATAACGACGGTCCCATCAAGGGTAAGAACCAGTTCCGTGGTGTGCTCTTCAAGTATGGGCCTAAGTCCATCCAGGTTCGTCCAATTCAACATTTTAATTCCTTTTTCTGTTTCTTTTAAAAAATTTGGCATGGCTTGAATTTGATTTAAAGGTCAGGTTTTCTATTGAAATTGGTGGGATCTTGGTGCTGGGTGGCTTTCAATTGATTCATTCGTGTCTAGGGTGAGCTTGAAGATGCTTTTTATTGTTTAATTGGGTTAGTAAGTGATTTTGGATGTTGATTTGTAGGATTATATTATTATCTTTTTTATTATATGCTGATGGTCAATCCTAAGTTTGAGCATAATTTTGTTGTTTTAAAATCATAATTTTAGCTCTAGTGATAGAGCTACTTGTTTCTTAACATTGAGAAGATTCATAAAGATTTAGAGGTTTGATTTCCCATTATTCATTTTGAGAAAGCATATTCTTATCTATTCTGGTTACTAGTTGGCCGTTTATTGAAGCATACCATGTTGCCAATCTCAATGAACTACTATTGAAGACATTGAAGATAAATCTTTTGGTCTGGCATTTTTATCCTGTGAATACAGGGACAATTTGGCTGTCCTGGACTACACTTCAGCACGTTGGTGGTACTTAAAGTAGTTGCAATTTGTTCCATTCATCTTTTAATGGTTAAATCGATTACTGAGCAGCCGTTTTAGATTGCTGCTCATATTTGCAGTCTATAATGGGGAATTAGTTTTATGCCTTCTGAGAACAGTTGTCATTCCTTTGATAGTTTTACTTATCACTTATTGGAACTGTACATGCAACATGGTTTTTTAAGAATTAGATTTTAGTAAAATGTCAAATTGTCTAGATGATGATACTATTTAGCTGGATTTAGCAACTGAATTGAAAGCATCTTATTTGTTTGGCTTCTTGGTGATGTGATAATGTTGGAACAGTACTGACAAGCAGGTATGTTTTGTATGCGTGGTTTGGTTTTCAGATTGTAAGATGAAATTGTACGCTGTTGGTTAATATTGTTGTTTATGGCTCAGATGCCAAGAGGATGCCCTCTTATTGGAACTGATACTTCTGGTGGCCTAATTATATTTTGAAATTAGATATTTCTTATATCATCTTTTACCTTTTTAGGTTGCATTCAAAACCGGTGACTATAAGCAACAAGTTATTTTCATTGGTGGACTGACTGATGGATTTCTAGCAACTGAGTATGTTTCCTGTCCCATTACCTTCATGAAAGAAATGACTTATCTGTTTATAGGAATGAAATCAACCATAATGGTGGAGATCACTGCTGCGCACTTTCTTTAGTTACACCGTCCATGTTATCAAGGGTTTATATTTCTTTAAAGATGAACATTTTTAAGGTTTCGGTGCCACTGTAGACTAATCTCCATAATGTTAAAAGCCTTAAAATTGTAACTAAATATTTTGTCTTGGCAATTTGAGAAGTGAGATATCCAAGGAATGATTTTTTTTCTTTTTGTAAAGTTCTTTTGTCCATAATCTCTATAAATGTTAAAATCCTTAAAACAAAGGTGTAACTAAATATTTTGTCTTGGCAATTTGAGAAGTGAGATATCCGAAGAATGACTTTTGAGAAGGCACAAACCTTTCTTGCTTGTCTAAAGTATATAAGAGAGATTGCAAATGTAAGAAAATTTTTTTTCTATTGCATGGTTGAATATCCAGTGAGTATTTCAATCTTTTGATTCATAAATGTAACCCTTCGTTTTGGTTTTCAGTTACTTGGAACCTCTTGCAATTGCTTTGGATAATGAAAAATGGTCACTTGTTCAACTACTTATGTCATCCTCATACTCTGGATATGGAACCTCCAGCTTGGAACAAGTAAGATGTATTTTCCACGTAGACATTGACGATTCTGCATGAATCTAGGTTTTTTCCTCTTTTGCATTTTTTTTGCATTCATCATAACATGAGCTGGGTAAATCCCTGATCTTGCCATGTTAAATATGTAATTTGCAATGATGCAACTCTGAAAAGAGAGTGTGGGATCTAACTTCTGGTAAACTTCCTGTCTTCCATGGAGATAAGGGCTTAGCTTAGAATGTTTTTCCCTTCAAATCAGTGAAGTGCTTAGCTTTGTTCATTCAAGCTTCTGTAGTATTTCTTAGTAAATTTCACATGGTCAGTGCGGAAAAATATCCTGTTTTGAGGAAATTTTAATTTTCAGATTTGAACATCATGCCTTCTTATTGAAGTTATCTAAAATATTGCTCATAGAATTTATCAAGCTATTTCACCTATTTGATTGGACCATCTAAGAATTACTTTAAAAAATGTGGGAAGAATAGTGAACTAACTAATTTTACTGCTTACTCTCTCTGCTTCTTCCCTTCCTTTTGGTTGGTGTTGGAAATAAATATTTTTCTGTGTTTCAGAAGTTGGCTATTTGCTACCTGCCAATATTTTCAATATCTTAACCTTCTGTCCAAAATTTTATGGTTTTTAAGCTATTAATATTTTCTTGATTTTACATCTTTTTAGCCATTGAACTTGAAACAAGTGTATGTACCCTTGAGTGTCTTCCTATGTTTCTCAAACTTCATGTTATTCTGCTCCTTTTTTTAAGATGTTCTTTCACCATTTTTCTTGAAGGATGCCATGGAGATCGATCAGCTTATTAGTTACTTAATCAACAAAGAAAATTCTGAGGGTGTGGTCCTTCTTGGTCATAGCACTGGCTGTCAGGTAGTCGCTGATTTTGTGTTAAATTTGTTCTGTATCCAAAGTTTGCATAGTTGCTCATCTATGCATTTTTCTGAGGTAATAAGGGTGATTTTTTACTTGTGTCTGCATGAAACTAGGATATTGTGCATTACATGCGCACAAATGCAGCTTGTTCCCGAGCAGTCCGTGCTGCCATTTTGCAGGTAGCTTCTATTCCTTTGATCAACTTGTTTTCTTTATGTATGCTTTATCCACTGTTCATGTACTTGACTATACAGGAGTGAGAAAGGGAGTTTTATTAGTCTGTTACCATGATCATTTAAGCAGAAATCCTGCTCCTACTTGAAGTGGAAGGAACATCTTATTACTGTTTGGATTTTTTTTTTTTTTTGTTTGTTGTTGCAATTGCGCATTGGTTCCACTTGCTGCTTTAGTCATATTGCCTAATTTGAATGTTTAGGCTCCAGTTAGTGATCGAGAATACAGGGCAACTCTTCCTGAAACAGCTGCCATGATTGACTTGGCTACAAGCATGATAAAGGAAGGTCGGGGTTCAGACTTAATGCCTAAGGAAGCAGATCCATCCCCTATAACTGCCTATAGGTAGGTACACTATCATTGTCTTTCATCTTGAAATGACCATATACCTTTATCATTCCTCATTTTATAAAAGCGTCCTCCTTTGTCCAATGAAGTCAATACCTGTCTAGATGTTTATTCTATGTGCAAATATAACAGTAGTGGCATAATAATATATCCAATGATATCAAGAGACTTTTGAATATTTTTACAAGAAATTTTTGGATATTTTTACAGGAAACTTGAGGTCACATTAGTCTTCTTGTGATTGATGTCACTCTATGATCCTCCTTTTTAGTGCTCTTATGCTACTGCTTTTTCTTCTTTATTGAGAATTCTAATGTTTTGCAGATATAACTCCCTTTGTGCCTACATGGGGGATGATGACATGTTCAGTTCAGACCTTAATGAGCACCAGCTTAGAATGAGACTTGGACACATGTCTAGCACTCCTTGCCAGGTACCATACACCTTTCATATTCGCAGCCTTGGGAGCCAACAACTTTTTATGTCAGTTTGTAGTATATATCTTAGTGTTTTGCTTAATGAGTATGATTCTCAGTGGCATAATTTCATAAAAAACTTGCATGTGGTTGTTTTCTTCTAGGTTATCTTTTCCATGGATGATGAATGTGTGCCAGAGTATGTTGATAAGAAAGCCTTGGTTGAAAGGTGAGACCAGAAACTCTCTTCCCATTGAAGTTTTCCAGGCAACATTGTGCATTTCCTTAAGCATTGTATTAGATCAGCTCTTTATTGCATCCAACAGTGTGCATTACGTGATCATATGGTCTAGTTGGTTTCTCCGGGAAACAAATGTTCATTCAATTCAGCATATCTTGTTCATACCCATAATGTCCTTATCGCTTGCATGTCTATGCTATGTGGTCCTAAGAGAGTACATGTGTTTCATTAACTCCTACAGATTGTGCAGAGCTATGGGCGGTGCAGAAAAAGTTGAAATAGAGTACGGGAATCACTCCCTCTCTAACCGAGTCCAAGAAGCTGTGCAGGCCATTATTGATTTTGTTAAAAGAGAAGGACCCAAAGGCTGGGATGACCCATGGAGCTAATGCTCTGATATTCTCTTTGTCCTTTGTTTTTATTTTTTCCCTCTTATTCTCTCCTTCCTGTATCATGCTCAGTGATTTTGATTATTCATAATATATTTAACAAAAGTGTTTGGTGAATTTCATCTGAAAGAAGTTCTATATTTGTATGGATAACGTTGTATTATTTAGAGGCTGGCTTTTATTTAGTCTTAAGTTTCTTACTCCATTCATTGTTGTAATATTGAGGCTGGTCAACTGACCATACCCAAGAAAAACTATAAGTTTCAAGAAGAAACTTGCTGGAGATCACATGAAGAAATTCTTCTTGCATTTTAGAGACCCGTGTGAACCTTTGGAAAGAGTCACATTTTCTTACTCACTTCTCTCCAAGATGAGTTGGCTAGTAGTATCCTTGTATTACAATTTTTTGAGATGGCACTTTTCAGCCCATATAAGTCCACAAATACCTTCATTTATTTCTTGGGGAACATGTTTCACCTCCTTAGATTCTAGACATCATAGATAAAGCTCAAATAAACTCTTCTAGAGAAACTGTGTTTTTCTACCTTATACTCGATATTTAATTTATTTACCCAATTAAATAAATAGTCCAAAGAAATTAAATTAATTCTTAAGTCTTTTTTTTTCTTCTTGAGAAAATGCATTTACTACGAATAGTATTTCATGTAATCTAGTTCTCACACGTCTTTTTCATTCATATCCTCAATCAGTTCTTATTATGCAACTCATTCAACATTTGATGAGCTACCAGATGGACCGACCAGATATATATCATTAGGGCTTAAATAATTTGTAATTAAGTTTTGACTCTTTGTCTATTAATTACAAAATTATTTAGTCACGAAGTCAATCTACAAAAAGCATAATGATTTATCTCTTCATTATATACCATTATGAAAGCTACTTATATTAAGCTTTTGTTTAATGACCTTGCCATATGTGTGCTACCCTCATAAGATACCATTCCTTTAGGTTAAATCTATTCACCTAATTTGATCTATTTTTATCTAATGGTGACCATTGTATCTTTGTGAAGAAAATTATTATTACTTGTAAATAATAATTATTATTCATTCATCTTAAGGAAATGGCCCATGACCATGTTCCATTTTCATAATCCTTATAATGTTAGTGAGAAGATATTATTTTGTAACGACCCGATTTCCAATTGTGTCAAAAAATTTAATTTTGGAACTCCATTTTCGTAAACTGAGTCTGTAAATATAAAATAAGAATATTTACGGAGTTAATATAAAAATATATTGAATTTCAATTAAGTAATTTAGCCAAAAAAGTAGTTAATTAAAGCTTAGAGACTAAATTGTAAAAGTCCAAATGCTATTGAGTTTTAATTAAAAAAAGGCTTGGGGACCTAGATAACAGTTATTCGATGGATTAAAATGATAAATAACTAATACTAAGTAATAGATAATGGATGATGATCTTAGAAACCACTAAGTTTGATTAATAGACAATTAAGGTATAATAAACCTTACTTAAGTTAATTAAGATTTGTAACACCCCAAACCCGGCCCAGACGTTATGGCCAAGTCTGGTGTGTCACACCAACGATGAACTAACCATGTTACCTAGTTACTAAGCTTAGGACGAGTTTTGTGTATATAATACACTTTTCTCCATACAGATAGTGTCTTCAGATTTTTAACGCAAAGATCACCGCTGCCAACTCTAAATCATGCGTAGGGTAATTCGCTTTGTGAGGCTTCAGCTGTCGCGAAGCATAAGCGACCACCTTACCCTCTTGCATCAGTACACAGCCTAGTTCTACATGCGACGCATCATTGTACACAGTAAAATCCTTCCCAGACTCTGGCTGTATAAAATTGGCGCCTCGGTCAATACCTTTTTCAACTTATCGAAGGCTTCTTCCTGCTTCTCAGTCCATACAAAAGATACTCCTTTCCTCAATAGTTTCGTCAATGGTGCCGCCATCAGAGAGAATCCTTCTACAAATCTTCTATAATATCCTGTCAGACCCAGAAAACTCCGAATTTTCGATACTGACCTCGGTGGGTTCCATTCCAGAACTGCTTCAATTTTCTGAAGATCTACCCTAATCCCCTCAGCAGAAACAACATGCCCCAGAAAGGTCACTTCTCGCAACCAAAATTCACACTTACTGAATTTTGCATAGAGTTGCTTCTCCCCTAACACTTGCAGCACAATACGGAGATGCTCATCATGCTTCTCCTCAGTTTCCGAATATACTAAAATATCGTCAATAAAGACGACAACGAATCGATCCAAGTACGGTTGGAATATTCGATTCATCAGATCCATGAAAGTTGCAGGTGCATTCATCAGTCCAAATGGCATAACCAGAAACTCATAATAACCATACCGAGTTCTGAATGCTGTCTTATGAATATCCACCTCTTTGACCCTTAACTGATGATATCTAGACCGAAGGTCAATCTTAGAAAATACTGAAGCTCCTCTAAGCTGGTCAAACAAATTGTCGATTCTTGGCAGATGATACTTGTTCTTTATCGTCAGTTTGTTCAACTGGTGATAATTGATGCACATACGCATCGTCCCATCCTTCTTCTTCACGAACAATACTGGTGCTCCCCACGAAGATACGCTTGGCCTAATAAAACCTCTATGCAACAACTCTTGGACTTGTGCTTTCAGTTCTACTAACTCCTTTGGTGCCATCCTATAGGGCGCGATGGACACTGGAGCCGTTCCAGGCAGCAAGTCAATCCCAAACTCGACTTCACGATTTGGAGGTAAACCAGGAAGCTCCTCAGGAAAGACATCTTGAAATTCCTTTACAGTTCTGACTGTCTCCACAGTCAAATTCTCAGTCTTAATCTGACTTACAAAAGCCAAGTACGCCTCGCAACATTTGCGAATCAGTTTCTCAACCCTTAAGGCTGAAACAACATTGGACAAGTAGTCCCTTTGCTCCCCAATAACCATTATCTCCTCATCCTCAGTAGTTCTTAACACCATTCTCTTAGCCATACAATCTAGAGTCACCTTATGCTTTGTCAACCAGTCCATCCCCAAAATAAGATCGAACTCCCCGAATGGTAGCTCCATTAAGTCTCCGGTAAAGATCCTACCTTGAGTCTCTAAAGGCACCTCCCTAAAGAGTTTATCTACCCTAACTGAGTGACCCAGTGGACTTATCACAGTTACCCCACTCACAGTTTCCTCAGAGTGCACACCCAACGACCCAGAAATGTCATATGCAACATACGAATGAGTTGATCCCACATCTATTAGAGCAGTGTATGGCATGCTAGAGATTAAAAATGTACCAGTTATGACGTCAGGTGCATCACCCTCCTCTTGGTGACGAGCAGCATATACTAATGCTGGCTGGTGAGCCTTAGCATTTCCAGCACACCTGTCAGGTGCTCCACGTCCACGACCTTTTCCATTGCCACCTCTACCTTGATCACGGCCTCTCGGCAGTAGCGGTCCGCATCGCACTGGTTGAGCCACCCTCTGTTCAGCAACTTGAATCTGAGCTGGCCTCCGAGGACAATCCTTGATCTTATGTTCTTTGGGCCCGCATCGGAGACATGCCCTAGTACGCTTCCAGCATTCTCTAAAATGCATGCTACCACAGTCCCCACAAGCCTGTAGTTTAACCGTATTCACCAGAACTGTTCAAACCGGTTCCTCTACTCTAGCTCTCTTGGCATTTCGGTTTGCAGCACCAGAGGGTCTAGAATCCCTCCTAAATCAGTTTCGATCCTTATCACGGTTCTGCCGTTCAGTTCGCTTCACCTCCTCAGTTATCTTAGCCTTCTCCACCAGTGCAGCAAAATTGCACTCCCTCTACGGAGCTATCAGCACCCTTAGCTCATCCCTGAGGCCATCTTCAAAATGAATGCTTCGCTCGTACTTAATAGCTACTATACCGCTAGCATACTGACTCAACTTTAGAAATTCAGCCTCATATTCAGCAACAGTCTTATTGCCCTGGGTCAGGTTCAGAATTTCTTTTCTACGTACATCCACATAGCTTGCTCCAACATACTTTCCCTTGAAAGCTGTCTTAAACAATTCCCAGGTTACCCACTCAGCTGAGGTACCCTCCTTCACAGTGATCCACCATTGATACGCCTCGTCTCGCAGTAGAGACACGCCCCTTTCAGCTTTTGCTCCACCGAGCAATCCAGGTTGTCCATAATTTGTTCCATAGCTTCTAGCCAATACTCAGCTACATTTAGGGCTACTCCAGTTACGCCTCTGAAGACCTTTGCTCCGTTAGCCCGGAGTCGCTCAGAAATAGATCCCCTATTCTTAGACCCGACATTAACTCCAACAACCCTCTCTAGAACCCTTAACATCGCTTGGGACAAGGCATCATCCC
Organism: Gossypium stocksii; assembly: GCA_020496765.1. Classification (NCBI taxonomy): domain Eukaryota; kingdom Viridiplantae; phylum Streptophyta; class Magnoliopsida; order Malvales; family Malvaceae; genus Gossypium; species Gossypium stocksii. The sequence goes on from CM035628.1 coordinate 67,318,077, forward strand.
CTGCGGCTCGATCATACGGCCCATTTTCAGCTACTGGTAGCGGTCATGCCCCCTCAGCTGGTAAGTGTTCCGAAGATGAAGACCCAGCTTGAACACTGCCTCGGCCATGTCCACGACCTCGTCCACGAGTAGCTCTCGTACTCATAACGTCTTATCTGATTATGAATTTTATGACATTAGTTTAGTATTTCAGTTGTTCATTACAGAATGTCTTATCTACAGATAGATTTTTAGAGTTAGTTTTCGCGGAATCGTAGCCTAGCTACAGCCTCAGTCTTACAGTTTCCAGTACTACCATATCTACAGTACCATAATAGGGTCTTAGTTCTATCTGGAGTAATGTCTCAGTACAGTATAGTATAAGAAAAGAATACTTACAGATTTGGTACCGGGGATTCAGTGTGCCACTTCTTCAGATGCCAAATCTTAGAAAGCCCAATTTAGCAAAACTTTTAAAGTAAAACCTTTAATAAATGGAAAATTGAGTTTAAAAAGAGCTTCCTAAATTTTCCAAAAACCAATTTCCAAAAATACCCTTCTTAGGCCTTGATTTTGAAATTTTGTAAAAACCTTTTTGGACCCGATCCACAGTCGAGTTGTTGCAACCGGGCTCTGATACCATTAAATGTAACACCCCAAACCCGGCCCAAACATTATGGCCAAGTCTGGTGTGTCATACCAATGACGAACTAACCATGTTACCTAGTTACTAAGCTTAGGGTGAGTTTTGTAAAACCGTACTTGTGATTTTGAGAAGAAATTCCAAGTTTAGTTTGAGATTTTCCTATCCACTAACCGTTTGAAATCTATCTTGTTCGTTGATTTGTTATTCATTTGTTACGAGTGCTTTGCTTTGAAAACATTGATTGATTTGAGAAAACCCGCGTAGCCTTGTTTAAATCATTTAAATCAATTTGTAACATAAAAGTAAAAATAAATAATATAAATCCCAAATTAAAATAATTAAAGCGGCCTTATTAGATCCCAAAGCCAAAATGAGAATAAATAAAAATAAATGCAGAAATAAAAAGACTTAACTAAAAACCAATAGTCCAGTCCACGTGGCCACTCTGAATCCCTCCCAGCTCCAAGTCCACTAGTCTAGGGCTCACTTGCATGGATGGAAGAAAAAAGGGTGAGTTCGGGAAACTCGGTGTGCAAAGAAGCCTATCCGGAGCCCAAATCAGCTCAAGCCCACTAGGCCTAAGCTCTATCTAGTCTTAGTAATATCTGGGCCGAAGCCCTTTTCGATAATCAGTTACTGGGCCTTAGCCCTACTTGGTAAATAGTACAACTGGGCCTTAACCCTTTTCAGTTAACAGTACGGCCCATAGGCCCATTTCAGTACAGAACAGATATCATGCATGTATGCAAAGCCCAAAGCCCATCCTATGTCCAACCGCTACACTCCACCCGTACCAACCATAAGCACTTCATGTTGGGAAAACAACTCAACCCATCCAGCAGCTACACTCCACAGTCGCAGCATGGCTGCTTAGATAATATGGCCAAGCCACTAACAGTATAACGAGGCAAAGCCCCTTTCAGTAAATAGTACAAGGCAAAGCCTCTTTCAGTAATCAGTACGAGGCAAAGCCTCTTTTAGTAATCATGGCAATGCCACTTGCACTTCCTCCATCAATAAACCCAGTCCCATGCAACAAATAATCATGTCATGGCATACAGTGAACAGAAACAGTAAAACATGCATTTCAGTCAAACTTTGCCCTAGGGGTATAACGGTCATTTTGCACCTAGGGTAAAATAGTAATTTCGCACCCTTAAGGGGTATTTTCAGTAATTATACCAGTTTTTAGGGTTTTATGCATATTTCAGTCCTTAATAGTCCAACTTACATCTCAGTAGTTAATTTAGCCCATTTTAGCATGTTTTAGTTATTGGTCCCTAAAACCCCTAATGGGCCCTACAGTGTCATTTAGCTACTTTGGCCCGTTTAGCCCAAATTCTAAGTCTAGTTTGACAATCTTAACCTACAGTATACCAAAGCACACTTACCGCTTACTTTTACCCATATGGGCCCGTAAGCCTATTAGGCCTAATTCCAGCCCATCAAGGCCCAAGCTTACCGAAGTGCACAAAATCGCGCACTCACCAACTTTACCGAATTCAGTTATAGATCTATCACTTCTAACTGACCCATGAGCGCTCACACCCTCGCAAGCCCACGAAATGCCAAAATTTCAGCATTTCGACTTTTCGGCTTTTGCCGATTTAGACTACAGAAAGGTGTTCGTTTACACACCTGATTTGTGATGAACGCTAACGAGATCTCCTACGGTCACCTACAATCGGCCACTACAATCTTTAGATTACAAATCAACAATAACCAACCTAAAAACTCTTTACCATATTCGGCCATATTAGGGTGTTCTTAACCACTTACCCTTGTCGATCTTAACTACTAGATCTAGATCTAGTTCGCTTCCACGTCTCTAACTTTTACTGCACCTTGCTAAGCACCCCTTCTTGTGAATAAAGAACACATAAAACCACATCACGAGATTAGCATTACTTTTTACCAAATTTGATAGCCTTCCTAATGTGTTTAGGGATGTCGGCTTTTCTTAAATCCAAAGATAACGAATAAACAGAAGGTTCCGATAACTTACCAAAGGTTTACTAATCCTGAATCATTCCCAAACACCTTTTTATCTCAAATTTGATGCATATCTAATCTTAAAGTATGAATAAAGAATGGATCTAGAGTTTTAAATCCTGAATCATTATAAATATGGAGGATCGGCTTTTGATAGAATAAAAGAGAGACAGGTAAAGATTATAGTGGAAAAGAAAAGAGATGTCGACAGAGGGTAGGGATGTTGTGAGGTTTGGCAACTTGATTAAAAACAAAAATGGAGTTTTGGCTTCTATGAAAAAACGACAGAGGCTTGTATGTCTCGAGATTTCGGCTTTTTATGGCAGACGACAGAACGCTTCGAGAAGAAAGTAGAAAAGAAAAGAAAAGAAGGAAAGATACACCAATAATTCAGCTAGATAAGAAGGAGAAAAGAAGTAAAAAAAGAAGAAGAGAGGGTTTAGTCTTGAACAATCGGTACAAGTGGAGGGGGATTGCGTTTTCGGCTTTTGACATCAAAGAAAAGAAGTCAAAAGAATAACAAGAAACCCTAATGTTCTATACCTATTTAGCAAAAGAAAGGAATGGATCTGCAATTACTAAATCCGAAGACTTAGCCACTTAAAGAAATCGGTACACACAACCAAAATGCTGAAAATGCTAAACCTAGATTCAAATGCCGAAATTGCAACTACACAAGTCCTTTGGCCGGCCATCACTTACTCCTATTCGAATTTCCTATAATTTCTCTCCCTAATCTACCTAATCTAATCTCATGGACAACTCAAACTCTCTTTAGCAGAATTCTACTTGAGTTCCATCACATGACTAGCACATGCACAAAAATAAAAACACCATACTACTTACCATGCAACTAGAACCTTGGCCCTAGCACTCAGTCCACATGCCACTTTTTTAGGCACTTAAATGGTGCCACATAGCCACTTTATCAAAGGCTTACTTGAGTCTTATTTTCCCTACTTTTTCTTAAAAGCCCATATAACTAAGTTCCCTTCACTTTAAATCCAAATTTTGTTATTTTTTCCGGGTTTTATCTTCAGCTTGGGCCTTCTAAAGGCCCACTAACACACTAAAACACAAATTTAATAACCAGATTACCAAGATTTCACCAAAATCACAAAAATCCCAAAAAATCCTAAAAATTAGGGCGTTACAAGATTAATTAATGGTTAAACATGGTATAAATACCAAAGTGAGCGGAGAAAGATGATAATTCATTATCTTTTCCACCGTCCACCATTTTTTAGAAGCAAAGAAACCTTCAAACTCCATTGAACATTCGACCACTAATTGTTTAAGGTAACATAACCCCTTTTCTTGTAATTTTTATAGACTTATGGTCATAGGAGCTTGATTTAGCTAGCCTATGTATTAATTTGTTCAATTTTTGAATTTCTAGCAAGTTTTCATTGTTGAGAAATTGATGAATTTGACTTGAAATTGATAGAAATTAAGCTTAGATCATGATAAGGACTAAATTGTAAAGCTAAATAAACATGATAGTGAACTTTGTAATATTAGGGAATAATTGATAGAATTCTGGCATTTCATGGGCTTGTGAGCGTGCGAACGCTCGTAAGACGAGTGGAAATCATTGGATCTGTAATCACAAGTGGTAAGATGGTTGAGTGCGTAATTTCATGCACATCGGTAAATTGGGCCTTGATGGGCTGAAATTGAGCCCAACGGGCTTACGGGCCCATATGGGTAAAAATAGGCAATAAATGTGTACTGGTAGACTGTAGGTCTAAAACTACTAAAACTGGTAAATTGATCGTAAAATTTGGACTAGATGGGCTAAATTAGCTAATTGGCACTGTAGGGCCCATTAGGGGTTTTAGGCCCAATGATTGTAATCTTCTAAAATAGGCTAAACAAGCTACTGGGATAAAAGTGAGACTATTACTGATTAAAATGTGCATGAAACCCTAAAATTTGATATAATTACTGAAATACCCCTTATAGGTGCGAAATTACTATTTTACCCCTAAGTGCAAAATGACTGTTATACCTCTAAGGCTAAATTTGACTGAAATGCATGATTTACTATTTCTGTTTACTGTATGCCATATCATGAATATCTGTTGCATGGGACTGGATTATTGATGGAGGACGTTCTGAAAATGGCTTGACCACGTACTGGAGGCTTTGCCTCATTTTTCTGTTATCTGAGCAGCTATGCTGCAACTGTGGAGTGTAGGGCTGGGTGGGTTGAGTTTTTCCCCACATGGAGTGTAGGGCTAGTACGGGTGGAGTGTAGCGGTTGGGTGGGTTGAGTAGTCTCCCCATATGTGATGGGCTTGCATTCATAATTAATATTTATTCTGCTACTGAAATGGGCCTATGGGCGGTACTGTTATCTGAAAAAGGCTAAGGCCCAGTTTACTGTATCTGGATAGGGCTTCGGCCGAGTGGGCTTGAGCTAATTTGGGCTTTGGATGGGCTTCTTTGCACACTGAGTTTCCAAACTCACCCCTTATTTCTCCATCCATGCAGGTGAGCCCTAGATTGGTTGACTTGGAGCTGGGAGGGATTCAGAGTGGCCACAAAGACTGCATTCTGAATTTAAGTTAAATATTCCTTTAATTTATTTAATCATTTTTTTTTAAATTGGGTTTGTAATAAGGCTGTTCTATTTATTTTATTTTTATTTTTATTTTGGATTTTAATTACTTATCCTTACATTACTTAAATTATTTCGAATATAGCTGCGCGAGTTTTTCTTAAAGGTAATTAAACGTTTTCAAAACCAGTCACACGATTCAATTGAGTTGCAAAGTAAATTTTATAATAAGCTCTTAATAATTCGTACAGGATAAGACGTTCACCAATAGACTGGAAATTTCCTCTTAAAACTTTAATGACGGTTTTCCAAAGCTCACCCTAACATTAGTAACTAGGTAACATGGTTAGTTGTAGGTGATTTGACACACCGGACTTGGCCGTAACGTCTATGCCGGGTTTGTACATAAGTATTTAATTGTGCAAGGTAATGACACAATTAAATGTCTTCTTTAGTGGTTATGGGCCTTGAGAGGTGTTGGAGAAGTCTTGGGTTCAAACTTGGGCTTTAACAAAAAATTTCTTTTTAAGTGAATAAAATCCTTGGGAGATAGATAGAAGGCTTTTAACTTGTTGTGATTAAATTATGACATAAGAAGTGCTTGGTGGTCCACTGGTAGTAGCGTGTTAATGCTTCGAGGGACTCGAGGGTGGCCACACAACTTCATCTGCTTTACATTCAACTTTCTATTTTCAAAAGTTTTTGTTTGGGTATTTTTATATAATGAGGCCACTCTTTAAATTTCTAACTTTTAATTTGGGATTTTATTTATAATGATTAGTATATGTTAGGAGTAGAGTGCGGTTTTCCAAAACATTAACTGTTTTCAAAACATCACGTTTCCGCAACAAAATTTTTAAGCTTTCGCAACAAATATTATTTTTAAAGTGCAACAACGTTTGAATTTGATTAACATATTTTCGATTAAGTTGTAATAAGGTTTTAATATAAAGCAAGTTTCCAAACGAAATCACGTTTTTGATAGACACCTCAAATGGGTTGATTTGAGAAATTAACAAAGAGGCTTTAACCTTCAAAGGAGATTTTAACAGGAAGAACAAGGTTTCAAAAAATATTCCAATATGACACTGCTAGATCAACCATAACGTCTGGGCCGAGTTTGGGGGTGTTACATTTAGTGGTATCAGAGTGAAGTTGCAAAACTTGGCTGTGGAATGGGTTTTTAATTTTTAGAATTTCCAGAAATTATTTTGAAATGACTTGAAGTGTTTTGGAAGGTTTATAAATTGTGTGGCACATCGAGTCTCTGGCGCCGAACCGGTAGGTAAATCCAAAATTATTGTGAGTTTGTTCTGAAATGCAGTAGATAGAAATACTGTTATTTCCTTAGATAGATTTTGTATTTATTTGGTGTGTGTTCTGGAAATGTAGAAATTGCTTGCATGTGATATCTATCTGCTTCGATGGATAGATATTTTGCGTGTGTGTTAGTATTATTAGGATTAGGGTGCGCAGCGGGAGCGTAGTGGTATTGTCTGGTTTATGTAATTGCTCAAATATTTGGAAATTTTGAGGACGAAATTTCTTTAAAGAGGGGTGAATTGTAACGCCCCAAATTTTGGGCTTAGAAGTATTGGGTCATGAGTTTGGATCAGTAAGGAGGCTGTACATAAGTATTTAATTGTACAAGGTAGTGACACAATTAAATGTCTTCTTTTGTGGTTAAGGGCATTGAGAAGTGTTGGAGAAGTCTTGGGTTCAAACTTGGGCTTTAGCAAAAAATTTCTTTTTAAGTGAATAAAATCCTTGGAAGCTAGATAGAAGGCTTTTAAATTGTTGTGATTAAATCATGACATAAAAAGTGCTTGGAGGTCCAGTGGTAGTGGCGTGTTAATGCTGCGAGTGACTCGTGGGTGGCGACATAACTTCATCTGCTTTACATTCAACTTTCTATTTTCAAAAGTTTTGGTTTGGGTATTTTTATGTAATAAGGCATCTCTTTAAATTTCTAACTTTTAATTTGGGATTTTATTTATAATGATTAATATCTGTTAGGAGTAGAGCACGGTTTTCCAAAATATTAACTGTTTTCAAAGCATCATGTTTCCGCAACAAAATTTTTAAGCTTTCGCAACAAACATTATTTTTAAAGTGCAACAACGTTTGAATTTGATTAACGTATTGTTGATTAAGTTGTAATATGGTTTTAATATAAAGCAAGTTTCCAAACAAAATCACATTTTCGATAAACACCTCAAACGGGTTGATTTGAGAAATTAACAAATAGGCTTTAACCTTCAAACGAGATTTTAAAAGCAAGAACAAGGTTTTAAAAAATATCCAATGTGACACCGCCAGATCGACCGTAACGTCTTGATGGGTTTGGAGGTGTTACATTTAGTGATATTAGAGCCAATGTGCAAAACTCGGCTTTGGAATGGGTTTTTAATTTTTAGAATTTCTAGAAATTATTTTGAAATGACTTGAAGTGTTTTGAAAGATTTATAAATTGTGTAGCACACTGAGTCTGTGGCGCTGATTCGGTAGGTAAATCCGAAATTGTTGCTTGTTTGTACTGAAATGTAGTAGATAGATATACTGTTATTTCCTTAGATAGATTTTGTATTTATTCGGTTTGTGTTCTGAAATGTAGAAATTGCATGCAAGTGATATCTATCCGCTCCGATTGATAGATATTTTGGGTGTGTGTTAGTATTATTAGGATCAGAGTGCGTAGTGGGAGCATAGTAGTGTAGTTTGGTTTATGCAACTGCTCTGATAATTGAAATTTTCGAGGGCGAAATTTCTTTAAGGAAAGGTGAATTGTAACGCCCTGAATTTCGGGCTTTAGAAGTATTGGGCCTTGAGTATGGATCAGTAAGGAGGCTGTACATAAGTATTTAATTATGCAAGCTAATGGCACAATTAAATGTCTGCTTTAGTGGTTAAGGGTCCTGAGAAGTGTTGGAGAAGTCTTAGGTTCAAACCTTGGCTTTAGCATAAATTTTCATTTTAAGTGAATAAAATCTTTAGGAGCTTGATAGAAGGCTTTTAAATTATTGTGATTAAATCATGACATAAAAAGAGCTTGGTGGTCCAGTGGTAGTGGTGTGTTAATGCTACGAGGGACTCGAGGGTGGCTACACAACTACATTTGCTTTACATTCAACTTTCTATTTTCAAAAGTTTTGGTTTTGGTATTATTATGTAATAAGGCCTCTCTTTAAATTTCTAACTTTTAATTTCAGATTTTATTTATAATGATTAATATCTGTTTGGAGTAGAGTTTGGTTTTCCAAAATATTCACTGTTTTCAAAACATCACGTTTCCGCAACAAAATTTTTAAGCTTTCGCAACAAACATTGTTTTTAAAGTGCAACAATGTCTAAATTTGATTAAAATATTTTCGATTAAGTTCTAATAAGGTTTTAATATAAAGCAAGTTTCCAAACGAAATCACGTTTTCGATAAATACCTCAAACGGGTTAATTTGAGAAATTTACAAAGAGGCTTTAACCTTCAAATGGGATTTTAACAGCAAGGTTTCGAAAAATACTCCAATGTGACTCTGCCAAATCGGCCGTAACGTCTTGCCGGGTTTGGAGGTGTTACATTTAGTGGTATCAGAGTCAAGGTGCAAAACTCGGCTCTGGAATGGGTTTTTAATTTTTAAAATTTCTGGAAATTATTTTGAAATGACTTGAAGTATTTTGAAAGGTTTATTAATTGTGTGGCACACTGAGTCTCCGGTGCTGATCCGGTAAGTAAATTCAAAATTGTTGCTTGTTTGTACTGAAATGCAGTAAATAGAAATACTGTTATTTCCTTAGATAGATTTTGTATTTATTCGGTGTGTGTTCTAGAAATATAGAAATTGCATGCATGTGATATCTATCTACTGCAATAGATAGATATTTTGGGTGTGTGTTAATATTATTAGGATTAGAGTGCGTAGTGGGAGCGTAACGGTGTAGTCTGGTTTATGCAACTGTTCTGATAGTTGGAAATTTTGAGGACGAAATTTCTTTAAGAAGTGGTGAATTGTAACGCCTCAAATTTTAGGCTTAAAAGTATTGGGCCTGAGTATGGACTAGTAAGGATGCTGTACATAAGTATTTAATTGTGCAAGGTAATGGCACAATTAAATGTCTTCTTTAGTGGTTAACGGCCCTAAGAAGTGTTGGAGAAGTCTTGGGTTCAAACTTGAGCCTTACAAAAATTCTCTTTTTAAGTGAATAAAATCCTTGGGAGCTAGATAGAAGGCTTTTAAATTGTTGTGATTAAATCATGACATAAAAAGTGCTTGGTGGTCTAGTGGTAGTTGCGTGTTAATGCTGCAATGGACTCGAGGGTGGCCACACAACTTCATCTGCTTTACGTTCAACTTTCTATTTTCAAAAGTTTTAGTTTGGGTATTTTTATGTAATAAGGCAACTCTTTAAATTTCTAACTTTTAATTTGGGATTTTATTTATAATGATTAATATCTTTTAGGAGTAGAGCGTGGTTTTCCAAAATATTAACTCTTTTCAAAACATCACGTTTTCGCAACAAAATTTTAAGCTTTCGCAACAAACATTATTTTTAAAGTGCAACAACGTTTGGATTTGATTAACATATTTTTGATTAAGTTGCAATAAGGTTTTAGTATAAAGCAAGTTTCCAAATGAAATCACGTTTTCGATAAACACCTCAAATAGGTTATTTTGAGAAATTAACAAAAAGGCTTTAACCTTTAAACGAGATTTTAACAGCAAGAACAAGGTTTTGAAAAACACTTCAATGTGACATCGCCAGTTTTGACCATAACGTCTGGGCTGGGTTTGGGGGTGTAACATTTAGTGGTACTAGAGTCAAGTTGCAAAACTCGACTGTGGAATTGGTTTTTAATTTTTAGAATTTCTGGAAATTATTTTGGAATGACATGAAGTGTTTTGAAAGGTTTATAAATTGTGTGGCACACCGAGTCTCCAGCACCTATTTGGTAGGTCAATCCGAAATTGTTGCTTGTTTGTACTGAAATGTAGTAGATAGAAATATTGTTATTTCCTTAGATAGATTTTGTATTTATTTGGTGTGTGTTTTAGAAATGTAGAAATTGCATGCATGTGATATCTATCCGCTCCGATGGATAGATATTTTGAGTGTGTGTTAGTATTATTAGGATTAGAGTGCGCAGGGGGAGCGTAGTGGCATTGTCTGGTTTATGTAATTGCTCTGATAGTTGGAAATTTTGAGGACGAAATTTCTTTAAGTAGGGGTGAATTGTAACGTCTCGAATTTTGGGCCTAAAAGTATTGGGCCTTAAGTATGGATCAGTAAGGAGGCTGTACATAAGTTTTTAACTGTGCAAGGTAATGACACAATTACATGTCTGCTTTAGTGGTTACGGGCCTTGAGAAGTGTTGGAGAAGTGTTGGGTTCAAACCTGGGCTTTAGCAAAAAGTTTCTTTTTAAGTGAATAAAATTCTTGGAAGCTAGTTAGAAGGCTTTTAAATTGTTGTGATTAAATCATGACTTAAAAGGAGCATGGTGGTCCAATGGTTGTGGCGTTTTAAAATAAAGAAAGGGTTTTAAAGGTTTTGTTCATTCGGCTATTACCAAGCTTGATTAAAGTTTCGTTTTTGATCAGTTTTTAATGATTTTTGTGTTTTTGAGATCGTTGTTATGTATTCTTCAAAACCCATGCTTAAATTTCAATTTCTGTTAAGGATTTTATGAGATCCCATTGTTTATTTTATAAGTTTTAAAGTGTTAATGGATGAAAAATAAAAGATATGTGATAGATTGATGTATTTTGTTTTTGAATCTTGATAAAAGTGAGTGTATAGGGTTAAATTGAGAAAACAAGAATTGAGAGGACTAAATTGTGAAATAGCGTGTTATATGGGCTTAATTGAATATCATTGAAAGTCGTCTATGCTTAAATTTGATGAAATTTGATGAATTTGATGATTTGGTGAATTAGGGACTAAATTGTTCAAATGTGAAAATATGAGGGCTAATTTGTAAATTGCCCTAGAAAAGTATATTTGGATTGATTTGTATGTATATGAAATTGAATGAGCTAAATTTGAATTTATTTAGATCAAGAACCAAAAAGAATGGATTTAGATCAAGGAAAGTCAAAAGTCGTTGATTAGCCGTTCGTAATCGTCTGAATCTGTACGAGGTAAGTCTATATACAAATAAATGCATTAAATTGAATTATATTTTCTATTATGTTAATTGAATTGTATTATATGGCTATGAGAGTTGAATATGTGAAATTTGAAATAAATTACGAGCATGTGATCAAGTTCGAAAAGCCCCGTTTGAACCTTAGGAATAGTTAGGAAACATATGTCATGACATAGGATTCGATATGTGTTTTCATGTAAGACCCCGCCTGGGAAGTTGGCATTGATATAAGATTAATGTGTAAGACCATGTCTGGGACATTGGCATCATATTGATTTGAGTAAGACCCTATATGGGATAGTGGCATCGATATCTGATTACATGTAAGACCACGTCTAGGACGTCGGCATTGTAAGAGTCTTTTGAACTATCCACGTATCCTAGTTATTCCGATTGGTTCAACGGGCATTATGAGAAAGCGAAAGAAAATACAAATGCGCATATGAACTTCGGTACGTATGAATGTATATGAAAATTTGAGAACAAAAGGTATGTATGTATCTGATAACTTGATATGTGAGCTACATGGATAAGATATGTGAAATGGAGTAAGTGAATTTGATTAGGTGAGATTAATGAGAAATATAACTTGTGTTTATGTCATGCCATAGATAATATGTTTTAAATCGGTTTAAAATTGTTCTATGTTATGAATTTATTTGTATATATGGCTTATTAAGCTACTTGTAGCTTACTTTGTGTTTGTTTACTCTGTTTTATAGATATTGAAGCTACCAAAAGCTCAAGGATCGTCAAGGATCATCACCACACTATCGATCTTTATTTGGTATATTTTGTAAGTGAATATGTTGAAATATGACATGTATAGGCTAGATGTCTTTAGGTTGTGTTTTGAAATATATTTTAGTTATGCCGTGTGATGTGGCCAACAGATGGTTAGGAATATGCTTGTTTTGGTAAGTTTATGTGATGCAAGTATGACCTTGAGTAATGGTTATTTTGGTATGGAAAATGTTTTGATTTTGGTAAGTTTTATAAGTGATTGACTATGATGCCATTAGGTTAAGGTAAGTGTATATTGATATGCTATTGTATTTGAGACTTTAGTATGATTTATTTTGGATGATGAGTATGAATTTGATGATGATGAATTGAGCTATGTTTTGGTATGGTAATTGGCTGAAATGGTTGTGTAACACCCCTAACTCGGATCCGACGACGGAGGGTTAAGAGACATTACGGAACAAATACTTAGAAGCACAAAAAGGAAAATCGCAAAGTGATTCGAGCATTCTTATTCTAAAAACATATGTATACATTACCCAATACCAAATGAACATGTAATATACTTTAAAAGATGTTTATCGCTCAAATACGAGACTTCATAAACGATTCTAACCAAAGCCCTATTTAGGCACATGACTGAAAATGCAAGTTCATAAGTGACGTTTAATTATTATTCTAATAGGTAAAACACATACGGCATTAACACTATAGGCACACTTCTTTCAGATTCATTAACAACTGACCAAGAGCATGCATATTATAAGTATATACGATATGAACATAATGGATAGGCAAGCCATTTTCGCATGGCTATTCATATTTACAAATCAAAATGAAATTCAACTCCAAAATATAAGTTTTAGCCAATACATGCCATTGTTTAAGTGAAGTAAACTTCAAAGGTACCAAAATATGACGATGATAGAGTGTGTGACTTTGACTTGAATCCCTCGAACCGTAGCTTCAAAAGAAATCTATAAAACAGAATAAACATAACAGATAGAGTAAGCTAATGTAAGCTTAGTAAGTTTCAAGTTATCAAACTAATAAAACCTATCATAGATCACACATTTACACATTTACTTCACAACCTGATTTTTTTATAAAAAGAAAATTCTTGAGCCGAATATATATATATATATATATATATATATTTATATATTAGGGACATTTCACATATATTTTCACTTGCCACAAAAATTTATTCATGAAAATGAAATCTCATACTTTCACATAATAGAACACATTAGCTAAATGGATCACCAAATTTATGCATAAACATTCATATACAGTTAACACACTTTCCACATATACGTTATTCCTTGTCACTGATCATTACTTTCAAACAAATTCAAATTGGAATACATAGTACGTACCTGGCCGATTTGAGGTATTATTTGTCTCAAATCACAGTTTATCGTAGTAATCAAAGCTATTATCATATTTTTATTTTCATCACCGACCTTAAGCCTGCTAGGTTTTAAAACCTGAATTCAATCACCGGCCCGAGGCCTGCTAAGCATAAAGCTCGGATATATCACCGGCTTATAGCCTGCTAGGCACGAAGGCCTGAATAAAGAACACCGGCACGAAGTCTGCTAGGCACGAAGGCCTGAATGTAACACCGGCATATAGCCTGCTAGGCACGAAGCCTGAACGTAACACCGGCATATAGCCTGCTAGGCACGAAGCCTGAACATACGATGCCCCAACTCATTTTAATTTCAAACACATTCAATCACATAATATTAGTTTCCACATAGCATAATTTACTCATGACTCATTTTACACCTTCGGCAATAGACATATACAAAAAAAATCTAATCACACCTTATTTTATTCATATATATATACTTGCCGCGACATATAATGTACATAGTGCATTTTATCCTATACCATCATTCCGCAATATCATGTACTAAACATGCTTCAATTTCTATCATCCAAATATCCATTTGGCTATATCATTTAGTGGTGATTTATTTTATAAGGTTTTTATTATAGATAATCATATCAACTTATACTTCTAACTTAACACATGTTCCATATCATTCCTCATTTTAACTAAATTTAAACACTTGAAACTTACCTCGTTGGTCGATACTTATCACGAACCGACTATTCCACCACCTTCATTTTTCCTTTATCCGAGTGTGGCTCTCTTAGCTCTTGAGCTAGATTAAACAAGTTTACCATTCAATAATCTAATACTAAAATCACATAATTATCATTCACTTAATATATGCATAACCGAAAACATATATATATATATATATATATATATACAAATTCATTCACAAGTATCTCAATATACCATTACTAAGTGTATTCACTCACAAGGTCGGAACTTTTCGTATAAGCCAAACACATTTGCCATAACCCTTAAATTTATACATCCCATCTAACTTATCACAAAACATGCTTCCAACTCATAAATCAATTTACCTACCGTAACACATGTTCACTATATGCTCAATATACAATTACCTCTATGGCCGAATTCACAAGACAAATTATTTAATATAAATATACTTTGCAAAAACAAGATTACAATAGCTCAAGGTAAACCTAATCAACCATTTCAAAGTAACTGTAAACTCAAGACTTTAACATTATAAGACATAGCACATACATAGGGCACCTAAACTCCACTCATTTACAAGTTCAAAATTGGTAAATATTCATTCAAAATACATAATTTAGCACTTAACTAAAAGCCCAAAGTTTCCATGGCCGATTGTCATACTAAGGGTATTAAACATTTTACTCATCAGCATTCGGCTATCACTTAAATTCCTCACATGGCCGAACATTCAAAGCACATACAACAACTTAGAATTTAGTTATGACCAACTAGACAATGCTTTAACCAAGCCAAACTCACAAGATCAAAAGATAAAAACACATACATATCATATTATAACCTATTACCATAACCAATGTCCTAATCTACTACCTATTAGTTCAAGTGAACCATTCCTTGGACAACTACCTCATTCGGCTATGGTATAGACTAATTTTAACAATTAAATATCTTTTCTCATCAATTTAACCCAATAACAGAATGTAAGCACTCATATAAGCCACAAAAATCAAATTCTACTAACTCAAACCAACTTGCAACCATTTCAAAAGAAATACATCAAAACATCCATAACTCCAATGGCTTCCTTCATGACCGAATGCACATAACACCATGAATTTCAAAATTTGAATCATGGGTAAAGTAGGCCATGTAACAACCCTCCCAATTGTATATATAATTAGTAAAAATTCATACAAACATACCTCAAATTAAAAGGAAAGCATGGCCGAATGACTTGAGCTTTTTCTTTTCCTATTTCTTTGTTTTCTTTATTTTCGGCCGAACAAGGAGAACATTCAAGCTCATTATTCTATTACTTTCATAACATGCATGGTCATAATTATTAGATTACCTAATTGCCCCTTTTAATAATCAAGCTCTTCCATTAAGCCATGGATGGTAATGTCCATGCAAATTATGCATGGTTTATTAGCAATTTAAGTCCTCTTTACCTTATAAGACATTGGATTCGGCACTTACATATATGCCTAACTAAATTATCTTTCATGCAATTAAGTCATAGTTTCAAATTTTAACCCAAAATCAACCAAAAATCAAAAATTAAGGCACCACATATTTCCACACATATAATTCACATAACAATCCAAAATGTACCAGATGTAAATCAATTATTCACCCAAATAACTTCACATAAAAATTTAATATGGAAATTAGCATTTATTAAATTATTGTGACTCGGTCTAATGGTTACGAAACCATTTCCCGACTAGGGTCGAATTAGGGCTGTCACAGGTTGATTATTGTTGCATCTAAAATGTCATACAAGTTGTATTGTAGGTATTTGGCATTTGGATAGGAAAATGTGGCTTAAACCAAGCCCATTTTGTGCCACACGGCCAAAGCACATGGGCGTGTGTCTTAACCGTGTGATTCCTGTACCTTAGCCAAATTAGTTAGGATGTCACACGGGCTAGACACACGGGCGTGCCTTGTGGCCGTGTGTGCAAGTCAGTAGCCTCCTTAATTTTCACACGGCCGAGCACACGGGTGTGTCATGTGGCCGTGTGAATAAGTCAGTATGTATGCCCTGTTTTACCACTTCTTAGACACATGGGCGTGTTTTGTAGCTGTGTGAGGTACACGGCCTGGTCACATGGACGTGTGACCTCCGCAATATAGAAAATGTTAAAGTTTTCAAAATTTTTCTAAGTGTTCTATTTAATCCCGACCTTCTTTTATTGCATGTTTAAGGTCTCAAAGATCTTCATAAGGGACTATATGATTCTGTTTGATTATTTTTTGAGATGAATGTTTGTATAATGTCTGTAAAAGCTCTGATCTGTCTGGTAACGCCTTTTAACCCTAATCCGGTGATGGATACGGGTTAGGGGTGATACATTTTGGGTTCAAACCTGGGGTTTAGCAAAAAAATTCTTTTTAAGTGAATAAAATCCTTGGGATCTAGATAGAAGGCTTTTAAATTGTTATGATTAAATCATGACATAAAAAAGCTTGGTGGTCCAGTGGTAGTGGCGTGTAAATGCTGCGAGGGACTCGAGGGTGGCCACACAACGACATCTGCTTTACATTCAACTTTCTATTTTCAAAAGTTTTGGTTTGGGTATTTTTATGTAATAAGGCCTCTCTTTAAATTTCTAACTTTTAATTTGGGATTTTATTTATAATGATTAATATCTGTTAGAAGTAGAGCGCGATTTTCCAAAACATTAATTATTTTCAAAACATCACGTTTCCGCAAAAAAAATTTTAAGCTTTTGCAACAAACATTGTTTTTAAAGTGTAACAATGTTTGAATTTGATTAACATATTTTCGATTAAGTCGTAATAAGGTTTTAATATAAAGCAAGTTTCCAAACGAAATCACGTTTTTGATAAACACCGCAAACGGGTTGATTTGAGAAATTAACAAAGAGGCTTTAACCTTCAAACGAGATTTTAACAGCAAGAACAAGGTTTCAAAAATACTCCAATGTGACACTACCAGATCGGCCATAACGTCTGGGCCAGGTTTGGGGGTGTTACATTTAGTGGTATCAGAGTGAAGTTGCAAAACTTCACTGTGGAATGAGTTTTTAATTTTGAAAATTTTCAGAAATTATTTTGAAATGACTTGAAGTGTTTTGGAAGGTTTATAAAATGTGTGGTACATCGAGTCTCCAGCGCCGAACCGGTAGGTAAATCCAAAATTATTGTGAGATTGTTCTGAAATGCAGTAGATAGAAATTCTGTTATTTCGTTAGATAGATTTTGTCTTTATTCGGTGTGTTCTCTGGAAATGTAGACATTGCTTGCATGTGATATCTATCCACTCCGATGGATAGATATGTTGGGTATGTGTTAGTATTATTAGGATTAGAGTGCGCTGTGGGAGCGTAGTGGTACTGTCTAGTTTATGTAATTGCTCTAATATTTGGAAATTTTGAGGACGAAATTCAAAACATCACGTTTCCGCAACAAAATTTATAAGCTTTCGCAACAAACATTGTTTTTAATGTGCAACAACGATTGAATTTGATTAACATATTTTCGATTAAGTCGTAATAAGGTTTTAATATAAAGTAAGTTTCCAAACGAAATCACATTTTTGATAAACACCTCAAACGGGTTGATTTGAGAAATTAATAAAGATGCTTTAACCTTCAAACAAGATTTTAATAGCAAGAACAAGGTTTCAAAAAAAACTCCAATGTGAGACAGCCAGATTCGACCATAATGTCTGGGTCAGGTTTGGGGGTGTTACACTTTTATTATTAAAGATCAATAAATATAATTGTATGCATATTCTTGTTAATTTGCATGATTGAGTATCGAGGTGAGTATATAATTATCATATGAATTGATTCATTGCAATTGATACTGGACATCGAGAAATTGGACTGAATTGAACAAAATAAAAATTAGCATGATTTAATTGATAGGATGTAATAGGAAAATGGATTGAACTATGCTATGTGGTATTGGTTTTATATATGTGAATTGATAATGATGATATGTTATATAATGTAATTGGAACATTGATTACCCTATTAGCTCTGGTATTGGCATGCCATAGGGTCAAGTATAATGATTTGAAGCCATTATTTCCCAACAATCGGGGGTGGTAGAGTGTACAAATGTTAATAGTCATCGTTTTGAGCAACTCGGGATGGCAGAAAAATTAGATTGTAAACCATTGGTGTCTAGCAACCTGGGGTGGTAGTATGTACATGTTTTAATAGTCATTATTGTGGGGCAACCTGTGATGACAAAGTAATAGATTCATGTATCTGTCCTAAGTCTGTATTTGGTTAATAGGATTATAAAAATATGAATTGGTGATACGCTAATTGAGATGAATGTGATTGAACTAGTATAATTGCATATATGGGATATGTGGTGTAACACCCCTTACCCGAGTCCAACGCTGGGACGGGGTACGAGGCATTACCATACTTGAAAATGCTTGGATACATAAAACGAGCCATAAAATTTCTTTCCGTATTAAAACTTTTCACTCAATCTCTTCATGACCTTATTATAGGCCTAAAAGGCCCACAACCTATATCGAGTATGTTTCGGAACCGATCTGAGAACTTCGAGCCCTTAGAAAATTTTAGCTTAAAATAGGGCCACACGCCCGTGTGGGCAGACCGTGTGATCGCACACGCCCATGTCCCTAGCCTGTGTTGAATTTAATTTTAATTCAACCTGCAGGGATTTTGACCTGGTTTAGGCATGCGCCCGTGTCTAGAACCTATGTCCCTCACACAGCCTAGACACGGCCATGTCAAGATCCCTTATATAAAATTTTGAGCATTCTGTTTCTTTCACACGATTATGGCAGACGCCCGTATGCTCAGCTAGTGTTTAATACTAACTTAGCTAATTTGGAATAGGGGACACACGGCCTATTAACATGCCCATGGGGGCTGACCATGTGTCACGCATGGCCTAGGCACACGCCCGTGTGCCCAATCGTGTGAACCATAATAGGCTATTTTCTAAGCCTTTTGCCACCATGAAACATGACCAAATACAACACCAATTCATACCAACATCAATTCATAATTTAAAGTATATCGAACATGAAAAACATCCACCATTGTATATAGATTAAGGTAGGCACCATTAGGCCATATCCAAAGAACATTACAACTTGACTCAAGTATAACAATGGCCAACACATATAGCCATTTAAGTGGCAAGTAACAAAGTGACTAACTTCCAATACATGCCATACAATAGAAAAACTACTTACTATAACAAAATAATTGGCTTGATAGTGTGACTACGAGCTCCAACTTCAAAGGATCCCGGAGCTATATCGGCAAGTCTACATGGGAAAGGAAATAAAAGGAGTAAGAACATAAAATGCTTAGTAAGTTGCATGGATAAAATAGCAATAAAAGTCATGGCACAATTATCTCATTAAGCATCATAGAATATCATGGACTTTCTTACTCATTCACATACTTACTTAACCTCACGATTTGCTTCACGCTCATAACTTACTCATTCTCATAAAATGCTCAAATTCATGTCATACTCATGCCTTTTACATTGTGTTTCTCATAGCAATATACTTCTGAGTTGCACATAATTTACTTGTGCACATGAACCTGCAACACTCATCATGAAACTTAGTCTTTCTCTTAAAGTCTAGTAATGAGGGTACTTTCCTTATAACTCTTTAGATTATCAAAGGATACTCGTAAATCAATCTCGTGGAAGGATGCCAGTGCCATATCCCAGATATGGTCTTACATGGGACCACATGTCGATGTCGATTCCATGTCCCTAACATGGTCTTATACGAGATCGTACTCTAATGCCGATGGCATGTCCCAGACATGGTCTTACACGGGACTTCACAACGGATGCCAATGCCATGTCTCGGACATGGTCTTACAGGGGATCCTTATTTTCTCTCGATGCCGAAGCCAAGTCCCAGACATGGTCTTATATGGGACCTCATCTTGAATGCCCATGCCATGTCCTTGACATGGTCTTACAGGGGATCAAGTCTCGATCCCAATGCCATGTCCCGGACATGGTCTTATGTGGGATCTTAGTTCGGTGCAGATACCATGTCCCAGACATGGTCTTACACGGGACCTAAAAAACTCATGGCATGATTATGGTATCCTCCGTATCCATTAAACTTGATGAAATTTCCCTTTTCATAATTTCATAATTTATTAGTAAAAATTTACCTCGAGTCTAAAATGTAAGAAATTTATCGGTTTAGTCCATGACTTTTCCCTTTCCCTAGTTTCGGCCCGGGCTTCGCGTTTCTTGATCTAGAATGATAAATTTTACTCGTTTAATACCCACATTGACTAAATACCTCATAATTGAAACATTGGTAAAATTTATAATTTTGCCCCTAAACTTTTACATATTTGCAAGATGGTCCCTAGGCTCGTAAAATGAAATATATCTATTCTCTTGGCTACCCAAGCCTAGTCGACACTCACTAATGTACATAAAATCCCACATTGCTCACAATTTCATACTTTTACTACACATTTTCCTAACTTTGCAATTTGGTCCCTATTAAGGACTTTCATGAAAAATGACCTAGAGAAAGGTTTTTGCTACGCTTTAATCTTTCATTTTCTTCCACTAGGCATCAATTTACTTGCATGTCATGCATGGGCATATTTTTGAATGTGAACCCTAGCTCAAATTAGTGGTAGAAATAGCTAGATTAAGTTACGAGGATTTTAAAAATTCGAAAGGGGCTTGGAGTCACTTACATGGAGCTTGAAAATGAAGAAAAACCCTAGCTATGGTGGCTTGAGAAATTCAGCTGGTACATGGAGAAGATGAGCCTATTTGTGGCTTATTTTCCTTTTTTATTACTTAACTTTACCAAATGACCAAAATGCCCTTATTTCTTTGATATTTTTCCCTTCCATGGGCATTTTTGGCCATAGTGCCAAAAGTTGGTCTAATTATCAAATAAGGACTCCTAATAACTTTTCTTATGCTATTTCATACTTAAACCTTCTAGAAACTCATAATTTGCATCTTTTGCAATTTAGTCCTAAATGACAAATTAATTACTATTTCATAAAATTTCCTTCATGAAACTTTCTCAATATCATGCAAGCATGCTATATCACAAAAATAATCATGAAAATAAATTTTCTACCTCAGATTTGTGGTCTCAAACCACTATTCTGACTAGGCCTTAATTCAGGCTGTTACAATTCTCTCCCCCTTAAGGATTTTCGTCCTAAAAAATCTTACTGGTGAATAAATTTGGGTACTGAGTTCTCATGGTTTCCTCATGCTCCGAAGTTTTTGTCATAGTACTTGCATGAGGGCTATAATTTTATTCTTTAATTTTTTACCTCTCGGGCTAAAATCTTGATCGGTTCTTCACCATAAGTCATGTCCAGTTGGATCTCTATCTCTGCTTGGGTAATCACATGCGATGTGTCTGAACAGTAATGTCGTAACATAGAAACGTGAAATACATTGTGAATCTTTTCCGAATCAGACGGTAAAGCTAGTCGATAGGCTATCGGCCCTATTCTCTCGGTGATCTCATAAGGTCTGATAAAATGCGAACTCAACTTGCCTTTACGGCTAAATCTAAGAACTTTCGTCCATGGTTAGACTTTCAAGAACACCTTGTCATCAACTTGGAACTCTATCTCCTTTCATTTCAAATCGGCATATGACTTTTGTCTATCAGAAGCAGCTTTTAAGTAGTTTCGTATCACTCTTACTTTCTCCTCTTTTTCTTTAACTAGATCAACCCCGTGAATCTGATTTTCCTTGAGTTGAGTCCAATATAAAGGCGTTTGACACTTATGCCCATATAATGCCTCATAAGGTGTCATTTTCAAATTGGACTGGAAACTATTGTTATATGCAAATTCCACCAACGGTATGTATTTTTCCCAATTGCCTTGGAATTCCAACACACAACATCTGAGCATGTCCTCAAGCACTTGTATTACTCTTTCCGATTGTCTGTCAGTCTATGGATGGAAAGCAGTGCTGAAGTTTAGCTTTATGCCTAAAGCTTCTTGTAACTTCCTCTAAAATCATGATATAAATCTCAGATCTCTATCCAAAATAATTGACAACGGTACCTCGTGTAACCTCACAGCCTCTTAAATTTATAAGTCAGCTAACTTATCAAGTGAATAGTCCATATGCACAGGTATAAAATGGGCTAAGTTTGTAAGCTTATCAATCACAACCCAAACAGAGTCTTTCTTTTTCGGAGTCGTCGGTAAACTCGTTATGAAGTCCATGGTAGCATGGTCCCATTTCCTCTCGGGAATCAAGATAGGTTGTAGCAAACCAGAGGGTACTTGGTGCTCTGCTTTCACTTATTGACAAATTAAGCATTTCGAAACATACTCAGAGATATTTCTTTTCATATTTGGCCACCAATACCATTTCTTCAAATCATTGGACATCTTGGTACTACTGGGGTGAACTGACATACGACTACTATGGGCCTCACATAAAATTTTTCGAATAAGCTCATCATCTCTTGGTACACATATTCGATCTCAAAACCTTAGGCAACCCTCTGAATCCATCAGGAAATCTGAATCGGTACTTAATTCACACTGAGCTTTCTTGTCTTGCAAATTTTTGTCATTGGATTGTGCTTCATGAATCTCTTGAATGAACATGGGTTTAGCCCTCATTTTTGCTAAAACTGAACCGTCATCGGTTAGGGACAACTGTGTATTCATGGCTCTCAAAGCAAATAGGGATTTCTGGCTCAAGGCATCTGCAACAACATTAGCTTTCCCTGGATGATAGTCAATGATCAACTCATAATCCTTTAGTAACTCGAGCCATCATCGTTGCCGTAGATTCAAGTCTTTCTACATCATCAAATTCTTAAGACTCTTATGGTCTATGAAAACTCAACACTGCTTGCCGTATCAATGGTGTCTCCGTATCTTTAGTGCAAACACTATGGCGGCCAACTCCAAATCATGAGTCGGATAATTCTTTTTGTGAGGCTTTACTTGTCTCGAGGCATAGGCAATCACCTTGCCTTCTTACATGAGTACACAACCCAATCCATTTAATGAAGCATCACTGTAGACCACAAACTGTTTTCCTAGTTCGGCTGTACTAAAATAGGAGCCCTAGTCACTAACGTCTTTAACCTCTCGAAACTTTGTTGGCACTTTTCTGTCCACTCAAACTTGATATCCTTTTGCAACAATCTCGTCATAGGAGTGGAGATCATGGAAAATCCCTTAACAAATCTCCAGTAATAACCAACCAAACCCAAGAAGCTTCTAACCTCAGATACGTTCTTTGGTGGTTTCCAAATCAACAATCGCCGAAATTTTACTTGGATCTACTCTTATACCATCACCCGAAACGTTGTAGCCCAAAAATCCAACTTCTATAAGCCAAAATTCACTCTTACTAAACTTGGCGTAAAGCTGATTATCTCGTAAAGTTTACAAAATTGTCCTAAAATGCTTGGCATGCTCATCCTCATCACAAGAATAAACCAGGATATCGTCAATGAAAACTACCATAAATTTCTCTAAGTATGGCCAAAAGATGCAGTTCATTAGGTCCAAAAATATTTCTGGGGCATTAGTCAAACTGAACGGCATGACAAGAAACTCGTAATAGATGTATCTCATCTAAAATACAATCTTCGGCACATCGGACTCCTTAACTCTAAGCTGATAATACCCCGATCTCAAGTCTATCTTGGAAAAGACTGTGGCTCCTTGCAATTGATCGAATAAATCATCGATCTTGGGCAAGGGATACTTGTTTTTCACAGTTACCTTATTAAGCTGCCAGTAATCAATGCATAATCTCATGAATCATTTTTCTTTTTCACGAATAACACGAGAACACCCCATAGAGAATAATTAGGTCTTGTGAAGCCTTTGTCTGTCAAATCTTGTAGCTAAGCCTTCAATTCCTTTAACTCAGTTGGGGCCATTCTATAAGAAGTGATGGAAATAGGGGTAGTACCTGGAACCAACTCTATACCAAACTCTACCTCTCTAACCGGAGGCAACCCGGGCAACTTTTCTGGAAACACATCTTGATACTCACAGACCACTGGCACATACCCTATTTTCAACTCTGATTCTTTAGCATTCATCAGAAACGCTAGATAGGCTTCATACCCTTTCCTCAATTGAGTAACCAAGGAGGAAATCACTATAGGCAAGCTCTCTGTTTCATCTAATTCAACTCGAAGAGTATTACCATTCTCACATTTCAATTCAATAAAATTTCTACCACAGTTAACTACCAAATTATGAGTGGTTAACCAGTCCATGTCAAGAATTACATCAAATTCATCAAAAGGTAATAGCATAAGGTTAACTGGGAAACAATGACCCCTAATCATCAGAGGGCATTTTCTACATACTTTGTCTACTAGCACACTCTTTCCTAGGGGATTGGAAACTTTTATCACAAATTCCATAGACTCTACAGGTATACTTAGACTAGGAACTAATTTCATGCAAATATACGAGTGGGTAGATCCTAGGTCTATCAAAGCAATAACTGAAATTTCATAAAGAGAAAATATACCTGTTATAACATCAGGTGACGACGCCTCTTCGCGAGCGGAATGGTGTAAGTCCTCGCTAGGGCTCTACCCTCAAGTCTCACAGTCTGTTCCTTTGGAGCACTTCTACTAGTAGTTCCCATTCCTAGATTTTTTTGAGGTCTACCTCTAGAGGGAGTATTTCCCGATATTGCACTCTGATCTCAGTCTTTTCAACCATCTCCGAGCATTCTCTAATGAAGTGGTCTTGAGAACCACATTTGAAGCAAGCCCTCTCATGTGCCCGGCACTCGCCGAGGTGTCATCTACCACACTGGGGGCACTTAGGTCTATTGGGTCGAGTGTTACCTACACTCGCAACTAAAGTGGTCTGAGCCTTAGAAGTTGAATACTGCTTAGTTTTGCCTTTACTTGAAAACCCTGCTAAAGTAGCTGATCGGGTAGGTAACTCTTTCGCCTTCTTGGAGGCGGATTGAAAAGACTTACTAAATGGTCTCTTTCTCAAGTCGCGAGATTCCATCTCAGCTTTCCTCTTCTCTTTGGCCAATTCTTCGGCCTTGCAAGCCCTGTCCACAAGCACTACAAACTGCTTTATCTCAAAAATGCCAACAAACATCTTGATGTCCTCATTTAATCTGTCTTTGAATCGTTTGCACATGATAGCTTCAGTGGATATGCATTCTCGAGCATACTTACTCGGCCTTACAAACTCTTGTTCATACTCTGATATGGTCATCTGACCTTGCTTCAACTCTAAAAACTCCTTACGCTTCTGATCAATGAACCTCGAACTGTGTATTTTTTACGAAACTCCTCTTGGAAGAACTCCCAATTAACCTTTTCCCTTGGTAACATTGACACAAGGGTGTTCCACCAATGATTGGCAGAATCTCACAGGAGCGACACCACACATTTCATACACTATTCAGGGGTGCACGATAACTCATCAAAGACTCTGATGGTATTCTCTAGCCAAAACTCGACTCTTTCCGAGTCATCATCTTTAGTAGCTCGAAATTCTTCTGCCCCTTGCTTCCAAATTCTATAAACTGGAGGCTTTTCTTGCCTCATTACCTCTACTATATAAGGAACTGTTGGGGTAGCTTGAAGAAATTGAGGGGTGGAGCTTGGGGTTGAGTGGTCCGGTTAGTTCGAATGAACTCTGTGAACCATTCGCTCATCATTTGGAAGAAGGCCTCCCGGGCCTCTCCCTATTGACTTATAGTAGGTAGCCTATCCTCGGTCTCGGCTGGCACCGTCCCTTCAGTGCGAGCTAGTGCGTTACTTTCTACATCATCTTTCTAGCTCGTTCAGGATCCGTTTGCTATAAATAACACAGTTAAACTATTAGGAGTTGTCACACTATCTTGTTTCATGAACACATAATTATGGCATGTATAGCTAGACTCGTAGTTGGGCTAGGTTAGTCCTAGAATCAACTAAACACTAGCTCTAATACCACTAAATGTAACACCTCTTACCTGAGTCCAACGCCGTTACGGGGTACGATGCATTACTGTACTTGAACATGCTTGGATACATAAAACCGATCCATAAAATTTCTTTCCTTCTTAAAACTTTTCACTCAATCTCTTCATAACCTTATTATAGGCCTACAAGGCCCACAGCCTATATCGAGTATGTTTCAGAACCGATTCGAGAACTTACAAGTGCTTAGAAAATTTTCGCTTAAAAGAAGGCTACACGTCCGTGTGGGCAAGCTATGTGGTCGCACACGCCCATGTCCCTAGCTTATGCTGAATTTAATTTTAATTCAACCTAAAGGGATTTTTACATGGTCTAGGCACACGCCATTTTCTAGCACCCGTGTCCTTCACACGGCCTTGGCATGCCCATGTCAAGATCCAATGTATAAAAGCCTAAGCATTCTGTTTCTTTCACACGACCATACGCCTGTGTGCTAACCCCATGTTTAATATTGACTTAGCTAATTTGAAAACAGGGGACACACGACCTATTAACATGCCCATGGAGGTTGACTGTGTGTCACGAACGGCTTAGGCACACGTTTGTGTGCCCAGCCGTGTGGACTATAATAGGATATTTTCCAAGCCTTTTGCCACCCCGAAACATGACCAAATACAACACCAATTCATACCAACATCAATTCATAATTTAAAGTATATCGGACATGAAAAACATCCACCATTGTATAAAGATTAAGGTAGGCAACATTAGGCCATATCCAAAGAACATTACAACTTAACTAAAGTATAACAATAGCCAACACATATAGCCATTTAAATGGCAAGTAACAAAATGACTAACTTCCTGTACATGCCATACAATAGAAAAACTACTTATTATACCAAAATAATTGGCTTGATAGTGTGACTACGATCTCCGGCTTTAAAGGATCCCCAAGCTATATCGGCAAGTCTACATGGGAAAGGAAATAAAAGGAGTAAGCACATAAAATGCTTAGTAAGTTGCATGGATAAAATAGCAATAAAAGTAATGGCACAATTATCTCATTAAGCATCATAGAATATCATGGACTTTCTTACTCATTCACATACTTACTTAACCTTACGGTTTGCTTCATGCTCATAACTTACTCATTCTCATGAAATGCTCAAACTCATGCCATACTCATGCCTTTTACATTGTGTTTCTCATAGCAATATACTTCCGAGATTCACATAATTTATTTGTGCACATGAACTTGCAACACTCATCATGAAACTTAGTCTTTCTCTTAAAGTCTATTAATAAGGGTACTTTCCTTATAACTCTTTAGATTACCGAAGGATACCCGTAAATCAATCTCGTGGAAGGATGCCAATGCCATATCCCAGATATGGTCGTAGATGGGATCACATGTCGATGTCGATGCCATGTCCCTGGCATGGTCTTATGCGAGATCATACTCTGATGCCGATGGCATGTCCCAAACATGGTCTTACAGGGGATCCTTAGTTACTCTCAGTGCTGAAGCCATGTCCCAAACATGGTCTTATACAGGACCTCATATCGGATGCCCATGCCATGTCCTAGACATGGTCTTACAGGGGATCACGTCTCGATGCCAATGCCATGTCCCATACATGGTCTTAACCGGGATCTCAGTTCGGTGTTTATGGCATGTCCCGGACATGGTCTTACACAGGACCTACAATACTCATGGCATGATTACGGTATCCTCCGTATCCATTAAACTTGAATGAAATTTCCCTTTTCATAATTTCATCATTTCTTAGTAAAACTTCGCATCAATAAATTTCATGATCTCATACTTTGCCTGAACAAATCAATGTCAAGAATATTATATAAATATATAATTCATATAGGATTATGTTCATAGCTTCTTAAAATATCACAAATTTCATAAAACGACATCATAATGAATTTACATGATGTAGGAGCTAAATTATTACATATTACTTGTAACACCTTGAATTTGGGCCTAGAAGTATTGGGCTTGTGTAATGCCCTAATTTTTGGGATTTTTCCGGTTTTTGTGACTTTTGGTGAAATTTTGAAAATTTGGTGTTCTGGATACTGAAATTGTGTTTAAATGTGTTAGTGGGCCTTTAGAAGGCCCAAGCCTAAGTTAAAACCCAGTAGAAATATCAATTTTGGTTTTTAAGTGAAAGGGGACTTGGTTAAGTGGGCCTTTAAGAAAAAGTTAGTAAATAAAGACGCAAAGAGGGCCTTGGTAAAGTGGCAAGGTGGCGCCACTAAGTTCCTAAAAAAGTGGCGTGTGGACTAAGTTTAAGGGCCAGAGTTCAAGTCACCAGGTAAGCGTGTTGATACTTTTATTTTTGTGTGCATGTGCCAGGCATGTGATAGAGTTTAAGTGGAAATTCGGCTAGGGCTTTAGGAAGGTTGGGCCGTGGGTCTGAATGGCCATTAAGGCAAGCTTTATTTTCCTTTTGTCTTGTCGAATTAGGGTTAGCCACCTAGAGCCTTCACTTTCATTCTATTCTCTTCTCAGGGCCGCAAAAAGCCGAAAACGCAAAGTTAGATCTCTTGAGTGCCGAATTCTTCCTCCTCTTCTCCTCTCTGCTTCTATTTTATTTTCTCCTTCTTTTTTTCTCTAGCCGAAACATTCCTACCATTCTACTCATCTCCTCTTTCATTCCCATTCTTTTCTAAACCTCTATATCTAATTGCCATAAAAGCTGAAATCCCAAAAGTTGTTTCTTATGTCGATTTCTTCTAGCCAAAATCCTCCTATTTCCTTCATCTCTTTTGGCCAATTTTCACATCCTCTAAACCCCTAACCCCTGTCAGCAACACCACTTCGAAACCACCACACCAAATCATCTTCCTCTTCACAGTTCCAAAAGCCGAAAACACCATAGTTTTTAAGGACATATAGCCGAATCTTTAGATCTCTAAGATTCGATCTCTGCTAGTGTTTAGGGGCTAGATCTACATCAAATCTGAGTAGAAACGGAAGGGGAATCTGTGGTAAGTACTCAACATCTCAGATCTATTCTCTATTTCGGGATTTAGAAAAGCCGAAATCCCTAGAGTCTTAGGGAGGCTATCGATTGGGGCTTAGGGCTCTAAAGGTTATTAAAAAATGATTTATTTGGTGTTAATGTGTTCTAGAGGTGACTGATCAAAGGCTTGGACAAGTGGAACGACTAGATCTAAATCTAGTCACTAGTTTCGGCAAAGGTAAGATCTCAAGGGCTCTAGGTGGTGATGGCCGATTATGTTAAGTAGAGTTATGGAGATTGTCATTGTATTTTGGATCTAATGTGTCTAGTAATCGATTGTAGGATATTGTGGGAGATCTCGTTAGCAGTCGTCGCAAATCAGGTGTGTAAACGAACACCCTTCTGTAGCTTAAATCGGCAAAAGTCGAAAAGTCGAATTACCAAAATTCCAGCATTTCGTGGGCTTGTGAGCGTGTGAACGCTTATAAGTTGGTTGGAATTTGTTGGATTTGCAATCGCAAGTGGTAAGTTGGTTGAGTGCGCAATTTTGTGCACTTCTGTAAATTTAGGCTTCAATGGGCTAAAATTGGGCCCAATGGGCTTACGGGCCCATATAGGTAAAAATAGGCTATAAATATGTTCTGATAGACTGTAGGTTCAAAACTACTGAAACTGGTAAATCGATCGTGGAACTTGGGCTAAATGGGCTTAAGTTGCTTATAGACACTGTAGGGCCATTAGGGGTTTTAGGGCCCAATGACTGTAAACTGCTAAAATGGGCTAAGTAAGCTACTAAGATAAAAGTTGGACAATTAATGTTTGTAAAGTGTTTAAAACCCTAAAAACTGGAATAATTATCGAAATATCCCTTATAGGTGCAAAATTACGGGTTTACACCTAGGAGCAGAATGACCGTTATACCTCTGGGGTTAATTGTGACTGAAATGCATGCTTTACTGTTTTTGTTCACTGTATGCCATGACATGATTATCTATTGCATGGGGCTGGGATTATTTGATGGAGGAAGTATTGAAAAGAGGCTTTGCCTCAGTTTACTGAAAAAGGGGCTTTGCTCTAGTTTACCGTTCTGGTGGCTCGGCCACACTATCTGATTATGCAACTATGCTGCCACTGTGGAGAGTAGCGGTTGGGTGGGTTGACTAGCTTTCCCCACATGGAGAGTTTGGCTGGCATGGGTGGAGAGTAGCGGTTGGGTGGGTTGAGTAGCTTCCCTACATACTGATATGGGTTTTGCATTCATGCATCGATATTATTGTTCTACTACTGAATTGAGCCTATGGGCTGTATTAATATCTAAAAAGGGGCTAAGGCCTAGATAAACCGTATTGAATAGGGCTACGGCCCAGTAACCGGATACTGAATCGGGCTTCGGCCCCTTTGATACTGAAATTGGATAAGGGCTTAGGCCCAGTGAGCTTGAGCTGATTTGGGGCTCTGTATGGGCTTTCTTTACACACTGAGTTTTCCAAACTCATCCCTTCCTTTCATCCATGCAGGTGAGCCCTAAACTAGTGGACTTGGAGCTGGAGGGATTCAGAGTGGCCATGTAGACTGCAAACGGACTGTCTATTTTAAGCATTAAATTATTTTTAATTAATTTACTTTATTTGGTTTTGGGTTTGTAATAAGGCCGCTCTAATTATTTTAATTTTTTTTAGCTTAGGTATGATATTGTTTAAATCCTTTTGAAATCGGTTAGCTCTAAGGCACGCTTTTATAAAAGTTACTTATTTTCAAAATATCACGATAACGAAGGAAAGCTTCCGCAACGTAAACGTTTTCAAAGGGAATAAATATTTTAAATAGACTTAAACCTAATTTGTGTTTCATGGACAAGTTTTAAGGTTAAAGTGTGGCAATGGGTGTGTGCATGACTAGGATTGGATCTAGGAAGATGTTGGTACTTAAGCAATCTAATTGACTCACCTCCTCTTCTCTTGAATCCTACCTGGTGTATAGTACCCATTCACTTTAACAAAGAAGATCTGATTTTCCGATACTTAAACTGTTTTAAAAATAACATGTCTCTGCAAGCTACAAAGGTTTACAAGCTTTCACAATTTTCTATGAAATTTTACAAAGTTGTTAATGTTTGAAAAGGGAATGATTATTTCAAGGAACCACGTTTTGAAAAATAAACAAACACAAGCTGAGCTTTTATACAAGATTTACGGTAGAAGTTTCTAAACATTAAGAAGTGTTTTTAATGAAAACATGGTTTTCAAAAGACACTTCAATGTGACACACCAGACTTGGCCGTAACGCCTAGGCTAGGTTTGGGGTGTTACATAACTTATCTCCAGTCCAAAATGTGGGAAATTTATCGGTTTAGTCCATGACTTTTCCCTTTCCCCAGTTTTGGTTCGGGCTTCGTGTTTCTTGATCTAAAATGATAAATTTAACTCGTTTAATACACACATTGACTAAATACCTCATAATTGACACTTTGGTAAAATTTATAATTTTACCCCTAAACTTTTACGTATTTACAAAATGGTCCCTAGGCTTGTAAAATGAAATATATCTATTCTCTTGGCTACCCAAGCCTAACCGACACTCACTAGTGTTTATAAAAGCCCACATTGCTCACAGTTTCATACTTTTACTACACATTTTACTAACTTTGCAATTTAGTCCCTATTAAGGGCTTTCTTGAAAAATCACCTAGAGAAATGTGTTTACTACACTTTAATCTTTCATTTTCTACCACTAAGCATCAATTTACTTGCATGTCATGCATGGGTATATTTTTGAATGTGAACCCTAGCTCAAATTAGTGGTATAAATAGCTAGATTAAGTTACGAGGATTTCAAAAATTTGAAAAGCATGAAAAACGGGGCTTGGAGTACTTACATAGAGCTTGAAAATGAAGAAAAACCCTAGTTATGGTGGCTTGAGAAATTCGACTGGTACATAGTGAAGATGAGCCTATTTTTGGCTTATCTTCCCTTTTTATTACTTAACTTTACCAAATAACCAAAATGCCCTTATGCCCTTTCTTTGATATTTTTCCCTTCTATGGGCATTTTTATCCATAGTGCCAAAAATTGGTCTAATTGCCAAATAAGGACCCCTAATAACTTTTCTTGTGCTATTTCATACTTAAACCTTCTAGAAACTCAAAATTTTCATCTTTTGAATTTAGTCCTGAAGGACAAATTAATTACTATTTCATAAAATTTCTTTCATGAAACTTTCTCAATATCATGCAAGCATGCTGTAACACAAAAATAATCATGAAAATAAATTTTCTACCTCAGATTTGTGGTCTTGAAACCACTATTCCGACTAGGCCCTAATTCAGGTTGTTGCATGTGGAAAAACGACAACTGTGAAAGATCATGTGAACAAGTTAAAACAAGCCTTAGGCGCTAAGTCGAATTTGAAAGAGTCAATAGGCTCAAAAAGAAAATTGAATCACAAAATGAATGATTAAATAACATGGGATGAATATGGGACTGTCTACTATGTTTGACATGCACAGTGTTTGAAATGCATGGTTATAACCCAATAAACTATTTGAAAAGGTTGTAAATTTTGTAAATACAACCTGCGTGTAGTCGCTTACTACTTTTCTCTTGTATTTCTCATCTCATCTTACTCCCTTCTATGTAAAACGAGTTTCTACAAATTGTAAATTGCTTGAGTTGATGTGGACCAGACGAGAAGAAAGATGGGCCAACTGAAGTAGACATGAAGCTTGTGAAGCAGCTTACACCTTTAGGTTTCCTTTTGGTTCTCCTATGGGCTTGGGAGGAACCACCTTAGTTTATGGGCTACAACTATTGTATTTATTTACTGCTTTTCTTATTCATGTATGAGATACTATGGATGTTTAAAACATGCCAAATTTGAAATATGTTAAAATTTTATAACAAAAACAACATTAATTGATGAGATCAATTAAATGACTAAATGGACTAAAGTAGACCATAATTTGTGAGATGAAACCTTAATAAAATTCCCTTAATCAAAATATTAAGTCGACGTTGTCTTCTAATCATTGCCCTAGTTAAGGCCTTGATTGATACTATGTAGGTTTTTGCTAAAGCAAAGTATTAGTATCTATCTTGGTTAAATGCGAAGAATAAAAAAGTGATATTTGCTAGTTAAAACATTGGTTAGAGACTTAACTAGATTACTCTAACATGATTAGAAACCTAGAGGCAAGTAATTTGGATAAATCATAAGATGATTAGAATAAAAGTTGTTCACCAAATATTTAGGAGTTCCCTGTGATGTAATTAGCAACTATTGCTTACCTAAATAACCATAATCTTGAGAGTAAAGCCAAAACTGACTTAAGACGAGGTGAAATATGGATCCTTGCCCACTAGAAAAACTTTCGAGAAAGTCTTTCCGAAATTAAAATATAACAATTATTAATTTTGAATAAAATAGTGGGAGCATCATTTAATAAAGTCCTTTTAATGATTAATATAAACTTGGTAAATTTACTCACTCGTATATTTCATTGTTGTAGATATATTATGGTTGCAAACACAAATTCACTTTTATTGTGATCGATCTTTGAGAAGGGCAAATTGAATGGTTTGAATTTCCTTGATTGGTTTCGTAAGCTGAGAATTGTCCTCAAACAAGAACAAAAATTATATGTCATTGAACAACCCCTTCATAATAAACCACCTAGTAATGCCTTAAAGGCTGATAAAGATGTCTACAAGAAGCATCTCGATGACATGGTAGACATTGGATGTCTTATTTTTGGCACTATGAATCTTGAGCTTTAGAAGCAACACGAGGACATGGTTGCTTATGATATGATTAAGAACCTGAAAGAACTTTTTCAGGGGCAAGCATGAGAAGAGAGGTTTGATACCTTTAAGTCCATTTTTCAATGTAAGCTGGTAAAAGGAAGCCCAGTAGGGCCTCATGTTCTGAAGATAATAGGCTATATAGAAAGCCTATCTAAACTTGGATTTCCACTAAGCCAAGAGTTGGCCACTGATGTTATTCTGCAATCATTGCCTGATAGCTATAGCCAGTTTGTCATCAATTTCAATAGGAATGAAATTGACGAGACTCTGCCATAGGCACTCAGCATGTGAACTACTGAAGGTAACATGAAAAGCTCTAGACCTGAGCCCATTCTAATGGTTCATAATAACAAGGGCAAGGGTAAAGCTAAAGCTAAGGCAAAGCCTAAGGGCAAAAGCGAGCCCAAATCTGAAAATGGAAAGGTTGCACTGAAGCCTAAAGGAGGGGGTGGCTAAGGAAGGAACTTGCTTCCATTGTGGTGTGATTGGACATTTGGAAGTGAACTGCCCTATCTATCTTAAGGAAGTCAAGAAAGCCAAAACGAGCGAAGTGTCTGCTTTAGATATTTATGTTATTGATATCAATTTATCAACTACTACTTCTTGGGTATTAGATATCAGTTGTGGTTTTCATATTTGTACTTCTGTACAGGGACTACAAAGGAGTAGGACTCTGCCTAGAGGAGATGTAGACCTATGAGTTGGAAATGGAGCAAGAGTTGCTGCATTAGCTATAGAAACACATATTTTGTCTTTTCCTAGTGGACTTGTCTTATGTTAAGAGGATTGTTATTTTGTGCCCAGTTTGACTAAGAACATTATTTCAGTTTCTTGTTTAGAGAAAATTGGTTTTGAGATAATTATTAAGAATAAATGTTGTTCTTTTTATCTTAATAATGTTCTTTTTTATGGTTCGACACAATTGGTCAATGACCTTAATATTTTAGATCAAGTTAATCCCATTTATAACATAAATACTAAAAGATCTAAAATAAATGAATCAAATCAAACTTATATTTGGCATTATCGTTTGGGCCACATACGTGAGAAACGCATATCCAAACCCCATAAAGATGGTTTCTTGGATTCATTCATTTTCGAACAAATTGAAGTATGTGAATCTTGCTTATTAGGAAAAATGACTAAAGCTCCTTTTACTGGTAAAAGTGAGCGAGTTAGTGATTTATTGGGCTAATACATACTGATGTATGTGGACCAATGATTACACAGGCTAGAGGTTGATTTCAGTACGTCATTACTTTCACTAATGATTTTAGTAAATATGGGTATGTTTATCTCATGTGCCATAAGTTTGAAGCCCTTGAAAAGTTCAAAGAATTAAAAATGAAGTACAAAATCAACTAGGAAAAACTATCAAGACACTTTGATCTGATCGAGGTGAAGAATTTTATAGCCTAGAGTTTGATGACCTTTTTGAAGGAATGTGGTATAGTCACACAACTTACTCCTTCTGGTACTCCGTAATGGAATGGAGTTTCTGAGAGAAGAAATTAAACTTTTTTAGACATGGTTCGATCAATGTTGAGTCATGATGATCTACTGACTTCCTTTTAGGGACATGCACTTAAGACAACTACTTTCACATTGAATCGTGTTCCATCTAAATCGGTTCAAAATACGCCATATGAGATGTGGACTTGGAAATGTGCCAATATGTCTTTTATGAAGGTTTGGGGTTGTGAAGCTTATATTAAACGTCAGACATCTACTAAGCTGGAACCCCAATCTGAAAAGTGTATATTTGTGGGATATTCGAAATTTTGAGAAATAGAATGCCTAGTATGGAGCACATGGGTCTGTGTCTCAGCTGTGTGGATGGCATGGCCTTGTACACGGGTGTGTGCCAAGGGCAATGCACCTAATTTTGTAAGAATTTAATTCATCACATGGCCTAGCACAAGGGAGTGCGGCTTGGCCGTGTAGTTTCATTTGGCTGATGACATCATAAATAGAGAGTTACATGGGGTATGGACATGGGCATGTGTGACCACACGGCCTACCCATACGGGCGTGTCCCATGTGACAGCCTTAAATCGGCCCTAGTCGGAATGTGGTTTTGGGACCACAAAACTGAGGCTCAAAAATAATTTAATAATTATTTTAATGCCTATTGCATGTGCCAATTCATGTGTGACATCTTAGGTGCTTTAATTTAGTATTAAAATTATGAATTGCACCAAAAAGGGCTTAATTGTGAACTTTGGAAATATGCATGACAAAGGTGTGATGACTAATAAGTGCATGCATGCAAAATAGTGGAGTTGCATGTCAAATTTCTCCTTTTTATGTTAGTGGACGGTAATGATGACTTTGTTTTGTCATTTTATGCTTTGTATGTTAGTAAATAATGATAATAATATTTGTTATTATTAAAGAAAATGGTTTCATAAAATAAATTAATATGGAATTTGGGTGAAAAAAACAAAGTTCTCATATTTGTTTTCCCCTTTACCGATTTGAACAAAAGAAAATTGAAGAAGAACACCTAAGGCATTCGGTCACTTGGTTGGGGACTAAGGTATGAGTTCATAAGTTTTTCCTTTGGATTTTGAGAGTTTAAGGTGATTTTTGAAGCTCCTAACACAACCCATGTGAAAATTCTTGTGTTTGTGAAGCATGAAGTATTCAGTCATGTTGGCAATATGGTATGTTTTGAGTGTGTTATGTTTTTGAAATAGAAATTGGTAGATGGAGTTTTAATGGACTCTATGATGTTAAAATTCATCTAAATTGAAATTTGTGAGCTCAAATTTGTTAGATTGAAGTTTTGTGTGGTTTAACTGTCCAAGGGGCATTCGGTTCTTTGAATTGTATGAATTGTTTTGTTTTTGATTAGCAATTTGGTTATTAACATGATATTTAGTCTAATGAAAATGACTTAGGGTGAATAGATGCTAATTTTGATGTGGTGAGCTTCTTAAGTTGTTTGACCGAAACCTACTTTTAATTTTTGAATTTAGTGAAGCATGTTGGTTTCGGTAAACTAGTAAAATGATAAGAAAATAATGCTTGGATATTGAATTTGAGTTATGATGGCCGAATAAGCTTATTGTTGGTGAATGGCTAAGAATTGGGCATTTCCTTTGAGCTTTGAAATGAAATTGCCGTGTAGTACAATTCAAAAAGGGAAGTGGTTTTTATTTAAAAATCAAGCATGTTCTTGTTAATTAAGCTTGGAATTGATGAAATTAGGTGTAAATGTATTGTTATAAGTTGAAAGTAAAGTGTGTCAAATGGTTTCTATCATTGCCGAATGTGAAAATGGCTAAAGGAAAATTGTTTAAATGTGTAGTTAATTGAAATTCAATTAAAAGTGTGTGAGTGAAATTATTTGAATGTAATTGGGGCATGAGCAATAGAGGTTTTGGGTGGTATTCGGTCCTTGAGGAAATTTAGGCACGAAATATGTGAATAAGAACTTTAAAGAGTGAATTTGTATAAATCTGCTTGGTACAGCAGCAGTAACGTGTTTTGGAAAAATCACCATAAATTGTGGGAGCTGAATTAGAGGCTGAATAAATTATGTAATTAAAGCTTAATGAGTCTAGTTTCTTATAAAAGAAACCTTATAAGCAAATGAATTTCCGATAAAGAGATATTTAAAGTTGTGTGAGACAGTGTCAGATTGACTCCGAAATCCTCTGTTCTATTTTTAGAAAATCATTATAAATTATAAAAAAAAATCCATAAGATGTAATTTATATGCTTAGAATCCTTAATGAGTCTATTTTCAAGAGAGATATACAAGAAAATTTTCCGAGACCTGAACAAAGAGATAATTGAACTTTAGTACAAAAGGGTCGGAACTATCTGACAGTGAATCAGGGGTAATTTTGAGGATTAAATTGTATTAATTGGTCAATTCAAAAATTCTGGAAATTTTATGGTAGAAAGGTACATGAGTCTAGTTTCAGGAAAAATTTATGGAACTTGATTTGGAGTTTCGTAGCTCCAGTTATGAATAATTTAGTGAATATTGCTCAGGAAGTCAGCTTGTAGTGACTTGTGATATATATGTGATTGGCCGAATGTGTGTGCGTGTGTGGCAAAGGATGTATATATGTGTTTCTTATTTTGATTGTAAGATATTTTAATAAGGATTAATAAAATTGAATTATTTAATTTTAGCTCAAGAGCATAGAGGGACAAGTTCGGATAAAGGGAAAGCTAAAGTGGTTGAATAGCTGACTTATTGTTGTTCAGAAAAGTTCGAGGTAAGTTTTGAGTATTTGAATTTGGTATTTAATTTAAAATTCCATGATATACATATATGATAGATGAATGATGTCCCATTGTCCTTACCATAACAAGGTTATAAAAAAAGAAACCTTATACATGTTGATATATAGCCGAATGGCTATTAGAGAATTAAACAAAGAACAAGATTGGGGATATATGCTTATGTGTGTTTGCTTATTGAGCTCAAAGTTTAGTAAACGAAGTATACAGGTATTAGATTTGAATGATGTTACGACACAAAGTCAATGAGCATGTTATATGTCTACATGCGAATGAGTGGACTTGAATTACAAATGTGATCCTGCTATGAGAAATGTGGTAACATGTGACTAGATATGCATGAAACTATGTGATGTGAATCCAGGTTAAGACCTGAAGGCTATATGCGGAGATTATATCTGGGTTAAGACTCGATGGCTATATGCGGAGATTATATTCGGGTTAAGACCTGATGGCTATATGCGGAGATTATGTCCGGGTAAAGATCCGCTGGCTTTGTGTGGAGATTTTATCCGAGCTAAAGGTCTCGATGATGACTCGAGTAAAGTCTAAGATTAAAAGACTTCATAGTAACGATTGTTAATGAATGCGCTCAAAGCGTTAAGTTATACAGGTATGTACCCTAAGCTTATATGCAAGCTTGTTTTGGACCAAATCATAAGGTCATTATACGATTGCATATATGAGTATGAAATGAGACTATTTATATGATTATAGTACAATTGGTCAATGTGAAAGGTTATATGAAATTATGCAATATGTTTTTGTTTACATGAGCTCACTATCAAGTGAAAGTTATCTACCTATTTTATATGATAAGAACGTGTATATTCGGTTAAGGAGTGACATGCCCAAAGAAGTGGGAAACAAAAATGCGAACAACTATGTTATAATTTGGTTTTTATCCGTTGTCATTACTTAAAACTTACTAAGCATTGTAATGCTTACTCCGTTTACTTTGTTTCCTCTGTTTTATAGATCTCTTTTTGAAGCTACGGACTCGGGGATTGAAGCTTTAATCACCTACACTATCGTCGTTATTTTGGTACATTCGATAGTTATTTTGAGAACAATGGCATGTATAGGCTAATCTCCTTTTGTGAATCTGAATTACATTTTGAGTTGTATTTGTTCTAGCCATGCGAAAATGGCTTGCTTAATCTCTAAGTTGATGTATATGTTTTGTTGGAAATTTTATGTGCCTTGTTACTTCGACGCATGGGTTATATGATGTGATGATGGTATGCTTAATACCCAGAAATTTGATTATACCTATTGGTCGGTAGTCGTTTGACAATCTTGATAGTACTCTTATAGTAAATATACGTGAGATAGTTGCCTTAGTCGAATTACCTTCAATGTTAGATTGTTCGGATCTAGAATTTAAATTTGATCCCTAATCGAATTTCGATGTACAACTGAATCTATGTCATGTACGTAACTATGAACCTCAGTAGGTTATATTTAGTTATGTAATACCTTAATACCCTATTTCGGCGATGGACAGGGGTATAGGGTGTTACATCCCATATCCAGACGGGCGTGTGACCCCTGTTTAGGGCAAAATTTTTATAAGTTTGTAAAATTTTTAGGAGTTCCCGATTTAGTCTTGAATCGTTTCCCAATAGATTTTGGGCCTCGTAGGCTCATTTTAGGGACAATATGAATGAATGTGAAAAGTTTTTAATTTGGATGGAAATTATGGCCTAAATTTGTACGATCTCTTGTGTTTAAGTCCGATAATACCTCGTATCCTGTTTCGGCGTATAACACAGGTAAGGATTGTTATATTTAGTGGTATCAGAACTATTGTTTAGTTAAGTCTAAGACTAGCATAGCATATGTGAGTCTAGCTATATATGCCATATTACTACCTGTGATAGTGTGATGTCTCCTAACTCTAACAAAATTATTTTGTGAAGAAAGAGATACTTTCCAGTCGAGCTATTTCTAAAAATGCTAAAAGTGATACTGAGATATTGGGATGTGTGTTTGTGATGAGTCAAAACTTGGAAAGGTATAAATAATAGTTCATGATATGTATGCGATGACGTGCGTAACCATAATTTGAGAAATGTGGTAAAATGTCATTGTTCCGATTGAACGTTGTATTTCAATGGATACTAGTGAATTTATGAAGTTGATAAAATGTTAAAAATGTTATGAAATGAAGTTAACCAGACGGGTGATCTAGAGTAAGCCTTTAGAGCATACGTTACTGAAGGGATTTAGCCTGAATCAATAATCCTGTTATACTATATGTGACTTGGGAACGTGCCCTATGAATATATGCAATAAGGAATACTTTTGAAGATGAATTGATGGATTGTTGACATGCATATCTTGAGTATAATGCCTGAATATCCATCGAAACTACAACAATTCAATGAGAGTTATTCTTGAAATATGGAAAGGTAAAAAGAAATGAAAGTTCATATTGTGATAAGCATCCATGTTGTTTGGTATTCATATGATGTTATATGCCTAATTTGATTGACTAAGTGAATGTGGTAAGTAGACTTACTCAAAATTTATGGAACGTATGTACAAGTGCAATTAATTGAATAAGATAATTGGAAAGTTCATGAAACATGAATGTGTGTAAGTTTGCCTAAAGTGAATCATATAACTGTGATGATATTATGATGATGAATGTTAAGTCACATGTGTGTATAAATATGAGAGTCAAGTTAGAGGCTTTATGACCTCACCCCCTTACCAATGTGGTATTTTATTGTAACACCCCTTACCCGAGAGCGTCGCCGGAGTCGAGCACAAGACGTTACCAGACTTACCTCACTAGTTCGGGGCATAAAAATTTGCTTTTAAAATTAATTCAATCACATTCATCCAATATATCCTAAAATGGGCCCTCGAGGCCCTAAACATGCAATTGGAACGGTTCGAGACCAAACCGGGAACATTTAAAAATTTTCCAATTACTTTCAAATTAAAACAATTTATTTTACTGTTCATAATAAAACTATCCACCTGCATAACAGTCATTAAATTAATTATAACTCAAGTTACAAAACTCAAAATTTAAATCTATAAATTTTCCCTGAAACTAGACTCATATATCTTATTACCATAATTTTTCCAGAATTTTTGGTGTGGCCAATTAGTACAGTTTATTAGTTAAATGTTCCTCTATTTCGCAGCCTAGCGGACCTAACCTCTCTTCATTAAAAATTAATTATCTCATAGTACCGTTTTCATTTAGTGTTTCCACTTGTTTCTAATGAAAACAGACTCACTAAGAAATCTATACATATAAATTATGACTCATAATTTTTTTTTTACAATTTTTAGTGAATTTCTAAAATTAGAATAAGGGATCACAAAATCCCTCTAAACCAGTCTCACAAGAATTTAAATATCTCAGAATATCGACTTCCTTTGCTTGCTCTGTTTCTTTCCTATGAAAATGGACTTAATAACCATTTAATTCCATTTCTAAAATTTTTAGTGATTTTTCAAATTCACGTCACTGCTGCTGTTCCAAAAATGTTTCATGGCCAACATTTACTCTTTCATAATTTCTTTGCATAAACTATCATTTAGGCATACATAACATCAAATCATGTTTTTAATTAGCCATTCAATAGCTAATCACTATCAAGTATTCACTTGCCATTCTTTAATCGTATCATAAGAACATACACAAAATAACCAAGTCCTTATACATGCCATAACTCAAAACATTTCAAATTACAAAATATCGAGATAGCCTTTGACAGTGTGAGACGAACTCCGACGTCCTTACGATCCTTGAACTGGCTTGGCTACATTATAAAAGAGAGAAAGGAAAAAGAGTAAGCTACAATGCTTAGTAAGTTTACAAGTAAATAAAAGACAACATTCACCAAGTATAAATATACTCATATTATGCCATCAACTAACAAAATCTTTATTTTAATTCTCCACTTACTCTTTAACTTTCCTGTTTATCATTCCTTTACCTGAACTTTCTTGTAACATAGCCTGTATATTAGCCCAATGAACCATTTGGAATACTCAGGATACTTGGGTTTTCTTGCCTGATAATAGCCTGTCAATGCCATGCCCTAGGCATGGTCTTACATGAGATGTTCCCTGTCCTGCCAAAGCCATATATCTGATATGGACTTACATGGGATGTTCCTGAACTGTCTCAACCTGCCAATGCCATGTGTCTAATATGGACTTACATGGGATGTTCCTCAACTGTCTCAACCAAAAATGTCATGACATTCCGTATCCCATACATTCCTAAGGTTTAAACGGGTTTTCTGATACTTTTTCTCTGTTACCTTATCTTTGATTCAACTTGGAATATTCTCATAAAATAAATGTATATATGCTGGAAATTAACAACATTAATATAAAATATCAAAATATTGCATTTATTTACCGTAAACTTACCTCGGTGCAAAATACGATCAACTTGACAACTTAATCTTCTACCTTTTTCTTTCCTCGGTCTATCCCCAAATTTCATTCTTCTTGATCTATAATTAGAAAATTTAGCTTATTTAATACTCACATTTATCAAAACAGTCCTTAACTCTAAGTTTAGTAAAATTATGATTTTGCCCCTAAACTTTTACATATTTACACTTTTGCCCCAAAGCTCGGAAAGTAAACTTTTCCCTAATTCTTATGTTTTAGGACATGCTGATCATTTTCCCTTAATGGAAACATCCAATTCTCACTCTAACATGTACTTATGAACATTAGGTATTTTTACCGATTATGTCGTTTTACTTGTTTTCACTTAAAATCGAGTAGCACAAGTTGTTTAACATAATTTAAAACTTCATACTCTATCATAAAACATCAAAATAAACACATTTCACCGAAGGGTATTTTTCCAAACATGAAGCCTAGGTTAAATTATTGCTAGAATAAGCTAAATCCAGTTATCGGGACTCCAAAAACGTAAATAATATTAAAAACAGGGCTAGGATGCACGTACTATGAGCTTGAGAAGTTGAAGAAACCCTAGCTATGGAGATACATGAGTTTCGGTCCTTATGGAGAAGATGATAACAATTTTGCCATCTTTTTCCCTTTTAATTCCTTTTAATTACCAAATGATTAAAATGCCCTTCATTAAAACTTTGGTTATTTTTATCTATGTATGTCCACTTTTGTTCATGAAAACCTAATGGTCTAATTACCATTTAAGGACCTCTACTTCAATTATGCTCTTCAATTTAATCCTTTCCTATCTAGAACTCATATTTATCAACTTTTGCAATTAAATAGGCAATTTAAACATGCAATTTATGAAATTTTCTATCAATATTCTAACGCATGTGTCTATTCACTCGGTAAATCATAAAAAATAATCGGACTAAATTTTTTCTATCTTGGATTCGTGGTTTTGCAACCACTGTTCCGTTTAGGCCCTATTTCGGGATGTTACATTTATAATGAAATTGTACTAGATTTATGTTGAATGAGCTCACAAGTGAGAGACTAAAGAGTTCAGTAACAAAATAACTAATAATGTGATCAGAATTGAAAATAGTTTGGCAAGCGAATAAAGTTTTTGGAAAAAGATGTCAGGTTATTCTAAAGATCATTCGGATTACGCAATGTCCCAGTTAAAGAAAGAGTTAATCTTGGCTAATTGACTCATTTGGATATGATATCTAAAGTATGTGTTTGCTGGAATTTCTTCGAAATTGATTCTTGTTAGTGAATGGAATAATAAAGGGATTGTGATGACAAAATTAGTCAAAGAAATGATATTTGAATCGTAAAGATGTCTGAGTGTAATAGTTGCAATTGGATAGATTATAATGATCCTTCTGAATATTTTATGTATTTAGTTATCCTTAGAGATATATGTGATTGTTCGTTTCTAATGAAATTTTTATCATATGAGAATGATGGTTGATTATAAGGATAGATGAAAGCACTGTTGGTCTGGATGGTTAATGGTCAGCATATCTTATCTCTCTCTTTGAGGTTTATTCTATTATGTTTGGAGTAAAGGTTGATGGTGAAAATTTATGTTAGGCTATTCTTTTATTTATACTGGATGTTGTTTTGCTTTATGTATATTTGGAAAATATATTATCTCTGTTACAACTGATTTTAGAGTGTGTAAGTATCATTTTTCTTTTGGATTTCTCTGAGGAATCATCAAGATCATCATTATTTTCTTGAACGTGGTGATTCTGGTATCGGATTTCTCTAATTTTCATGAAAGGAATTGACATTGACAAAAGTATAAATAGTGGAAGCTTAACCTTGAATTGTGTGATGGTTTTCTTTTCTTGGGTAAGTTCAATTAAGGTTAGTGAGTTCAATCAGGGCATATTGTTCTTTGAGCTAATGTAGTTGTGAAGATTCCTGATTAGCATGTTAAGGGAATTATAAAAGATCGTATGTTTGAATTGTTTAACAACATGAAGAAAGTAGCATATTGATATGTTTCTATTCAATAGTTGAGGTCGACTTAGTTGATTTTATCTAAGCAAGCTAGTCAGTTGAAAGGTAATTCGAATTATATGCCTTTAAGTTTA
This sequence comes from Gossypium stocksii, assembly GCA_020496765.1. Classification (NCBI taxonomy): domain Eukaryota; kingdom Viridiplantae; phylum Streptophyta; class Magnoliopsida; order Malvales; family Malvaceae; genus Gossypium; species Gossypium stocksii. The sequence goes on from CM035628.1 coordinate 67,362,722, forward strand.
TCCTTAGGTAAGAAAATAAAATTCTGTACATTTATGGGTGAGTAGATGGACAGTTTGAAGGAAGAATTTATATTCTAGAAAGTAAGATACAGAGATATACCTAGTAGATTTGTTTTAATCGAAAGATGTTGTTATGAGTAAGTTATTTCGATTGATAAAGTTATCACATTTGTAAAGGTTTATGTAAGAACTCGATTTTGGGCCTAGTCAGAATAGTAGTTTTGGGACCACAAATCCGATGAGGAAAAATTTATTTTATTATATTTTTTATGGTCTACAATTTCACAGGATGATCTCGTGAAAATTTTGTTCGAAATTTTCGACGTTTGAGCACTCAATTTAGTAATAAGGACTAAATTGTAAAAAGTGCAAAAGTTGAGTTCTACATGTTAGAGGTGTCCAATTGTTATGAAATTTTAAATGGGAGGTCCTTAAATGGTAAATAGACCATTGGTTAATTTGTTGGACAAAAATGGACATGAAATAGGTGAAATAGAATATTTTTAAGTTAGGGGCATTTTGGTCATTTAGTGATTAAATGATTAAATAAACAAAATTAAAAGCCAATTTTTGTCCATCTTAAAGCTATGGCTGAAAATACCATGAAGAAACCATGGCTAGGGTTTTTCAAGCTTCCAAGCTCGATTGTAAGTCTGTTCTAGCCTCGTTTTTAATTATTTTTATGTTTTTGAATTCCTTGTATCATGATCTATCTATTTCTACCACTTATTTGAGATATGATGAAGGTCTAGGATTTGAACCATGTTAGAAATTTGTGCATTTTGATGATTAATGGTAGAAAATGCATGATTATGGTTAGAGAAACAACTTTTACTAAGTTATTTTCGGTGAAAATGCCTAAAGGGACTAAATTATAAAAGTCATAAAATAAGTGATAAAAATCTAATTTTTATGGAAAAAGTGGGCTGCTATAAGTATAAAAGTGGTTTGGCTAGGCTTGGGAATCGAAGAAATTGAACACATTTCATTTTACGAGCATAGGGGCAAAAGTGTAAATATGTGAAACTTTAGGGGAAAAATTAAATTTTCCATAATATGATTTTTGGGTCAAATTGAATAATATGACTAATAAGTGAGCTAAATTTGATATTATAGATAAAGAAAAATGAGATTCGGGCCTAGAACGAGGGAAAAACGAAAGTTTGATGGTTAGGCCCTTTTTACCATTTTGGTATCAAGGTAAGTTCGTATGTTAATAAACATTATTGAATTGTGTTAATTATTCATTAGTATTATATATTTAAATGAATTTTGAAATTTAAAGTAAAAGTTCAAAATGAGTAAAAATGTAGGATCGATCATGATCGTTTTATAGCGAAAAATGAATTGACGGAAACGACCATGGTTGGACCATGGCAATATATGATTTCGTATAAGACCATAGCTGGGCTATGGCATCGATATGTGATTCTGTGTAAGACCATATTTGGGATATGGCATCGGTATATGATATATGATTCCGTGTAAAACCATATTTGGGATATGGCATCGGTACATGATATGTGATTCCGTGTAAGACTATATCTGGGATATGGCATCGGTATATGATATGTGGTCACGTGTAAGACCTTTTCTGGGACAGGGCGTTTGTATTATATTTTGTGTAAAACCATAGCTGGGCTATGGCATTGATATGTGAATACATGTAAGACCGTATCTGGGGTATGGCATTGTACTCTGCATATGTGATCCGGGTGCTGGTCTTATACGTCTTACCAGTGGCTGGGTACTCCAGCATGTGTTGCGGATGCCCAACAGCTTGTGTGAGCAGCATTGAGTAGTAACATACTGACTGTCAGCTTACCGTGGATAGCTTGAGAGCGAGCCTATATGTGTTATGAGACATTTGATAGCTTGGCTACATATGTGGCACTTATGTACAAGATTTCAAATGGTCTAACAGGCAAAGTCAAGATGAGAATGTAAGTGAGACTGAATTAAGTACAATAGGTATGTATCAAATCTATGCGAGGATCGAATAAAAGTGAATTAGTGAACTTATAGTGTATCATGTATTTGTTATGAGAAAGATTTATGTACAAGTATGCTTTATGCCATATTGTGTTATTTAGATATATTGAAAAGAATGAATTGAAGGATATGAGATATTAATTTTAGTTGTTTTAATATATATATGTATGGCACATAGTGTGCGAAATAACGCTTTGTGGTGATATTTCACGTAATTCACCCTAGCTAAAGAAAATGCGATGAGTATTAGATTGAATGAAGTCTTACAGATACTTGATTGTGTGTATTCATAAATGTGAACAATTTGTCAAATATGTAATTGATTCATACAAGCATGGAATTGAATAAACTTGTGGAAATTTTTCGGTTGACTATGGTATTTGATTCATAGTACAGAGGTGAAATTAATTGAAAGTACATTATAGTTATAAATGTTTAATATGTGTTTATTTGATAAGATGAGTTTATTATATATGAGCTTATTAAGCTATTTAGCTTACTTTGTTTATTTTCCATGTTTTATAGTGTCGTCAAGTTAGCTCGGATTGGAGATTGTCGGAGATTCTATCACACTATCAAGCTATCATTTCGGGTATAGATGAATTCTAGTATTTAGAGTTTATGGCATGTACAGGGACTCGGTCATTTTGTATATGTGTTATAGTAAATTTTGCCAAAAGTGTTGGCTTATAATGGGGCGATATTCATTTTGTACAAGGCCATTGGAAATGGGCTAATTGTGGTTGCAAATGTGTTAACATGATGATGTCTTTCATTAATGTACAAGTTTGCATGGGTTGAATGGCTAAGTATGTGATGTTTGTGCATGATAGAGACAACATATGAATGATGAGTTGATGTTTGGTTGCTTAAGTATACTATGATTTATGTCTTTGAATTGGTATATGTATTTATGAGTTTCAAGGTGGCAAAAGGCTTGGTAAATAGGCTTATTATTGTCCACACAGGTAGACACACAGTAAATAAGCTTATTATTGTCCACACGGATAGACACACGGGCGTGTGTCTAGGTCGTGTGTCACACACAGTCTGCCCCATGGGCATGTAGTCAGGCCGTGTGTCCCCTGTGTCTTGAATCTTAGCTTCGAATTGGTCACACTGGCAGAGACACGGCCATGTGTCTCGGCCATGTGAAGGATACAGCCTCGAGACATGGGCGTGTGTCAAGGGCGTGTGAAGTCTGCACCTATTTTACGGAAATTAAATTTGCCACACAGCCTAGTACACAGGCATGTGACTTGGCCATGTGACTTCTTTTGGTGCATGATAGTATAAACAGAGAGTTACATGGGTTAAGGATACTGGCATGCATGACCATACGACCTACCCATACGGGCGTGTGCCAAGCCACACGAGCGTGTGACCCCTGTTTTAGGAAAAAAATTTCTAAGTGTTGAAAAAATTTCCAAGGTTCTCGGTTTAGTCCCAAACCACTCCAAAAGCATGTTTTGGGTCTATAGGCCTGTAATAGGGACGTTATGCATGTGAATGGAAAGTTTTAAATTGGACGTAAATTTTATGACTCGATTTTGAATGTTTACATATGTTAAAGTCCGGGAATGCCTCGTACCCTATTCCAGTGATGGATATGGGTAAGGGGTGTTACAGTTTATATGGTCCATTGTAAGTTAGTATAGTTAAAAGCACTTGAAGTTATTATTAACTAAAGCACTGGTTCTAGGTTCTGTTTGAATTAAGTTAAGAAATCATGATTTTTCAATGATGCATTATTGAACGGATTGGAATGTGATTTGATTTTAAGAATGTAAAGTGGCAGTTTATGTTTTCAAATGGCTAAAGTCTCATTAAAAGAAGTTTTCGATGAGTAATTTTGAATCGACAACTAGTATGTCTGTAACACCCCAAACCCGGCCCAGACGTTACGGCCAAGTCTGGTGTGTCACATTGAAGCGTTTTTCGAAAACCATGTTTTCATTGAAAACCCTTCCTAGTGTTTAGAAACTTTTACCGTCAAACTTGTATAAAACCTTAGCTTGTGTTTGTTTATTTTTCCAAAAACATGATTTATTGTAATAATCAAAACATTGTAATCAACTTTATAAAATCTTATGGAAAATTGAGAAAGCTTGTAAGCCTTTGTAGTTGCAGAAACATGTTATTTTAAAAACAATTTTAGTATTGGAAAATCAGACCTTCTTAAAGTGAATGGATACTACGCACCAGGTAGGATTCAAGAGAAGAGGAGGTGAGTCATTTAGACTGCCTAAGTACCAAGCTTTTCCTAGATCCAATCCTAGACACACACACATCCATTGCCACACTTTAAGCTTATGACTTGTCCACGAACAAAAAATTAAGTTTGAGTCAACTTAAAATATTTAATTATGAAAACGGTTACATTGTGGATGCTTTGCTCTGTTATCGTGATATTTTGAAAACAAGTAACTTTTATAAAAACGCGCCTTAGAGCTAACCGATTTCGAAATGATTCGAATAATATCTTACTTAAGCTAAAATAAATTAAAAATAATTAAAAAGGCCTTATTACAAACCCAAATTGAAAATAAAGCAATTAAATAAAATAGCGAATTAATTAACTTAAATCCAAAAATGTAGTCTTCGTGGCCACTCTGAATCCCTCCCAGCTCAAGTCCACGAACTAGGGCTCACCTGCAAGGATGGAAGGAAAGGAGTGAGTTTGGAAAACTCAGTGTGCAAAATAACCCAACCATAGTCCAAATCAGATCAAGCATCAGAGTCAGATTTATTTGGGCCTTAGCCCGATACAGGATTCAAGATTAAGCCCGTAAGCCCATAACAGAAACAAAGTAGATATATCATGCATGCAGAATACCCAACCCATGTCCATCCATATACACCCCCGTATCGACCTTACACCATGTGGGGAGACTACTCGACCCACCCATCTGCTACACATCACAGAATTTGTAGCAGGGCTGCCAAAACAGATAATGTGACTGAGTTACCAGATACAGATATTGTGGCAGAGCCACCAGAACAGATATTTGTGGCGTAGCCACCAGAAACAAATATTTGTGGCAGAGCCACCAGAACGCTTCCTCCATCAATATAACCCATATCCCATGCAACAGATATACATGTTATGGTATACAACATACAGAATCAGAATATCATGCAATTCAGTAAAAATTTACCCTAGGGGTATAACGGTCATTTTGCACCTAGGGGTATAATGGTAATTTTAATTCTTAGGGGTATTTTAGTAATTTTACTATTTTAGGGTTTTCATGCATATTACAGCCATTAAAGTTTTAACAGAAACACCTACCAAGCGTTTTTACCGAATTGGGCCCGTTGGCCCATTAACCCAATTTCGGCCCATTAACCCCAAATATACCGAAGTGCACAGAATTTCGCACTCTACAATCTTACCGCTTGAGATTACCAAGATTAACATCACTCTATCTCACGAGCGCTTACACACTCGCAAGGTCACATAATGCCGGCTCTTCGGCTTTTCAGCTTTCGCCGATCTAGTCTATAAGTGGGTGTCGTTTACACACCTGATTTGCGACAAATCGACGACGAGATCCACAAGCGAGTTGCCTACAAACGAGTTACTGATACGTCAGACCACATACCAACATAAAATACGTACTAATCTCCTTAATATATTCGACCAACACTGCCTTAGTCTCTAAAGTTCTTACCTTTGCTGAAATATGGACTAGATGTAGATGCTCCACAATGTTAATCCTTCAACACTCCTTAATTGCTTGCCCTTAAGTCCACGCTAAACACATTTGAAATCAAAAGAAGACGCTATAAAAGTCCTTAGTCCAAAACGTTAGCCACCCATAAGGGTTTCAGCTTTTTCTTTAAAGAATAAGTAACTCATAAAAGGTTCGAATACTTCCCAAAATGTTATTCTGCTATAGTACTAATCCCGATCTACCGTAGTTCGAATCATGAACACGAAAAGAGTCACGTTTATGCTCTATAGTTCAGCTTTGGAACACCACAAGTCATGAAGGTTTTGGTTAAATGAAAAGATGAGAGATTCGGCTTCTAGAGGATTCGGCTTATGGACCTTTGAGAAGGATTGATGAAGAAAAGAGAAATAGAAAACATAAATAATAGAAGAGAGGAGATGATAGTATAGGTTCGGTTTGAAAGAAATTAAAGGAGGTAGATATGAGATAAAAGAAGAAAAAAATAAGAAGAAAAGAAGAGTAGAAGAAGATAGGTTCGGTTAGAAAGGATGAACAAAAAGAGGAATAATTCATAAAAGCCAAAAATTAAAAGAACTATCCGGCCAACACCTTCCCCTCATCTAATTCAAATTTCTTTATTTAAGCCTCCCATCCATTTTAAATTCCTTTAATTGCTCCTTGATTCTTGGCCAAATTCAAAGTTTGAATTTTATTCAAACTCTCCACTGCTTAGAAGTAGTCCACCGCTCAGCCGACTCCTCCTGCTGCTGGTAGAGTTTCAGTCCAGCTCCAACACTCTCCCATGCGTGTAGCAAAAACGTAGCTCCTCGCGCACACCAAGCAGCTCGAACCCGGGACCTCCAGGCACCCACGCATGTTGCTGGCCACTGGGACGCATCTTCATCTTCGATATAATACAGCTGCAATAATTTATAACCCTTATCCGCTTCAGTTCTGATCTGCTTAAAAAAGTAAAACAGAATTTGCCCGTGCAAGGACTCGAACCTGCCCCCTCTCTGCGCGCCCAGCACGCTGCTGCCATTGCGCCACAGGCGCTTCTTGTGCTGGTTTATGCTCGCAACTCCTCTTAACCCCTATTTTAACCGCAACCTGAATACTAAAAAAACAACCATATGCGCGCGCCGTGCCTTGAACCCAGGCACCGTGCCTTGAACCCAGGCCCTCCTAGCATGCTTAACCACTGGGCCAGGTGCTTGCTTGTGGTAAAACTCAGCCCAAATTATTAATAAAGCCTACTACCCAGATTCCGCTAAAGAAGTAAAATTAAGAATTTCTTTGCTAGAGTCTTGGATCGAACCCAAGATTTTCCCGCACTATACATATTTCATAATTTACTTAAACATCAAATTAATAACAGTAATCTTATAATTTTTTAATAAAAATAAAAATAATAATAATTTTATCTAATAATAATTATAATTTTCATAAAATCTTTAAAACATCAATAATAATAACAGTAATATTTAATAATAAATTTTTTTCTATTTTTTTACAACAATAATTTTTAAAACTTCTTAATTATTTAAGTTTTCTTTTATCCGAACCCAGACTCAAGCCCAATACTTTTAGGCCCAAATGCAGGGTGTTACAATGTCTGTGTTGAGAAAATGACGACATCATTTGTTTGACGAAAAAATTCATATGCTTCTTGATTCCAAGATTATAAAGTATCTAATGTTATAGAAAAAATTGAAATTAAGACAACATTAATAGTTTAAACTATTGAAAGATTGTGAATAGTTAACGATTTATCTTTGGGAAAGTAAATATAGTGTAGATGCTTTAATGGAAAGCCTTTGTTCATCTTGTGAGTGTTGGTTTACCTGATTAACCTTGTTTGATGGAAGTTCGAATGTAACTAAATTAAAGAGCTAAAGTGACGCTTTCTTTGCAAGATTGAGCACCTCAAGAATGTGATAGTGAGTGGTAACTGAACTAGTATAGTGTGAGATGACCTTGATTCTGATTTCTGTTATTATTTCTTCGAGGTAGAAGTCACGCAATGATTTATCTAGAGCTTAAGCAGAAAATGTTGTGCGAGACTCAGTAGTAGCTCGTTTGTTCAGTCAGGGAGTAATAATGATGTAGTTATTTAAAGAAAGTGTTCTGATGACCAGGAAACTTTAAGTACGCAGTGGCATCTTGGCAATGAAATTAATCTTTAAATCGATGATAAGCCTGAGAGAGAAATTCAGATCTTTGACGATATGCTCCGACACTGTGTTTTAGAGTTGAAAGGTGATTTAAAAGAGATATATGAGCTGGAATTGATTTGTGATGTTGAGGAAAAAGGTGGAAGTGAGTCACAAAAGTTGAAAGTAACTTCAGACTGACATAAGGAGTACACGGATCTTAAGATATTTGATTCTAGATCGATGACAGAATGCTTCTAGAATTATTGCCCATGAAGAGGACTCTTTGATATGGTGGAGGAAACTACGAGAATGTTACCTTAATCTTTTCTGGTAAGATTTTTAGGGATGAAAATCCCTAAAGGGAGGGAGAGTTGGAATAGCCCGATTTAAGGCCAAGTTAGAACAATGGTTTTGGGACCACAAATCTGAAATAGAAAATTTTATTGTGATAAAGTTTTAAGATCTATAGTATGGTTGAATGCATGTGTGAAGGTTTCATTAAGAAATTTTATCGATAGAGGGTCCAATTTAACTAGTAGGACTAAATTACAAAAAAAAGTGCAAAATATGTGTTCTAGAAGTTTTGGGTGTTTAATTGAAATGGATTTGAAAATTAGAGGTCCTTATTTAGTAATTAAACCATTACATATCATGATGGACAAAAATGGACATGGAAGGGTAAAATTTCAAAGAAAGGCAAAAATGGCATTTTGGTTATTTGGTAATTAAATGAATTAAAAAGCCAAAATAAAGCCAAAATCTTGTCCATCTTCTTCTTCGATGGCCGAATATCACTAAGGAAGTCATGGCTAGGGTTTGTTAAGCTTTCAAGCTAGATTGTAAGTCCATTTTAGCCTCGTTTTTAATATTCTTTACATTTTTTAAGTCTTCGTAACCCGATTTACCTATTTTTACCCATATTTTGAAGTAGGGTTCATGTTTAAAAATTTACCCATGTGTGACATGCATGTATTTTGATGTTAATGGAAGAATATGTAAGTTTGATGTGTGTTTAACAACTTTTACTAAGTGATTTTTGATGAAATTGCTTAAAAGGACTTATTTGTGAAATTTTATAAAATGGTAGTAGAAATGTGAAATAAAAGAAAAATCTAGGCTGTTATAAGAATGAAAGAAGTTCAGCTAAGCTTGGGTAACAAAGAAACTGAGTACATTTCATTTTATGAGCATAGGGACTAAAGTGTAAATATGTCAAAGTTTAGGGTCAGTATGAGATTTCGCGTAAGACCATAGCTGGGCTATGCCATCGATATGTAATTACATGTAAGACCATATCTGGGATATGGCATTGTACTATGCATATGTGATCCGGGTGTTGGTCTTATACGTCCTACTAGTAGCTAGGTACTCCGACATGTATTGCGGATGCCCGACAGCTTATGTGAGCAGCACTGAGTAGTCACGTCCTGACCATCAGCTTGTGTGATTAGATTGTCGATAGCTCGAGAGTGAGCATATATGTGTTATGAGATATGTGGTAGCTTTGCTACATATGGGCACATATGTGCAATATTTTGAATGATCCAACGAACAAAGTCAAGATGAGAATATAAGTGAGACTAAATTAAGTAAAACAGGTAAGTATCAAATCTATGTGTGGATCAAATGAAAGGGAACTGATGAGTTTATAGTGGAACATGTATATGAAACGACGAAGATTTGTGTATGAGTATGTAACGCCCCGAATTTTGGGCCTAGAAGTACTAGGCCTTGGTGGCAGCTTATAATATTCTGTTGTGTATAGAAATATCACAATTGTGTGTTTGGTGTAGTGATTAGTAATTAGGAGTGTTTGGGAGTGTTGGAGAAGTCCTGGGTTCAACCAGGACTTATTCTCAGTATCTACCACTAACTCTAGTCCCAACACCCGACGTTCACCCAGTTCAGTCCAACAAGTAGGCGTCTGACACCTATGACCATATAACGCCTCATATGGTGCCATCTGAATAGTTTCTTGGTAACTGTTGTTATACGCAAATTCTGCTAATGGCAAGTAATCCTCCCAGCTACCCCGGAAATCAATAATACAACCTCTTAACATATCTTCAAGCACTTGGATCACCCTTTCTTACTGCCATACGTCTGAGGGTGAAAGGTAGTGCTAAAATCCAACCGCGTCCCTAATGCCTCATGCAACTTCTTCCAAAACTGAGACGTGAACCTGGGGTCTCTGTTAGAAATGATTGAAACTGGCACCCCATGAAGTCGTACTATTTCATCTACATACAATTTAGCCAACTTCTCAAGGGAATAATCAGTTCAAATCGGTATAAAGTGAGCAGATTTCGTCAGCCTATCCACATCACCCAAACTAAGTCCTTAGAAGATGTCAAAGGTAGCCCACTCACAAAATCCATAGTAACTCTTTCCCACTTCCAAAATGGAATCCTAATTGGCTGTAGAAGCCCAGAAGGCAATTGATGCTTAGCTTTCACTTGCTAGCACGTCCAACACTTACCCACAAGTTCAGTCACCTCGCGCTTAAGCCCAGGCCACTAGTAGAACTCACACAAATCCCTATACAACTTATTTTCGCCAGGATGCATAGCACAAGGGCTGTCATGTGCCTCTTGTAGTATTGACTACCTCAGATCAGAGTCCTTCAGAATATAGACTCTTCCATGGAAACATAACGCCCCATCACTGTTCAAACCAAAGTCATAAGTCTCACCATTCTCTACTTGTCAAAATGAGGAACCAATGATTCATCCAGCATTTGCTTCTCCCTAATTTCCTCAGTCTAGGACGGTCTTACTTGTAGTTTTGCTAACAAACTACCATCATCATAAAGATTAAGACGAGCGAACATCATTCTCAGATCAGATATAGCTCTACGGCTCATAGCATCCGCTACCACGTTAGCTTTTCTAGGGTGGTACTCAATTGAACAATCATAATCCTTAAGCAACTCTATCCATCACCTCCTTCTAAGCAAGGAGGTATTTAAGGCTTTTATGGTCCGTGTAAATAATACATTTCTCCCTATCCAAGTAGTGCCTCCAGATTTTTAATGCAAAAATCACTGCTCCTAACTCCAAGTCGTGAGTAGGATAGTACGCCTCGTGAGGCTTAAGTTGACGTGATGCATAAGCCACCACTTTACCCTCTTGCATCAGCACACAACCCAATCCAATGCGTGACGCATCACTATATACAGTAAAATCCGTCCCAGACTCAGGTTGTATTAAAATAGGGGCTTCAGTCAGAGCTTTCTTCAACCTCTCAAAACTATCTTGTTGCTTATCAGTCCAATTAAAAGGTACCCCATTTCTCAGTAACTTGGTCATCGGTGCTGCAATCCTAGAAAATCCCTCTACAAACCGTCTGTAATACCATGCTAGACCCAGAAAGCTTTAGATTTCTAACACAGTCCTCGGTGGCTTCCAATCCAAAATAGCTTCAATTTTTTGAGGGTCTGCTCTAATCCCCTCAGCAGACACAACGTGACCCAAGAATGCTACTTCACGTAGCCAAAATTCACACTTGTTGAATTTTGCATAAAGCTGCTTCTCCATCAGAATTTGCAGAACAATCCAGAGATGCTCATCATGATCCCTCTCGATTTTCGAATACACCAGAATATCGTCTATAAAGACACTAAGAACTGATCCAAGTAAGGTTAAAATACCCAATTCATAAGATCTATAAAAGCTGCTGGTGCATTCATAAGTCCGAATGGCATTACCAGGAACTCGTAGTGACCGTAATGAGCCCTGAATGCCGTCTTATAGATATCTACCTCCTTAACCCTTAGTTGATGATACCCAGATCAAAGGTCGATTTTGGAGAATATTGAAGCTCCTCTAAGTTGATCAAATAGGTCGTCAATTCTTGGTAGGGGGTACTTGTTCTTAATTGTCAGTTTGTTCAACTGATGGTAATCAATACACATTCGGATCATTTTAACTTTCTTCTTGACGAATAATACCGATGCTTCCTATGGAGACACACTCGGTCGGATAAATCCTCAATCTAAAAGTTTTGGGATTTGCGCCTTCAACTCCACAAGCTCATTCGGTGCCATCCTATAAGGGGCGATGGACACCGGAGCCGTTCCAGGCAACAGATCTATTCCAAATTCGACTTTTGGAGGCAACCTAGGTAGTTCATTCGAAAAAACATCCTGAAATTCCTTAACAGTTCTAACCTTACCCACACAAAGACCCTTAGGTTCAGAATTGCTTATATAAGCCAGAAACGCCTTCCAACCCTTGCGAACCAACTTTTCAACCCTTAACACCGAGATGACATTAGACAAATCGTCTCTCTGCTCCTCTATCAGTGCTAATTCCTCCTTCTTAGAAGTCTTTAAAACCATTCACTTAGCAGCACAATCCAAATTCACTCGGTGCTTAACAAGCCAGTCCATACCCAAGATAAGATCAAATTCCCTAACTGGTAATTCCATTAGATCCGCAAGAAAAATTCTACCTTGTATTTCTAAGGGCACATCTCTATAAAGTTTGTCCACCCTAACCGAGTGACCTTGTGGACTAATTACGGATACCTCACTAGCAGTATCCTCAGATTGCATACCCAACGTCCCAGACACATCACACGCAAAATATGAATGTGTAGACCCAATGTCAATGAAAGTAGTATATGGCATGCTATGAATTAAAAACGTACCAGTTATGATGTCAGGTACGTCACCATCCTCTTAGCAACGAGTAGCATAGACCAGCGCTGGCTGCCGTGCCTTAGTATTTCCAGCACCTCTACCCAGTGCCCCATATCATGTTCATTACCATTTCTACCCTTGGCCTGACCACGGCCTCTCGATGGCTACTGACCACCTCTCACTAGCTGAGTAACCCTCTGCTCTGCAGCTTGCATCTGTACTGGCTTCTGAGGGAAGTCCCTAACTTGATGATCTTTGGACCCACATAGAAAGCATGCTCCAGAACGCCTCCAACATTCACCCTGATAGGCTTTCCCACAATTTGCACAAGCCTACAGTCTAACCATATTAACCGGAACTGTTCAAACCGGCTCATCCATTCTAGCTCTCTTAACAAGCCTCCCTACAGCACCCAAGGGCCCTAAATCTCTCCTGAATCTGTTCCTATCCTTTTCCTGATTTTGGCGCTCTAAGCTCTTCACGTCCTCAACTATCTTAGCTTTTTCCACTAGAGCATCAAAATCACGCTCCCTCTATGGAGCAATTAGCACACTCAGCTCATTTCTAAGGCCATCCTCAAAGTGCACACTGCGCTCGTATTCAGTAGCAACGATCCCACGGGTATACCGGATTAACCTTAAGAACTCTACCTCGTACTCTGCTACAGACTTGTTCCCTAGAGTCAAGCTTAAAAATTCTTTCCTTCGGGCGTCCACATAACTTGCCCTGACGTACTTTCCTTGGAAGGCCATCTTGAAAAGATCCCATGTTGATCGTTCAGCCGTGTACCTTCTTTCACTGTGAGCCACTGCTAGTAGGCCTCGTCATCAGCTTCTGCTCCACCGAGCAGTCGAAATCATCCATTATCCATTCTGTGTCTTCTAGCCAATCTCGGCCACATTCGGGGCTATACCAGATACGCCCATAAAAACCTCTACTCCATTAGCCTGGAGTCGCTTAAAAATTGACCCACAGTTTACCATTCTAGTACTTGCTCTGACAACTCTCTCTAGAACACGGAGCATTGCTTGGGACAAAGCATCGTCTCCTATAGTTCGATCATGCAACCCTATCTCAGTCACTAGTGACGCTAGTGCCTCCTTAGCAGGCATATAACCCGATGCTGAAGATCCAGCCCGATCACTTCCTTGGCCTCTACTTCAGCCTCTTCCACGTGCAGCTCTTGTACTCATATCTTATTATCTGATTTACGAATTTTATGCATTAGCTCATAATTTTAGTATTTATTACAGATGTTTTATGAAAAGACAGTAATTTAGAGCTTTCTTTTTGTAGAATCGAAATCTAGCTACAGTTTTTAGTCTTCTAGAATTTTTAGTTTTTCCTACTATCTCAGTTTCCCACAGTCTCAGTTTCTCCAACTATAAGTTTTAGTAGGGTTTTAGTACTATCTACAGTAGTGTCTCAGTATCACAGTTTAATACAGTATAGTATAAAAGAGAAGGCTTACAAATTTGGTGCCAGAGGCTTGGTGTGCCACTTTCAATAACCATATTCAGAAAAATTCAATGTTTCCACTCAGAAATTATTTAGACAAACCTCCTTGGAACTTTTCAAAAGCCCATATTTTGATAATAGCATTTGGAAAAGAGACACCTTTTTTTATAAGAATTGTCGATGAATTTTTCAAGGAACAATTTCTAAAACGATTTAAATCTTTCAAATCAATTTTTTTATGAAAGCTTTCAAAACCCATACCACAGCTGAGTTGTTGCAACTTGGCTCTGATACCACTAAATGTAACACCCCCAAATCCTGCCAAACATTATGGCCAGATCTGGTGTGTCACATGGGAGCTACATTCGAAGTTGCTCTTGTCGATATGAAAACATCATTTATTGAAAGCCCCGTTTAGAGTTTAGATAGGGAATGGACTCCAATTAAAACCATTTTATAAGTTAGAAAACACATCAGTTGAAATAACCATCTTATTTGCTGTAATTAATTACTTGAGGTTATGAAAAGCCTTAATTTACTTTTGTTTTTGAAAACATCTTCTGTGCGTTACTTGCAAATGTTTGTTATTAGTTTTGAAAATCCGGTTAACTAATTAAGTGGTTGAAATCATAAAATAGCGCAAAGTAGAGAAAGTTAACCAAAGTAAATCCGTAATGGCCTTATTACATAACAGAAACCCAAAATAAAAATTACTTAAAAAGTAAAGCAAAACCAAAAACAGAAAGCTTGTGGCCACCCTGAGTCCCTTGAAGCTCCAAATCGTCTATGGTTGGGGGTTACCTGTAGATGTAAAATAAAAGGTGAGTTTGTGAAAACTCAGTGTGTAACTTCCCCGACCAATAACAAAGTTAGACATACAAATCAGACTGGGCCGAAGCCCTATTCAGAAATAGGTCAGTCTGGGCCTTGGCCCTATTCAGAAACAAAATGGGCCCAAAAAGTGGGCGCAAGCCCATTACAGATGTAGTATAGAACAGTATGAAACCCAACTGTGACAGCCGTAATTCGACCCTAGTCAGAAAGTGGTTTCGGGTCCACAAAACTGAGTCACAAAAATAATTAAATACCTTATTCTATGTCTAACTTATATGAAAAATGCATGTGTGAATTTTTTCTGCTTTGATTTAGTCATTTTGAATGTGAATTGAATTAAAAGGACTTGTATGAAAAGCCTTATAAATGTGATGGATTAATTGCTTAGTGGCCGATTATTACATTGGTTTAATTAGGAAGGGTTTGCACGTCAAAATAACCATTTTTAATATTAGTGGCTGGCCAACCTATTTCACTATATTATTTTGTTTTATATTAAGCTACTTTTGTGGATAAAATAAATATTAGTTTTATATTATAATAGTAAATAATAATAATAATAATAATAATAGTAAGTGGGAGGAGAAAACATGGTGGAGTCCATTTTTTTTCTCCATTGCCGTAGCTAGAAGAAGGAAAAACATCCCAAGTATTCGGTCATCCTAGGCTTGAATAAGGTAAGTGATTCTTGTTATTTTCTCTTGAAACTGTGGAAGTGAGTATGAATCGAGGTTCCTTTCATAGCCCATGAATGAATTTCTAAGTTTTTGAGGCTTAGAGCATTCAGTTGTGGTTAGAACGTACTAAGGGATAGAAGTTTTGAAGGTTTGAAGCTATAGGTAAATTTAAGGGATTTATGTTGTTGAATTCATGAAATGAGAAGTTTGTTAGCTTAATGGGTCAAGTTGTGCTTGTTGTAGCTTAATGGTTATAGAAATGACCTATTCAGCCATGTATATGAAATTGCTTGATGTTGTTTTGATATTTTGTGTATTGAGAGTGGTTAATTGATAAATTGAGCTTGGAAATTTTTGAGATTTGTGGCAGAGTTAATAAAGACAATCGGCTAGAGGGTGTTATACAAGGTTAATGCATAATTGATAGTATTTAAGAATGTGATAGCCAAAATTGTACTTTAGAAACTATTTGAGAGATTGTTGAATATTAAATTGATGGAAAATAATTGTTTACCGAAAGTGGATCTCCACAATGCTTTCTTGATGTTGGCATTTTAATTTATTTATAAGTGTGTTTGAATTGGAGTTTTCCATTCGGCCATGCATATTATTTTAAAATGGGATCATGTTATGTGGTTGAACTTGAGAATGAGCTGAGTACATATGCTCTAGGTATGTGATATGTTTTGTTTATGTTAAAGTTTTAATGTTAAATTTAGTTGCTTCCATAATGGTTAAAGGCGTTTATAACTTGAATATGAAGTATTTTGATTGAGATGTATTTGAAGCATGTTTTGTGTTGGTCGAATGACTCTCTTGATTATTAAATGGTGAATGTGATTCATACATTAAATAACATACGGCTTGTGCACTCTTGTATCAAAGGATTGCCGAATGTGGACTTAGGTAACCAACGCGTAATTGTTGATTTTATAAGTGATTATTCACTTAGTGAATGTTTATTGAAATGCTTGTGAATGAATTGTATATCTATATATATATTCGATTGTGCATAGATTGGTTAAATAATAACCTTGTGATTTTAGTAATGAATTATTGAATGGTAAACTTTGTTTAATCTAGCTCAAGAACCAAGAACACCAAATTCGGATAGGGGAAAAGCTAAAGTACTTGAATAGCTGTTTTCAATCGTACAACAACTTTTACGGTAAGTTTTGATTAATTAAACCGAGTATATAATTAAAGATGACATGATATATGTATGATAGATGAATTATGGCTTATTATCCTTACTTTAATAAGGTTATATGTGAAATA